>CM060708.1:137229388-137829388 GCA_030686995.1 Artemisia argyi | reverse complement strand
AAAAAAATGAAAAAAGAGTAGGGATGACAATCTCGTGCCCACTTGCAAAAGCATTGCCGTCCCTTTTTGTTTTTCATGGTAGCGTTGAATATTGGTGGGCCCAGATTGCCGTCCCTACTTTACACACTGAGTGTCGTCCCAACTTTTTTTGTGATGAGAGAAACAAGACTACCAAGTAGGGATGAGATGTCGTACCCACTTTACTTTGGGACGACGCCCTTTGTCAAGTAGGGACGAGATTGTATATAACACCCTAGGCAAATCCCACATCTGCTGTGGCCTGGAGAGATGCTGGGCTTATAAGATAACATCCACCTTACAATGACACAACGCGTTTTGTGGTCTACTGCGAGTGGGGTTCTTAGGAACTGGCAGTTAAGCGTGCTCATGTGAGTGTAGTACTGGCTTGGGTGACCTGCCGGGAAGTCTTCAAATGAGGCCACAAAAACAAAGCCGTGAGCCTGCGGGCAAAGCGGACAATATTGTGGTATGAGTAGGCGGGATGTTACATTGTAGTCCCTAAACCTACATTTTTTTTTGTAGTGTAAGTTGGTGATGCATAATGCATACATGCACGTACCTAAATGTAAAATGTAAACATTTTACGTAAAACTTGCAAAATAATGTGCATGAACTAATAAAACATGCTTATAATAGTCATATGACATATGTTTGATGTAAGACTAAACTTAGTCTAGTGCTAGTTTTCGTTTAAATTTATTTTTCGGTTTACGCG
Source organism: Artemisia argyi (assembly GCA_030686995.1). Classification (NCBI taxonomy): domain Eukaryota; kingdom Viridiplantae; phylum Streptophyta; class Magnoliopsida; order Asterales; family Asteraceae; genus Artemisia; species Artemisia argyi. Next base: position 137,828,652 of record CM060708.1, on the reverse strand, counting down.
ATTTAACCTAACGGCTATACGTTAAAATAAAAATTTAAATGTTCAAAGTAAATTGTTTGGAGTTTATAGGTAAGTAATGACTTGAAAATTATGGGTTGTTACATTTTTACTACATGTGATTATAGAAGTTTCACGAATAAACTGCCATAATATATAATCCGAATACATTATGTGATCTATGGCTTGAAAGCCATGAATATGTGTTTTTCATTGCAAAAAACGGGATAAGTTTTTGATTTATAGACAAATACTTATGTCAATTTTAGTACATATGTTTAGTGTTCGAACTTCGATATTAGTGTTAAATCATATGTGATATGTCATGTGAATTTCAACACTCAAAATAAAACATGAAAAAGAGAAAAAGAAAAGTTTGTCGAAAGTATATAAAAGTGCCCGTGTATAGAAAATAATTAAATGCTCGTTATAACAGTATAATTTGTTTTGTTTAATAATAAACAGTTAATGAGGTATCTAAATTATCAAAGTTATAGATTTAATTGAAGAGAATATATTAGCTAAAGTTTTTTGTATTCAATTGGCTATAATTTTGTGCTATAAATGTGGGTCTATGATTCTTTTTGTGGTCCCTGATTTTTTTTGGGTCATTGATTGTGTATTTTTTGTGAATGATCCTAGCCAATTAATTGAAAAAAAAAATAATAAAAAAATTAGCATTTAATTGAACTAGACGAGTACCCGTGCATAGCAACGGGATTTTATAGCGACAGATAGTTTATTGATAAAAAAAATTGATAGGTTATAAACGAAAAATAATAAAAGTTTGAAGATTTGGGAATTTAACATAATGTTTTGAAACCCGGTTCGACCCGGGTGGTTCAATTGGTTGAACTGTTCCGGTCGAAAAATGGCCCGATCTAAACCGGGTCAACTTGCTAGGTTTGGACGAAAACGGGGCAAATTAAACTGGGTCAACCCGTCCGGGTTTGAAGCGTCCCTGGTCAACCCGATTTTTGTTTTAATTGGTTGTATTTAGTTTGATAGATGTGTTTTTAATTAGTTGTACAATGTGAATAAATCATTATACTTTTAAGTAATGGATAATGTTTTGAAACCCGGTTCGACCCGGGTGGTTCAACCGGTTGAACCATTCCGGTCGAAAAATGGGTCGATTTAAACTGGGTCAACTTGCTAGGTTGGGTATTCCACTATTCCACTTTTCACCTTTGAATATTTTTCCATTATAGATAGTATAGATTTATAATTAAATTTTTTTTAACAGAAAAGTGAATGGAGAAGTTTTAGAAAAATTACCGCTCCATTTTATTTTCGTGAATTCAATACACCATTAACCAGTTTTAAAAGTCCAACACTTACTTGTTTTGCACACTAAAGTGTTGCACATTGGAGCCCAAGTTATACTTACTTTCAAAAACGAGATTGATTCCGATTACCCATTTATGAAGCCAATATTTTCTAGCCAAACCAGTATGTCAACACATTTTTAAAAGGTAATAATCGTGAGCAATCGTGGGTTTATAATCTAATACATTTTCAATGTTTAAAGAATTGAAATGATCATATTATTATTTTTTCCCTTTACAAAAGAGTACCCAAAATCAAACAATTCCGTCACACGTAATCTATACTATTTATAAAGAGTAAATGGTCAAAAAGTCAAGAAGTGAAAAGTGAAAAACTTAAATTAATGTTTTGCTTAAATTACCTTTAATTAATGCATTTAACACTCCTTAATACCTCTCATTTAAAACTTAATCAAAACTTAAATGAAAACATGAAAACTTACATTACACATTCAATTTTTTTGTCAACTTAAAAACATGGAAAGTTAAATAAATAATTAATAAATGAAAACATAAAAATAAAAAATGTAAAATTGTTTTGTCAACTTAAGAATGAATACACACGTATATAAAAGTAAACTTTTAAATACTAGATGAGTAGCCGTACATAGAAACGGAATTTTATAGCGGCAGATAGTTATAGTGATATTTTGGTTACACAAAACGTTACACAAACCACTTAACCAAAATATCATTATAATTAAATGCCGCTATAAAATTCCGTTGCTATGCACGGGTACTCGTCTAGTCATTAATATTAGTACATGTAAATATGTAATAAACTCAAATATGCATGTCTAGATAATTACAGTCTATCAAATATTAAAATTTCATTAACCAAATGAAATAAACCTCATTATTATCTTATTTCTTTCCTCCTAATTTATAATAAAACCATTTGCATGAGTTTGATTCAAGCGTACATTTGAACATGAATAAAAAAAACATAAAAACTTAAATGTTTTATTCGAACATAAACTCCGACCAATGGTTTTACTTCCTACTTAGCAAAGGTATTAGGTACGTCAATTCTCAAACGCATTTGGAAAGGAAAAACATATATGAATATGTCAACCACCCACCAGAGGAGACAAAACCACATGTAAAACTTATGAAACGAGACAGTTTGATATTTCTTCCACAAAACAAAAAGTTTTTCAAACTATCATGCCTCGTTATTCAGACACTAATAGCAAAATAATCTGCCTTAAGATTGTAGGAATATTAGAGACAAACAAAGAATATGTTAATAATAACAAGAAAGTGAAGTCTAGAAAATGATACTGTAATTCTTTTGATTGTTGAGACACAAAAAACACAAACAAGGAAAATGTTGAGGCCTGTGATGCTCACAGTTTCCTTAAGACAGATTCGTCCTCTCCACGGTGCTTGAGATTCGAGAACGTCTATCGCACAGGATACAACAACAACGGATAACTCCATTAGCACAAACGGGTTATCAAAGCGAACCAAAACCGTGTTTTCCCTCTATTATGAACCGGATACACAAGAAATATGAATGGTACACAAAAGGAGAGGAATAATGAGATGTGTATTTTCGGTGTCATGAAATGAGAGAAGAGCTCTCAATATATAGGTGAGGAAGATGAAAGAAAAATGGTCCAATTAACTATAATAATTAATCCTACTAATGGCTCATTAACATAGAATTAAATTGGACGTTACATATGACCAAACATTAATCTTGCTCTAAAGCCTCATTAATATATTTGATGATCATCAATTGTCATTCAAACCCAAATATTGACCATATTTTCTAACAGTGTGTTGGCTTATGTAGTATTGCCGTGTATTTGCAAGTCCAAACGGAAGAAAGAAAAACTTGGAAATTGTTAAAGAATCACATGGAGACATTGGTTCAAGAGTTTATCACTAAAATGGTAATCGAGAGAAACAAGAATGTTAGGCCTTCCCCTTTTGGTGTGGGTTTGGGTGGCAATTGGTGTAGGGGGATAGTATTTTGAAATTTTGTGTATTATGTATACGTATATGTGTATATGTAAGTATAATAACGCTATACCAAAATGGAGGTTTGAGGACAGCGATAATTTAGGGATGAGATTGTCGTCCCTTTTGTCATGATCTCACTTTTTTCAACAAAAATCGCATTCAAACAACCAGCCAGGCCCATCTAGTTAAGGAGGACAATGTCGTTCCTAACTGTTTTAAAAAATAAATATTTGTTTTTTATATTTAAAAACTTTTAAAATCAATTGTTATTTTTTAAAATACCTTTATAATCTTAAAACCGATTTTTTAAAAAAAAATAGGGACGACATTTCTGAAAAATCATTTTTATATTTAAAATAACATTTATAATCAAAAAATCTATTTAAAAATACTTATATATAAATTAATTTTAAAAAATTATTTGCTTTCAAAACACTTATATATAAATTAATTTTAACACTAATATAAAAGTTCAAACACTAAATATATAAATTAAAAAATTCACAAAATCAATACTTTACTATTTATCAAAAATACTTTTGTAGTTAAATATATTAATTATAAAATTTAAAATATATTAATTATAAAATTTAAAATGTATATTCGAAAAAAAAAACACTACTATTTTCATATTCCTTAAAACAAATACTCGAAATATACATACAAATAAGTAAAACATATGTATTACTCCATCATTAAAGTGTACGAATCACAATATAGATCAATAAAAGTTCAAACAGTAAAGCGTTCGAATTACCTTACAGATCGATAAAAGTTGAAACACTAAATCTAGAAAAATGCATGTTTTGCTGCTGTTTTGTTTGCTCCCAGGGAAAATAGGGACGATAATCTCGCCCCTATTTGTTTTCCCTGTCGTCCTTGTATGTTTTTTAAAAACTATTACTTCAATATAAAAATAATGAAGAAAGTTAAAAAAAAAACATATAAATAAAGTAGGGACGACAATCTCATGCCCACTTTCAAAAGCGTTGCCGTCCCTTTTTGTTTTTCATGGTAGCGTTGAATATTGGTGGGCCCAGATTGCCGTCCCTACTTTTACACACTTAGTGTTAAGGGTGAGCAAACGAATCGGATGGACCGGACCTACCGACAAAACCGACCGGACCGGACCGACCACATTTGGTCCGGTCTCGGCCTAGGGATTTTCATAATTTCGGTCTCGGTCCGGATCGGTCCGGTCCCGCTTAAAAACCGAACATTTAGCCTATTTGGACCGAGACCGGACCGGACCGACCACATTCAGTCCGGTCTCGGTATAGGATTTTTGCCGGATTCGGTCTCGGTCCGGTCCGGTTTTTGGACCGTGAGCACCCTTACTTAGTGTCGTCCCAACTTTTTTTATGATGAGAGAAACGAGACTACCAAGTAGGGACGAGATGTCGTACCCACTTTACTTTGGGACGACGTCCTTTGTAAAGTAGGGACGAGATTGTAGTCCCTAAACCCACATTTTTTTGTAGTGTAAGGTGGTGATGCATAATGCATACATGCATGCACCTACATGTAAAATGTAAACATTTTACGTAAGACTTGTAAAATAAAATGCATGAACTAATAAAACATGCTTATAATAGTCATATGACATATGTTTGATGTAGACTAAACTTAATCTAGTGCTAGTTTTCGTTTAAAGTCATTTTTCGGTTTACCCGATTCAATACGTTAAAATAAATATTTAAATGTTCAAAGTAAATTGTTTGGAGTTTATAGGTAAGTAATGATCTGGAAAATATGAGTTGTTACATTTTTACTACATGTGATTATAAAAGTTTCACGAATAAACTGCCATGATATATAATCCGAATACATTATTTGATCTATAGTTGGAAAGCCATGAATATGTGTTTTTCATTGCAAAAAATGGAATAAGTTTTTGATTTATTGACAAATACTTAATAACTTATGACAATTTTAGTACATATGTTTAGTGTTCGAATTTCGATATTAGTGTTAAATCATATGTAATATGTCTTGTGAATTTCAACACTCAAAATAAAACGTGAAAAAAAAGAAAAAAAGAAAAGTTTGTTGAAAGTATATAAAAGTGCTCGTGTATAGTAAATAATTAAATGCTTGTCATAACAGTACAAGTTGTTTTGTTTAACAATAAACGGTTAATGAGATATCTAAATTATAAAAGTTATAGGTTTAATTGAAGAGAATATATTAGCTAAAATTTTTTGTAGTCAATTGGCTACAATTTTATGCTATAAATTTGGGTTTATGATTCTTTTTGTGGTCTCTGATTTTTTTTGTGGGTCACTGATTGTGTATTTTTTGTGACCAATTAGCCATTTAATGAATTTATAATTAATTTTTATTAACAGAAAAGTGAACGGAGAAAATTTGTCCTTCAAGAAAAGTTTGGTATGATATTTTCCAAAATTTTATTAAGATAGAAAAAAGGAAATAATTCCCACGCTCCCACCCGGATATTGAAGAGGCGGGAAAAAAGCCCATTCATTCTTGAAAGCGGTTTTCAAAACCCACAGTTTTCTCATCTTTATCTCTTACTGTACCATTTTCTTTTATTTAAATATAACTAAAAACCCCTTTCTTTTTCATTCCAAACCAAAAAAAAAAAAAAAAAAAAAAAAAAAAAAACATGGAAACAGCTATTAGGGTTTCCAATGAAAAAGAAGAAGAGAGGTATCCGAAAAGGAATAGGAAAGCTGTTGAGTTTTACATTCGTGAATCGGACGAAAAAGAGACTCGAACCAAGCCGAAAAAGGCGAAAAATGGTGAAAAAAAGATGAAAAATACTAGTAATGATAAGGTACTAGTGTCGAATGACGACGCTTCGAGTTCCAAGTTTAAGTGTGCTGATAGACGTCCTGTTCTTGATGAAAATGTAATGCTTTGTTTTGTTTTATTTTATTTTATTTATTATTGTATCTTTTAGGATTTGATTTATGTATTTTATTGTTTGTACAGGGGAATCCGAAATATGTAGTATCAAATATGTGCCATCAGTGTCAAAGGAATGATAAGGGAGAGGTTGTTCGTTGTCAGAATTGTCAAACAAAGCGTTATTGTTACCCCTGCATGAATAGATGGTATGAGTTTAATGTCTACAATTACTGATTTTTAATTAACTTTTGATTGTATTATTTTGAATTAGATGTTACTTTTGTTAGTTTTTTCGTATTATTCTGTTATTAACATAGTATTTTCAAAATTCGTTATTAACTCTGTTCTTAACAGTCATTTTCAAAATTTTGATTATATAATAGAATTTTGAAAATGACTGATTTTCAATTCTGTTATTAACAGAATTTAGAAATTGATCTGTTAATAACAGCATCTTGAAAATGACTTACCAGAATTTTGAAAATGAGTTTAACCGCCAACAGTCATTTTCAAAATTCTGTTATTAACAGAATTTTGACAATGTTCATTTTCCAAATTTTGATTATAACAGAATTTAGAAATTATTCTGTTAATAATAGAATTTTGAAAATGACTGATTTTCAATTCTGTTATTAACAGAATTTAGAAATTGATCTGTTAATAACAGCATCTTGAAAATGACTTACCAGAATTTTGAAAATGAGTTTAACCGCCAACAGTCATTTTCAAAATTCTGTTATTAACAGAATTTTGACAATGTTCATTTTCCAAATTTTGATTATAACAGAATTTAGAAATTATTCTGTTAATAATAGAATTTTGAAAATGACTGATTTTCAATTCTGTTATTAACAGAATTTAGAAATTGATCTGTTAATAACAGCATCTTGAAAATGACTTACCAAAATTTTGAAAATGAGTTTAACCGCCAACAGTCATTTTCAAAATTCTGTTATTAACAGAATTTTGACAATGTTCATTTTCCAAATTTTGATTATAACAGAATTTAGAAATTATTCTGTTAATAATAGAATTTTGAAAATGACTGATTTTCAATTCTGTTATTAACAGAATTTAGAAATTGATCTGTTAATAACAGCATCTTGAAAATGACTTACCAGAATTTTGAAAATGAGTTTAACCGCCAACAGTCATTTTCAAAATTCTGTTATTAACAGAATTTTGACAATGTTCATTTTCCAAATTTTGATTATAACAGAATTTAGAAATTATTCTGTTAATAATAGAATTTTGAAAATGACTGATTTTCAATTCTGTTATTAACAGAATTCAGAAATTAATCTGTTAATAACAGAATTTTGAAAATGACTTAACCTAATTTTGAAAATGAATGTAATCGCCAACAGTCATTTTCAAAATTCTGTTATTAACAGAATTTTGAAAATGAGTTTATTTTCCAAATTTTGATTATAACAGAATTTAGAAATTATTCTGTTAATAATAGAATTTTGAAAATGACTGATTTTCAGAAATTAATCTGTTAATAACAGAATTTTGAAAATGACTTAACGTAATTTTGAAAATGAATGTAACCGCCAATAGTCATTTTCAAAATTCTGTTATTAACAGAATTTAGAAAATGAGTTCATTTTCCAAATTTTGATTATAACAGAATTTAGAAATAGAATTTTGAAAATGACTGATTTTCAATTATGTTATTAACACTATTAATAACATCATTTTGGAAATGACTTGATAGAATTTTGAAAATGAGTGTAACCGCCAACAGTTATTTTCAAAATTCTGTTATTGACGGAATTTTGAAAATGAGTTCATTTTCCAAATTTTGATTATAACATAATTTAGAAATTATTCTGTTAATAATAGAGTTTTGAAAATGACTGATTTTCAATTATGTTATTAATAGAATTTAGAAATTAATCTGTTAATAACAGCATTTTGAAAATGACTTAACAGAATTTTGGAAATGAGTGTCATTTTCAATATTCTGTTATTAACAGAATTTAGAAATTATTCTATTAATAATAGAATTTTGAAAATGAGTCTAACCGCCAACAGTCGTTTTCAAAATTCTGTTAATAACGGAATTTATAAAATGACTTCATAGAATTTTGAAAACGGTTGTTAGCCGACAGACATGTCAATCAGTTAATAACAAAAACATCCGAATTTTGAAAATGACTTACTATTAATCAATTAATAACAAAATTTTGAAAATGTGTCAACAAGTCAATAACAGAATTTTGAAAAGAGGAATGCGACATCCACAAAGAGTTTACAAAATAATACCCACACAATGACTTATCAATTTGAAAAGAGGAACACTGCATATGGACACTTAGTTTGCATGAATTTAATGTATAGGCAAAAGAACATGCATAACTCATACAAACAAGAGAGTAGATGATTAGTCTTTTATATCATGTCATCGCCTGAATATGTGCTTGGAACTACTTATATGGGTTCAAAATCTATGCTAGCCTCTGGCGGATTGGTTTAAAATGTGTTGCAATCTACTCATCTTTTACAGTCTCTGATCTTATTCTTTATGTTTATACTGCTATTAGGTACCCTGACATGACAAAGGAGATGTTTGCTGAGCGTTGTCCTTTTTGTCTTGACATATGCAACTGTAAAGGTTGCTTACGCGATGTGCGCCCTAATGTTAGTTCCTGCACCTGATCTTTTGTTATAGGACATTATTGTTGTATTACTCATATAGGCATATACATGAGTGTCTGGGAATGCTTATTAAAACTGCTTGTTCCTGTTGAAATAAATAGAAGCAAATAATTATGTGTAAAAAATGCAAGGCAGGAGATGGTGTTTGCATTTGCATCCTTTGTAACAGAACACTATAATCACATAAGCAACCTTTTGACTTTCGTAATTTTGATTATTATACAGTAGAAATTTAAAAGGTAGAACAATCATAAGCAACTCAATTCGTTTCTATCCAAACACTCAGAAGTCCAAAGTGCTTATATATATGCTGTATCAAAACTGAATAAACAGATTAGCAGTTTATTAGGCAATCTAAAACACGCCACTAATAATTTATATGCTGAATCCGTTGGTGGTTTGTAGGTCAAAGAGAAGATAAAATTTGAACCTAGTGCTGATCAAAGAGTCCAATACTCTGTTTATATCCTACATGTTCTTCTTCCGTTCTTGAAGCGTCTTAATGACGAGCACATAAAGGAGAAAAAGAGAGGCTAAAATTCAAGGTACTTTCCATTCTCTTCGTAATAGCTAATCTGTATGAGTACTGATGTATTTTGATTCTGTATTGAGGATGACTGTTTTATTCTGATGAAAAGAAGGCTTCAATTGAATGAGTTCATTGTTTCAGTACCCTCAATGGTCATGGCCTTATTCAATTTTCTTTGTTTGATTCAAATAAATGGAAGAGATGGACTTGCACTTGATTTGAGAAATTTGTGCCCAACAAAGAATCATATAAAACTGCCTTTTATCTTTCTTTTATTGCCTTATGTCCATAAAATGATGATTCTCTATTTGTATTGATTTTTATTGGTTGAAATATTCATAGGACTGACTGGAGTAGGAAAACTAAAAACTGAACCAACCTAAACTGGTTTGGTACTGAGTGGGTCCCCAAACTGGACCGTTACAGAAAACACACTATCTTTATTGTCCATAAAAGGTAATTTAAAAATATGCTTGATTTAGTACAAGACGACCATATTTCATTATGTACCATATCAAACATTGTTATTCGATCAGGTCCGAATTTGGTTTATTTATTCTCTCAGCTTAGACTGATGTTGCATGTTCTGGTTTTATTTTTATCAAACTCAAGGAAAATAGTGTGAAAAACGCTCTCTTTTAGTTCGTATTGCTCAGTTATATTTCTTTTGCTTGATAGCGAGTTGGAATGATAATGCCATAATGGTATGACTCTGTTTACAAAAAAAGGGGGGGGGGGGGGGGGGGGGGGGGGGGGGGGGGGTTATTGCAATCATTCATAGTTTATACTATATATAGTTTTCCTAAGTGTATCTTCTTGCACAGGAACTTCTTTATCAAAGGTGAAACCGAAAAAGTCTATGTGTATTAGTGATGAGCGGATGTACTGGTATGTTTTTTTTAAATAAATGTTGCGTCATTAATATATTTTTGTTTTGTATCATTTTCTTTGGTTTTGTATTATAATACGTTTCTTGTTCTCTTGCATGATAAATGCAGTGACTGCTGCAAAACATCAATCTTCGACTTGCACAGAAGCTGCCCTTCTTGCAATTATGACCTTTGCCTTCAGTGTTGCTGGGAATTGCGTGATGGAAACCTTCAGGGATACAAGGAAGAAGTTATCTTTCAGTTTGAAAATCCAGGTACTGAATACTTGCATGGGGGGAAGTGCAAGCTCAATGTCGTGAATGGTTCTGCTAATCCCCCTGGAAAAAAAAAGAAGCAAAATTGTGACTGGAACACTCTTGATAATGGAACAATTCCATGTGCTCCAAAAAGTATGGGTGGTTGTGGGAATGGATTCTTAGTGTTAAAGTGCATAAAGCCGGGTAACAAGGTTTCTGAATTACTGGAGTCTGCAGTAAATCTTCTAAAGGAGCACGAATTGGTGGAAGATATGCGAGAAATGACTAAAGAATGGTGTACTTGTTCAGATATTGAAAGCGATGTAGTTGATGATGACCAGTTGCGAAAAGCTGCTTATCGTGAAAGTTCCAATGATAATTACTTGTTTTGTCCACGTGCTATTGACATTCAATATGGAGATCTAAAGCATTTTCAGTGGCATTGGTCAAAAGGGCAGCCTGTGATAGTCAGTAATGTTCTTGAAACTACTCTTGGGCTGAGCTGGGAGCCGATGGTTATGTGGCGCGCTTTGCGCCAGATCACAAATGTCAATCATGACCAGCTCTTGGATGTTTCCGCTCTTAATTGTTTAGAATGGTGTGAGGTCCGTTTCACATTCAACTTAACATCTGTTCTTCATATACTTATTTTTCATAAAGTAGTACTTATTTATTACGGGGTGTTTTGGTTAGCTTATACGGAAGAGCTTAAGTAGTTACAGATTTCCCTTAAATATTTTTACATAAGTTAGCCAATAAAACCTCAAATAAGCTCCACTTTTTGGGCTTATTGTGTTTTGAAACTGAGACAAACCAATAAGTCCTCTACATAACCTAATCTAAAGTGCCCCTTAATACGTAATATTTTGGGAGACTACCTAAATTCTATCATGACATGCAGGATAATGTTAATGTTCATCGATTTTTTAAGTCTTATATTGTGGGCAATTTTGACGAAAAAGGGTGGCCTAAGATGCTTAAGCTGAAAGACTGGCCTACATCAAGTTTATTTGAAGAACGGTTACCACGTCATGGCATTGAATTTATCAGTTGCTTACCCTTTAAAGAATATACGCATCCTCGTGATGGCTACCTTAATCTTGCGGTTAAGTTACCTAAAGACTCACTGAAGCCAGACATGGGTCCTAAAACATATATAGCTTTTGGTATTGCTCAAGAACTGGGACGTGGAGACTCTGTTACTAAACTTCATTGTGACATGTCTGATGCGGTATGATTTTTTCTTATAAGGCTTCAGCTCGAGATTTCCTGTTTTGATTCTAAGCAGAAACAAGATCTATGCTGTAATTCATTTCAAATCATTAGAATTGAATAGGGTTCTTTATGCATCTACCTAATTTAAGAATTCCCAGAATCAACTTTTTGTTATCATGGAATAAACTCATTGTGCAGAAATTTTATTTTTCACATCACAGCTATTCTTTAAGGGAAAATGTTCAGAAGGGTATATTTTTATAATTGGCACGTGCACTGTGATTCATTTTTATAATTTTTTAAATTAAATTTTTATTTCTGGTGACATGAAGGTGAACGTCTTGACTCATACTGCAACTGTGACACCCAACGATAAACAACTTGAAGATATATATAAGCTGAAGCTGAAGCATAAAGTTCAGGATAAGAAGGAACTTTTTGGCTCAAAGGGACATGATAAGGCAAAGGGAGCAGATCCAACTACTGATTGTAATCAGTCAAATGGACATGGACCGAAGGAGGAAGTATTTGATGAAGCTGAGTGTAAAATTGACAATAATCAAGAAGATAATGGGAAAAGAAGGAGCCGGAGAACAAGACAATATAGTTATGCAGAAAGGAAAGTGAAACAAGAGACACCTTCTGATTCTGAAGAAAGCCATAATGAGGATGGTACTTGTGTGGATGGATTTGATCTAGAAGATGGAGGCGCTTTGTGGGACATCTTTCGGAGGGAAGATACTCCTAAATTGGAAGAATATCTTAAAAAACACTTCAGAGAGTTCAGACATGTCTACTGCCGTCCAGTTCAGCAGGTAATCTACTTCCTACTTTGATCAGACCTTGTGTCTCTGGCTATGTAAAAATATAAGCAAATGAATTACTGGAAACAAAATTTGGGACCTGCAAACTAGGCGCGTGTTTCTTGTCCTTCATAGTGTGTGTGTGTGTTTTTTTTTTTTTTTTTTTTTTTTTTTTTTTTTTTTTTTTTTTTTTTTTTTTTCATATGTATTTCTTTTTCATCTTGTCACGTAACTATTACTTTCAGTAAAGAAGGCTACGGATATTTGGTTTATGCTCATTAATTGAAGTATGTGGTTTGTCTTTTAAAGTTATAATGCTTACGTTTGTAGTAGTTCACCACATGCAAAACTGCCATTACTATTTAGAGATCACAATTATACGTGACAATCCTTGTTATGTTCACGTCAACCATAATTCCATAAAAATGCTATCTCCATACGTGATTGAGCTCTTTCATGTTTTGTATGTTAAGTCATAATCTTTGTAATTTTAGTTTTAGCTACATGCCTTGCAAAGTTGAGCGTAGATGCGTCAGTGTACCTATCTTTTTTTCTATCATTTATGGCAGTCAGAAAATTCATAAAACTAGTCAATAGATTCCAAAAGCCACAGATGAAACTGTAAATTGAATTGAAATCGTAGTTCTTAGATAAAGATCATTCATCTCAAGCATCACAATCCTAAATAGTAGTTTTCTGAATTGTTTGATCGTATTTACCTGTCTCCAGGTTGTCCATCCAATTCATGACCAAACATTTTACTTGACCGTGGAGCATAAAAGGATGCTCAAAAAAGAGTTTGGTTAGTACCCTTTGCAAGAAGTGTATAAAGCTTTACAGATGTATAGATTCTGATAGTGCTTGCTTATGGCTGTCATCAGGAATTGAACCGTGGACTTTTGTCCAAAAGCTAGGAGATGCTGTGTTTATACCTGCTGGTTGCGCTCATCAAGTTAGAAATTTGAAGGTATTTCACTTACTACTTCATTTTTAGATTTTCCTAACTATATTATGTTTCTCAAATTGAAATAATAGGGACCAAGGTTTGGCTTACAGAATATACTGAGATTCATTTCTAAGAGATTATGTTACACCTTGGTCGTTAGACCGCGTGTTGACTTGATGCATATATGTTGTTCGATGATAAATGGTATCCTTTCTTAAGTAAGCATCACTTCACAATACGATTTTGACTTGATGACATGTCTACCAAATATGCTTATTCACATCTTAAAGTTTCCATGTACCAATAAGATTTGCGTGCTCTCTAGTAATGTTAACGCCACTGCTTTGACTACTTAGATTTGCTTAGCCGGTAATCGGGGGAGGTTTTGTTGTGATCCATTAGCAACTATGGGTAGAATTAGTTTTCTCAAAGGAATACTTTAACTATAAACATCATGAAAGGAATTTTACGCGTCTTTTGTGATTTCATTGATGGGACCTAGTGAGTGAAACAAGTAATCACGTCAACCTGTATTTAATCCTTATTTCATCCAATCTTTTTAAAAGGGAAATACTAGAACCAGAGTCTCAAAATGAATATCAGAGCTTTGAGATTTATTGGAGCGAGTTTGAAAAGCCAAATTTGGCTTTACATGCTCATTATATGTGCTATATTGACTCCAAGGAAATGAAGGTTATCCATCTGATTTACTTTCAATAATTAACACTCATTGGATACATTTCTCTTAGTTGCGCAACAACCACTATTGTCTATGGAGGTTTTGGAAATTCTATAGCATGAATTTTGTAATTGACAGAAAGGTAACCACTCTTAAACTCCAATCCAATTGTCATGAATATGAGAAATGGGTTTTGTAATAATAGGAAGTCAATTTTTAGAGTAATTGACTTGTTGTTAGTCATGAAAGCAAAAGGTCAAGATGTTGGCAATGAAATTAATTTCACGTAGGGATTTAGTTTTGTTGCTAGAGGCCAAAGTGCGTAGATAAAGAATTAGTACCATATTTGAATTGAGAGCTATTTCTTTCCAAAAGCCAATGTCTCGTTTTTCTGAATCTTACTAGTCCTAAATCGGTTTACAAATTAATACTACATGCCCTATAAGTTGTTTCGTTTTTCTTCTTCGGAATTGAGGTCAAGTTCTATTTGAATATGGAATTTGGGATTCTGAGTTTATTATTTTTTTGAACAATCGTTGCTCACAAAATGTGTTCATAGGCAAGAAACAATTTCTTCTTCCTCACATATTTAGTTTGATGTACTATATTGTTCTTTTTGGTGTCATAGTGATTGACATCCATCTCATATGTTGATTCCTCTCCTTGTCGTTTTGTGTTCGATCACAATTACTAATTCTCTATACAACAATTATTGGCATGATTGCTCCCTCTTGCGATTGTCACCGCTTTTTTGTCTTTAAACGTTACCATTACTTGTCGTTTTGTGTTCGATCACAGTTACTAATTCTCTATACAACAATTATTGTCATGATTGCTCCCTCTTGCGATTGTCACCGCTTTTTTGTCTTTAAACGTTACCATTACTTTCTCCTTATTTAACTTCTCACTATCCTCAGCAGTATCCCCTGTTGATGTCGTGGTATGCTATCGTTTTTCATTTATTTATTTATTTATTTCTTCTTCTAACAACTTGGTCTTTAACCAAGGCATACATCAAGGGCTGGTTTGGTGGGGTATTTTTGTGGAGAAGTTTTCAAACCACTTAAATCTAGAAGAATAAAAACATACTTCAGTCATCCTAAACAATATAAAGTAATGATTACTAAGTTTTAATGAGTTCACTGTATCTCTCTTTTACCACAGGTTCTAATTTATTTTTCTTCCATATTTCAGTCACCCTAAACAATTTTATTGACAAGTTTATTTCATTCCTATTTCACCCTTTATGAAACCCAATACCCACTATGATTATGAGATGGTAAATCAGATGACACCTAACTTGTTGCTTGCAGCATGGTTTAACCGATGCCGGTAACTTTTTGACTTTCTAAGTGCGCAAAATTTGAAACGACACTTGGGTGGTGTTTAACATGTGATTAGAAAATTTATGTTTTTTTTTTTATCAAAAAACTGAGAAAAAAATTACGATTGCTAGTTTTTTGCTATATAGACAGGGTTAGAAGTTTGAATATGAATTTATAAATATTTTGTAAATAAAAATAAAGATAGTGAAGGGCCACTTGTTAAGAAGAAAGTAAATTCAAAATGAAAAAAAGGGGCCATTACATGGATAATGAGAAAGTGTTCAATTTCAAGTTAAAAAGAAGACTGGCTTTTTAATAGTGATTTTTCGAAAAGCCCATAATTTTGGGGCACTATTACGGATGACCAACTTTAAAACTATCCCTGAAACTTCTTTTATTACTTTAATGAGAAATGTTAAATGTAGAAAACTTTTACAAAAAAGATTTCACAAATATATGTGTCAACTAAATATGGAGAGTGAGAGAGAAGAGAGAAAAAACATAATATAATATGATTAGTTGGAATCACTTCAACTATGTCTTCTTTTCAAAATCATGTGAAGACATCTTTATTTATGGTAATATGTAGCAAGAATGATATGTCACGTAACCAGTAAACCTTAACTTCTTGTTGGTGACGATTATCAAAATAAACAATAAAAATAATCCAGGGCTTTTTAAGGATTAAATAGGCTCCACATTCATGATATGCTAAGATTGACTCCTGAAGAAACATATGCTAAAACAAATGAAAATGATTTTACTGTCTCCTCTAAGCAGCAAGGCGATGGAGAATCTTTGTTACATTCTCTTTTGTGGATGATATCATATCTTTGGGGTTGAACGTTAATTAAGTCTTTAACTAATGCTTTTAAGTTTGACATGTTAGAACATTTAAGCATGGAACTCGATCTAGCTTCGTGCTTTATAATATATGGCACCGATTTGGCTTTCGATTTAAATTTTTTATCAGTATGTTATCTTGACTTTTTGGCAGTCTTACACTTAGTTTGCTGCTTTCATACATTATTTCCTACTTTTCAGTTTAATGATTTTGCCTGGGTCTTACAAGGCCCTGTTTGTGGTCAATAAGTCAACATGTTAACTTTTTGCTGTTTTCCAGTTATCATAAGCTTATCTAAAGTTTCTTCTCTTAATGGTGATAACTTAATTTCAGTGTTTGCCACCTTCAATAAGCATTTCAAGGTTTCTACTATCAAAACTGGTTTTCCCATTCTTGTTGCATTCTTTGTGGTTTGCTATTGCTGCAAACTTTGTTGACATTCTATAGATGGTCACAACACGGGTTAATATACGGTAGACACACTTGCTTTCTTGCTCATATTTGTGGTGAACCCAAATGTTAAGTGATATGATATGCTGTTGATTGAGAATTAATTTCATTGCCATATTTTATAGTTTTATTATTGACCTCCCCTCTTTTTGGTTAAATTCGTGTTATTGCAGTCTTGTATAAAAGTTGCATTGGATTTTGTTTCTCCTGAAAATGTTGGCGAATGTATCCGCCTAACAGAAGATTTTCGTGTTCTTCCTCAGAATCATAAGGCAAAAGAAGATAAGTTGGAGGTAAACAGTCTGTCTGTTCCATATACATTGCAGTATTATCATTTAATCAGCCTTCAGTTTAAACTCCACTTTTTGGTACTTCATGCTCTGTGTATACAACATTTATTTCCTGTAGAGTGGGTACTTACAATCCGATTATGTGAAGTCCATGAGTTAAGTTACTTTTGGTTGATATTGGGTCAGATGAGTACGTATAACCATTAGTTGTAATGAAAACGTCAGTTGTAACCTCCTAAATTTATGATAAAAAATTTACTAGAAGATCATATTTAGTAATTTATTTTCGTAGTATATCAATAGTCTATGGAATTAAAAAATTTGACTACCAACTAAGGATTCTAAACAAGTATGAGACAGAATCTAAAAGTCTACACAAGTTGACAGGTTGGGTCTCTGCAAGACATTAGTTATCAAGTCTCAGTATCTTTATTGTTGCAATCATATCATCTACTAGAAACTTGTTGTGAACCATTAAAATAGGATGAGTTAGCCAGATATTATTACACGAAAGAGATTTTCATTGTTTTGTTGTAAAATAAAATGGTGCAATTGCTTTATGGCAGGTGAAGAAAATGGCGCTTTATGCAGTGGAGGCAGCGGTAAAGGACTTGAAAAATCTGAAAGGAACAAAGTAAGTTGAAAGCATTTCATATGTATCTTTCTTGAAGTAGAGTTGCGTGAATGTTGACCAGGAGCAAATAATTGAACCGTGACTATTCTTCTTGTTTGCTGGTTCCGAGGTTATGTGTTCAGTTGTTTGTTTGTTTTCTGTTCATTTACAAGAAAACTGAAACTGTCGCTGAAATGGCCTGTTTATATTTCCCACTTCTGTCTATAATCATGAAGTTTTACGACAAAGAAAAGCAATAATGGAAGAAGTTGGCCAAAAAGAACCTATTTTTCATGTTTGCTTTATATCAACCTCAATATAACTACCATTCTGCATGCTAAACAGAACTTAAAAATGAGAATATTAATACCCAAAACGATTACAGCATGTTTGTATTAGATGAGATTGACTAATTGATGGTTTTGTATATATTGCGTTTCAGAAATGAGGCTAAACCTACGCAGACGGAATCTGTGAAGCGTGAACCCAAGGAGGGTAGATCAAATGGTAGATCCAAGAAGCCTAAAACTGTGCAATAGAAGAATGCAACTCACAGTGTAGTGGCTTTTTGGACCGAATTTTATGCTATACGATCTTATTATATTTTGTAGTAAGCCAAACCCTCGTATGGAACACTTTTTAGTTACCTGTAATTCATCAACAAAATATGTACCTTCCGAACATAACGAAATCTGGAGCACTCGACATATCCGATGGATCCAATAAGTCCGAAGGAACTGCTCCTTCGGGCTAACGGTAACTACACAGCCCATGGAAAAATAGTACACAAGGTACAAGATAGTGGGATAAAGCGAACGACAAGGAAAGCGTACAACCCCGAAAAATATGTACAACGGTCGGGAAAGACAAGCATGCCTCACCTATATAAAGAGGAGAAATCTTCACCTTTGGGTAACATTCATTCTTTCTCACTCTAAAAAAACTCTCTACTTTATCTCTCTAGAAAATACACGTACTTACTCTCACACCGAAGGTTGGTCCTGGGTTAAAACCCGGGACGAGACTAACGGACGTGTCTGTTTTGCAGATATCTGAAGATCATCAAGAATCACTAGTATAACCCAAGGACTTCCGAAGGACACACAACAGTCCGAAGGAATCCTCTCGCTTGTCTAAGGTAGTCCCAAGATATTACCTCAACAAATTGGCGCCATCAGTAGGACCTGTTATTCACTCTACCAAGGTTAGAAAATGACAGAGCCTCCAATAGAAACACCAGAGGGTAGCAATAAAAGCAGAGATGACAACCAATGCAACCTGGACCTAATACATAGTCACATTGCCGTACTGAAAACCCTCATTCGAGAACACAATATCGGAGGGGGAACCCCCATACAACCTATCCGACTTGACTTTGATGAACCGGAGGGGTTCGAAGCCCAGAAAGCTAAGGAGAGACGAGCGGATGACCTGTCCAAACCTTTCAAAGCAGCTTCGAAGAGCCCTTTTACCCGAAGAATTATTGATTTCTCCGGACCACAAGGCACTAAATATACGATGCCATCCCATCTCAAGCTATATGATGGGTCCACATACCCGGATGACCATATTACAAGATTTGAAGGGGCAGTCAATCAAGGTTCATGGCCTATGCCAATATGGTGTATGATGTTTCGGTAAACCCTGGACGATACGGCTAGAGCGTGGTTTGATCGCTTGCCGCATGGCAGCATAGATAGTTGGGACATGCTGAGTGAACAGTTCGTGTTAAGATTTGCCCTCCGGAGAAAATGCATCAAAGACCCGATGGAAATTACCAAGATCGTCCGGCAAGCCAATGAAGCTCTACCAGAATTTAAAGAGAGATGGACAGATGAAGTCAGCCGCATATCGGGAGTTCCAGAAATCATGCAAATATCCTCTTTTGTCGATGGTTGCAAATGCCCAGAGTTAGCTAAAAGATTATCTGAAAAAGTTCCCCGGACCGTAACCAAAATGATGATGAGGGTAGATGAGTTTATTCGCTCTGAAAAGGCGTATCGTTCGGCCGAAATACCCAGAGGAGAAAAGATAGACAACTACAAGAGAGACTACCACCATAACGTTCACAATAACCGGGGTGACCAAAGTACTCAACGAAATCCCTTCCGAGGGGACCGTCGGCGCGGTAACCTTCGCGAAGATTTCAGGTCTCGCCGAAACGATTATTATGCACCCTATGGACCCCCAAGAAACGACAATACTCAACGAACATATCATTGTTCGGATTATCGTCATAATGATCCATATCGGAGGGACACCAGGCCGATAGACTTGAATATACTCACTAAAGCCCCCAAGGAGATCCTGGCAACTGAACATCAGCTCAGACTTCCGGCACCACCTCCGTTGAGAGGAAAACCGTCGAGGGAAAATATGGACAAGTACTGCGATTATCACGGAGAGAAGGGGCATTTTACAAATGACTGCCACAATCTGAAAGAACAACTTAAGAAAGCCATAGAGATAGGTAAACTTGATCATCTGATCCGGGATGTCCGCCAAAGAGACAGAGTCCCTCCTCGGGGGAACAATCAAACTAACCAAGGGTAAATCATCAACATGGTTCGATATCACGAAAGAGGACGAAGACGCAAAGTCTTTGACCAAGAAGAAGAGTGGATGAACGCTCCCATAAGTTTCCCCCCAATCCTGCCCGGAGAGGTCTCTGACGAACCACTAATAGTCGAAGTTGAAGTAGAAGGATATACTGTTCGGAGGGTCTATGTTGATCATGGTGCCTCTGTGGCAGTAATGTACGAACATTGATTCGAAAATCTTGACTCCTCCATCCGGTCTCGGCTAACAAAAACAAATATACCGTTGGTCGGATTTTCCGGAGAAACTATTAGGCCGCTGGGAAAAATTTGTAACACCCCCAAAATTTGGTACAGCGGAAGACTCAACAAGCTTTTGGGGTGCTACGGGGATTGGTATCCATTCAAAGTCATGAAAGAACGAGATAACGTAAACATAATAAAAATACAACCACGCGGGGTTTTAAAGTTTACATTCATCCCAAAATCATCCAAAGTCAGGCCCAAAAGAAATAAATATAGGTCCACAATAGTTATCAGAGTTTTAGAAATATAGATCCATAACCGGTGCCAATGCCAAGCCTCCAATCCCAAGCATCCATAGAGCATCACTTAATTACCTGAGAAAACGTGCTAAAAGTCAGCTTTCGCTGGTGAGATCATAGGTTTAGATTCATAATTCAATATAGTGGACATATCCGCAAAACGCTTGCTAGCTAGACTAGGCCTCAATCATCCAACCAAAATATCCAACCAATCAAATCATCCCTATAGGTGCACGCTATAGCTCAAATCAATCCAATCAATAGCTTACCTAGCTCAAGTCTAGGCCTCGCTTTATAAACAATCCATTAGCTTACCTAGTTCGGGACTAGGCCTCGCTCAACAACCAATCAATAGCTTACCTAGTTCGGGACTAGGCCTCGCTCTATAACCAAATCAATAGCTTACCTAGTTCGAGACTAGGCCTCGCTAAATCCTACCTAGTTCTATAAATAGTCCACATAAAACATTTGCACGTTTCTCACCCCAAGTATTGAAAACAAAGTTTAAGAGTTTGGTCACATGTCCGAGTCATGACTCTCGGCTCATAGTCCAAGTCCAAATAATAAGAATCAAGTCACAATAATAAATCATCTCCGTCCAAATCAATCCCATAACCACGTGCTACAACATGAGGGTCCGACTACGGCACCCAACTATCCTATCTCTGTCATCTAATTGACCGTCTCACAATCGGTCCCCAAGTTCCGCATTCGACAACACAACTCCACAATAATCAAAAGTGTACCATTGTCGAGACCACAAAGGGTCTCGACCCATCCAAATGCATCAGCCAAACAAGAATCACAACAACAAAGTCAACAACAATAAAACAATTCAAGTCACGTGTAATCCGGGTTGGTTTACCACGCCAAACCCGAGCCGAGAGACCCAATTGGGTCTCGGCTAGACCATGAGTCGTAAGGACTCGAACCCATGACCAAATTGGTCACGGCTTAGGCTCATTCGAGCACTCCCAAATCTGCCAAACGGACCCTTCGGGTCGTGGCACAACCAAAATCCAAAACAAGCATCAAATCGATTCCCACGCGAGTCAATAATTAAACCGACGGACCAAGGGGTCACGTTGAGCTCTAGATCGAGCCATATAACAAAACCAAACGGACCAAGAGTTATGTTAGGCTCCCAAACGAGCCAAGATGGTACCACACCGAGACCATAGGGTCTCGGTTGAGCTCTAACGAGCTAAACACAAAACCAAACGCATCCAAAAATCCAATCCAAGCATCAAAACAATCAAAAAATCAACCCCCATGGATACCAAACTCATCTTTATATTAAAACCCATTATCATTTCAAATCTTAACACCCAAAATATCAAGATTTAATTCGGGTTCAACTCAAAATAGTCAAACACGACGCAAAACCCGCGATTTCTCACCTTCTATTCGAATGAAAACCAAGAAAATTGATGGTGTGGTGAGGTGTGATGTGTGGTGCGGCGGTATCAATAAAAACGGAGGGGAGAGGTGTTTGTGTTGGCACGTGTTTCACACCACAAGAACAAGAAAATGATGGGGAGTATTTTGTTGGTGGTGCTGTTGTGTGGAGGTCGGCGGTGGTGATGGTTCGTGGGTGGCAGCCGGCGGCTAGGAAAAGGGAGGAGAAGGGTGTGTTTGTTTTTGATTATTATGAGGGTTAGGGTTAAGGGAAAAGGGTTATATGCCCGAATTTTACACATTGGTCCTTATGTTTCACTTTTCCAAAACTAGCCACAGTAACCTTAATGTTTAGTGAAATATTTTTAATTGGTTTTCCCGTAACACGATTTCTCGTTCATAAAAGTATTAAATTTCGCCAAACATATCCGTACACGTCGTCAATAATTTTCCCAAAAACATTTCCCGAAACATATAGACATGTATGAAAAATATAATGTTTATTTAACGGTGAATCGCAACCGTTATGTAAAAGATTAAAATTCGTTAGGTTAACCTAGTGCCGGAGTCAATGTAGTGCCAAAGTAACGATCGTAAAATAAATCATCACGACCGAATCAAACCAAACCATAAATAAATAACCAATTCTCATAAATATCGTACGATTAAAAATCTTGTACCAACGTTCGTAAAATATCTCGTCACAATAAACTTTCAAAAAATTCCAAATTTATTATTTTAATGTAATGCGGGTTTTAAAACGGCTCCCTATTTTGCCAGTTGTCACATCCTCCCAGCCTCAGAAGAAACCCGTCCCTGGTTTCTCACGGAACAAACCATCTACGAATTAAAAAGCTTCGGATATCTCTTTCAAAACTCATCCTCACGTTCCCATGTGAATTCCGGTCCGTGCCGCTAATTCCAACGAACTTTGATGAGCGGAATACGACTCCTCTTGAGTCGTTTGATCTCTCTATCCATTATCTCAATCGGCTCTTCCACAAAATTCAAACTCTCATCCACACGAATATCCTTGATTGGTATAACCGGTGTTTCCTCTGAAAGACATTTCTTCAGATTGCTAACATGAAACACATCATGAACTTTACTCAATTCCATTGGTAATTCCAAACAATAAGCTACGAGCCCAATTCTTTCCAAAATAAGAAATGGTCCAATGTAGCGGGGATTTAGTTTCCCACGTTTCCCAAAACGTACCACACCCTTCCAAGGTGAGACTTTCAACATCACTTTGTCTCCAACCTGGAATTCTAGGGGTTTACGCCTCTGATCGGCGTAGCTTTTCTGCCTATCTCTAGCTGCTTGCAGTCGATCTCGAATTTGCGTTACCTTCTCAGTAGTTTCCAAGATAAGCTCAGGGCCTGTGAGTTGGCTATCTCCAACTTCTGCCCAACCAATAGGTGAACGACATTTACGACCATATAAAGCTTCAAATGGTGCAGCCTTAAGACTTGTGTGGTAGCTATTGTTGTAGGAGAACTCCGCAAGGGGTAAATATTTCTCCCAGCCTTTACCAAAGTCTATGATGCATGCACGAAGCATATCCTCCAAAGTCTGAATAGTTTTCTCACTTTGACCATCGGTTTGGGGGTGATATGCAGTACTCATATCAAGTCTCGTCCCCAAAGCGGTTTGAAGTGATCGCCACAATGCTGATGTGAAACGGCTGTCGCGATCCGAAATAATCGATATCGGAACTCCATGACGAGAAACAATCTCCTTCACATACAATCTCGCAAGTTTATCCACACTATCATCTTCACTAATCGCCAGGAAATGAGCAGACTTAGTCAAACGATCCACAATTACCCATATAGCGTCGCAACCGCTAGCTGTCTTTGGTAATTTGGTAATAAAGTCCATCGTAATCCGCTCCCATTT
Source organism: Artemisia argyi (assembly GCA_030686995.1). Taxonomy (NCBI): domain Eukaryota; kingdom Viridiplantae; phylum Streptophyta; class Magnoliopsida; order Asterales; family Asteraceae; genus Artemisia; species Artemisia argyi. The sequence goes on along the minus strand of CM060708.1, from coordinate 137,804,619 downwards.
CCAAACCGGGAGTTCTGGCTGCGTCAATAATCCTGACGGTCTTTGATGTTCGGCTTTAACCCTAGAGCAAGTCAAGCACTTACTAACATACAACGCTATATCTGCCTTCATATTTGGCCACCAATATAACTTTTTCAAATCCTGGTACATTTTGTCAGACCCAGGATGAATAGAGTATCTTGACTTATGCGACTCATGCATAATCAACTCTCGAATTCCTCCATACAATGGTACCCAACTTCGCTCTCCAAAACATAATACTCCATCAGAACGTCTAACAAATCCCTTCTCATTTTCTGCCATCTCAAATATATTCTCAGCAGACCGATTCTCTGCTTTCAATGCTTCCGTTTGAGCTTCTAATATTTGAGATGGTAATGGCGATACGATAGTCATTCCCAATGACCTCACTCGTAACGGTGGAATTCTCTCCTTTCGACTAAGAGCATCAGCAACAACGTTTGCTTTACCCGGATGGTAGCGAATTTCACAATCGTAATCGCTTAGCAACTCAACCCAACGTCGCTGCCTCATGTTAAGCTCTTTTTGGTTCAGAATGTGTTGCAGACTTTTGTGGTCAGTAAACACTACACACTTGGTTCCATACAAGTAATGTCTCCATATCCTTAAAGCAAAAACCACAGCACCTAACTCCAAATCATGGGTGGTGTAGTTCTTCTCATGCTTCTTGAGCTGTCAGGAAGCATAAGCTATCACTTTCTTTCGTTGCATTAGCACGGCTCCTAAACCTTTATGTGAAGCGTCACAATAGACGACAAAGTCCTCGTTACCTTCAGGTAACGCTAAGATAGGAGCACTACACAACATTTCCTTAAGTAACTGAAATGCTTCCTCTTCCTTATCTCCCCATTCATACTTAACACTCTTTTGAGTCAATTTGGTCAACGGTTTTGCTATCTTTGAAAATCCCTCAATGAATCTTCGGTAATAACCGGCTAATCCCAAAAATTGACGAACTTCTGTTGGGGTAGTAGGTGCAGCCCAATCTTTAATCGCTTCAATCTTAGCAGGATCCACATGAACTCCCTGTCTATCAATCACATGACCTAGAAATTGTACTGTCGGAATCCAAAATTCACATTTCGAAAACTTGGCATACAGTTTCTCCTTCCTGAGCAATTCTAAGATAAGTCTTAGATGCTCCTCATGCTCCTTCTCATTCTTCAAATAAATCAGAATGTCATCGATGAACACAATCACAAACTTATCTAAGTAAGGCTTACACACCCGATTCATGAGGTCCATGAATACCGCCGGTGCGTTAGTCAACCCAAACGGCATCACCTGAAACTCGTAATGCCCGTAACGGGTTCTGAAAGCCGTTTTCGGAATATTTTCCTCGCGCACTTAAAGCTGATGATATCCCGATCTCAAATCGATTTTCGAATACACGCTCGATCCTTGAAGCTGATCGAACAAATCGTCGATCCTCGGTAACGGGTATCTATTCTTCACCGTTAACTTGTTTAACTCTCGATAATCAATACACATGCGAAATGATCCATCCTTCTTCTTTACAAATAAAACCGGGGCTCCCCAAGGTGAAGAACTTGGTCTTATGAATCCCTTTTCGGCTAACTCGCCAATTGTCTCGACAATTCTTCCAATTCAGTAGGTGCAAGACGGTAAGGCGCTCGTGCTACAGGTGCAGCACCAGGTATCAACTCAATCTGAAATTCCACTTGTCTAGTAGGCGGAATTCCCGGCAAATCATCAGGAAACACATCCGAAAAATCACGAACTATAGGTACATCTCCAATGCACCTTTCCTTCTTCTCCTTCTCTCCTTTCTCAGAAATTTGAGCTAAGAAAATATAATTTCCTTTTTCCATTAGCTTCGGCAACTTAGTGCAAGATATGACCGCTAACCTAGATGGGCCTCTTAAATCCTTTCTATCTCCTGGTATGTTCAGAATCTCCTTTCCGTATGGCACACGCACAATCTTCTCATCGCAAATTATATGAGCACGATACTTCGACAACTAATCCATACCGATAATGACATCAAAACTTCCTAATGTGACGGGTAGAAGATCTATGTTGAAAGGACGATTCAGGAAGTTTAACGTGCAGCCGCGAATGATAGTCCTAATCCTCTCTATGTTCCCATTAGCTAACTCTACATCGTAACCAATTCCTAAGGCCATCGGGGGTTTCTTTAGTAAGGGTGCAAACTTAGTGGAGACAAAACTCTTATTGGCACCAGTATCAAATAGTATGGAAGCATAACGATTATTGAGAAGGAACGTACCAGTAACAACGTTCGGATCTTCTCCTCTCTCGTTCCCAAGTGCATACACTCTCCCATGAGCAGCTCCAGCTTCCACACGTTGGTCCCCATTATCTTGTCATCCACGGTTACCTCCAGCTCTACGGTTTCCATTATTGTACCCATTACCACCCGATCCTTGATTTCCTCGATTCCATGATTCCCTACACTCATTCCGATAATGTCCTTTCTTTCCACATCCATAGCAAGTAATATTTACTTTGCTCATAGTTTCAGGAGTAGCTTGAACCATAGCAAGTGGTCGAGCTCTACAATCCTTAGCTATGTGTCCCATCTTAGAGCAATTCTTGCACATCACAGTACATCGACCCGAATGATGCTTGTAACATCGGTTACATTTGGGTGCATCTCCATTGTAGTTCTTCTTGTCTCCATCTCCCATGGCATAAGCTCTAGTAGTTGTTTATCGCTTGTTTCGACGATCATTACCCTTAGAGTGATCATCCCTCTTTCTCTTTCCATTCTTGTCCTTCTCAGCTTCTTCCAATGCCAAAGAGTCCATCAATTGTTGAGCGATAGTGATAGCCTCATGAATGTTTGTAGGCTTAGCAAAAATCACATCGTTCCTTGTAGCTACCGGCAACCCATCGGTATACCTCTCAATCTTTTGGGTCTCAGTCCTAACCATATCGGGACAAAGTAAGGCCAACTCTCGATAACGGCGATTGTAAGTTGCCATATCGGTACCTTTCACCTTGTGGTTCCAGAACTCAACCTCCAGCTTCTTAATCTCATTCCTTGGGCAGTAAGTCTGAATCAACAAAGACTTAAATTGCTCCCAAGTCATGGCATAAGCCTCATCACTCCCAACCGAGTTACGGTAATTGTTCCACCAAGTTAAAGCTTCATCCTTGAAAATAAAAGAAGCAAACTTTACCTTCGCATTCTCCGCACAACCACTGACATTAAACACTGACTCAATCTTCTCAATCCACCTAACTAAGTAAACCACTCCTTCAGTTCCACCAAACTCAATAGGTCCACAAATCTTAAACTCCTTGTAGTGGCATCCATTAGCACGAACAGGTGGAAATGTCCCAACAGAATTGTTGGAATGATTTGACTCAGCTAGCAGCTCAGCAACTCGTTGCTCCACAAGTTGATTGATCATTGCTTGGTCCACAGTAGGTGCATTAAGTGGAACATGATCATTGTCTCCCTGAACATCAACATTTTGATTCCTGTTGTTGCGATTAGTAGTGTCCAGGTTATCAGGAGTAGGGGTCTCAACATTTCGAGTAGGACGGCGTCCTCGACGACTAGGGGTAGTCGTTGCAGGTCCAGTTCTGGTAGCTCTAACAGGGTTTCTTCGTGGGGCCATTGATCTTAAACATCATACAAGTTCGTGTGACTCCGATAGAACTTATATATGCTCAACAAGAATTAAATCAACGAAGCCAAGTCATGGAAAGAATATCAACAATACACCACAAGACATCAATAAGGCGCATAGGAACCCACTTTCCATAATATCCAACAACCACATAATACCATAAAATAATAACCATCAACCATACAATAAAGATCCAACATTGTCCCAACTACCGAAAACACAAAGATAACAATCGTTCCAACGAGACGAGTAATCAACGGAAAATACATCAAAATAAGATAACTAGCTTTTCTAACCGAACACTCCTCGGTTAAGAAAGCAACAAGATAACATAGCTCAAACGTCTAGCCACGCTGCTGGCGGAGGCTCCTCAACTCCTGCCTCAAGCCATCAAGATCCCTCCATAATGATCCTAACTCCACACTATGGGTGTCTCGGTCTCTCTTGAGGTCAGCCACCTCCTTCTCCAGCTCGGCATTCCTTTGCCATAGCTTGCGGTTGGCCTCTCGAGCTGTAACAAAACCTCGCTGTAAACTATCGATATGCTCGTGAACCTCCATCAAAATTCTCCTCATCTCAGTAGTCCTGCCCACAACCACAGTCATATCAACTCTCAGATCCGCAATGAACTCTCTAATAACCCTCTCAAGTCGATCAGATATACGTGCAACTCTCTCACCAAGATCAGTAATCTGAGTCCACAACCTACCAATCTCACCTAACTCTGCATGCTCAGCAGAAACCTCAGAAGGTGCATCCGACTCAACGGGACTACCAGGTGGCAACTCAAACAAAAACGGATGATCAGGTGAATCAGGCTCAATCGGATGTATAGGTGAATCAGGCTCCTCAGCCTGAGCTGGCGGCACAATCAAATCATCATCATCAGGCATCTCCTCCTCCTGAGGGTCATCCTCCTCCTCAGGGTCATCATCATCACCCTGCTCAGCCTCCTGAGGGTCATCAGCCTCATCCTCACCCTCGTACTCCTCCTCCTCCTCGGAAGAGTACATCATCAATCGTCGTCTCCTAACAGGTGAACCATGTGGTGAAGGGGTAGGTGATCTAGGACGACGACTCAATGATGCAGGTGGCGCCTCAGATAGAAGAGAGTGAGCATCAATCTGTAAAGGTGGTGAAGTAGGGCGAACCGACATACGTGTCGTAGCTCGGTGGGCAAAACGTGGAGCCACACGAGCCAAAGCCTGATGAAGAGTAAGCTGCCTCGATGTACCAGGGAGCCCTAGAGAAGATGAGGGTCCCTGCATAGATGCAGCAGGTGGTGCTAAAGTAGAACCTATCGGTGTCATAGTATCTGAATGCATGGCAACCTGGTAAGGGTCATCAGGAGCCATGGTGAACTGTGCTGGCAATACCGGTGTAGTAAGAATATCCTCAACAACATCAGGCGTATGGGAGGCCATAGTCTGTGACAACGGCGTAGGGTAGGTGTAAGTGTTTCAAAACAACTAAACCGCGAACTCAAAATACCATATCCAAAAATCATCATATAATTCAAAATCGTATATAATCAAGAAAGATTTAAAATACCGCATTACTAAAACCATTCTCAAAACAATTAAGCCATATAATTCCTCAAAACGCATATAATTCCTCAAAACGCCATCATATCACTAAATCAATAAATCTCAAATCCTCAAATCATCTCAAGAAATCCCAAATCTATAATCGTCTCAATAATCTCATAATACCTTAATAATAAACAATGATGCTTCGGTTTGGCGGGCTGGCGGGCAATGGTCGAGGATCGTTTTCTATAAAAATCGGTTATAGTTTAGGTGTCTATTTACCTAGTTCTCTATAACCTTGGCTCTGATACCAATCTGTAACACCCCCAAAATTTGGTACAGCGGAAGACTCAACAAGCTTTCGGGGGTGCTACGGGGATTGGTATCCATTCAAAGTCATGAAAGAACGAGATAAAGTAAACATAATAAAAATACAACCACGCGGGGTTTTAAAGTTTACATTCATCCCAAAATCATCCAAAGTCAGGCCCAAAAGAAATAAATATAGGTCCACAATAGTTATCAGAGTTTTAAAAATATAGATCCATAACCGGTGCCAATGCCAAGCCTCCAATCCCAAGCATCCATAGAGCATCACTTAATTACCTGAGAAAACGTGCTAAAAGTCAGCTTTCGCTGGTGAGATCATAGGTTTAGATTCATAATTCAATATAGTGGACATATCCGCAAAACGCTTGCTAGCTAGACTAGGCCTCAATCATCCAACCAAAATATCCAACCAATCAAATCATCCCTATAGGTGCACGCTATAGCTCAAATCAATCCAATCAATAGCTTACCTAGCTCAAGTCTAGGCCTCGCTTTATAAACAATCCATTAGCTTACCTAGTTCGGGACTAGGCCTCGCTCAACAACCAATCAATAGCTTACCTAGTTCGGGACTAGGCCTCGCTCTATAACCAAATCAATAGCTTACCTAGTTCAAGACTAGGCCTCGCTAAATCCTACCTAGTTCTATAAATAGTCCACATAAAACATTTGCACGTTTCTCACCCCAAGTATTGAAAACAAAGTTCAAGAGTAAAAGTGGGGCTATGACTCACCTCAAGTCCAGAAATCCTCAAAAGAAACGATAGAAGAAAGACGTAAGTAATCTCAAGCAACTCACGTAACGGCGACTACAGACTCGGCACTTCCTAACAATATCAAACTCGTTCAGAAATCATTTCCTCAAAATCAAATATTCCCATTCCCGAACGTAATCCATTTTACTTTCCAAAAATATCCATTTCTCAAATTAACTCCATATTCGTTTGAAATTCGACGTTTGGTATCCATATGGTTGGAGGGTCGACACAACTCAAACCAGAAAGCCACAACAAAAAATAATAAACCAATTATAGGTCTAATGTTAGCCCAACATATTATTTAAATAATTATCGAAGCTTATCAAATCCGTCGATTTAGTAATCTCCCATATTTATTTATGTAATATATCGTTCCAAGATTATACCCAACCTAAAGCACATAGCACAAAAAATTCTATTTGGTATACATCGTAGTCCAATGAATTCCCTATCTATATCGTCGAATCGGCCAAATTCCACGAGATACATAGTAATTTATTACCCTAAAACATATACCACAACCTATGGGCGTCGTGGGATACGATGCCCATTAATATACTCATTTTATATCGTCAAATAACTCAATCTAATCCGTCGATTAAATAAGTCACTTGATATATAAAATATTTATATTAATCGTCATATATCCGTGACAACACAAAAGTCACAATATAAAGCCCACTTGGACTTTAAAGAACCACAACTCGTATAACTCGATAAGTTTCTAATTTATAAACAAAATCACATTTTTAATTATTATTTATCCGACTTATTATTTCGCCATTATTTATATAGTTATTATTTATAACAATAGTCCGACATTTATTACACTATTCGCATAGCATAATAACTATCGTTATATTATTATAACGTTGATCGTTTTATTATTAATATACGCATTTATATTATATACGTTTAACACGTCTATATACGTATATAAAAGATTATATTCTCAATAATATTATTACGAGTATTATTTTTAATATCGACTTTTAAATATTTATCGAGTCATAGAATTTGGTCACATGTCCGAGTCATGACTCTCGGCTCATAGTCCAAGTCCAAATAATAAGAATCAAGTCACAATAATAAATCATCTCCGTCCAAATCAATCCCATAACCACGTGCTACAACATGAGGGTCCGACTACGGCGCCCAACTATCCTATCTCCGTCATCTAATTGACCGTCTCACAATCGGTCCCCAAGTTCCGCATTCGACAACACAACTCCACAATAATCAAAAGTGTACCATTGTCGAGACCACAAAGGGTCTCGACCCATCCAAATGCATCGGCCAAACAAGAATCACAACAACAAAGTCAACAACAATAAAACAATTCAAGTCACGTGTAATCCGGGTTGGTTTACCACGCCAAACCCGAGCCGAGAGACCCAATTGGGTCTCGGCTAGACCATGAGTCGCAAGGACTCGAACCCATGACCAAATTGGTCACGGCTTAGGCTCATTCGAGCACTCCCAAATCTGCCAAACGGACCCTTCGGGTCATGGCACAACTAAAATCCAAAACAAGCATCAAATCGATTCCCATGCGAGTCAATAATTAAACCGACGGACCAAGGGGTCACGTTGAGCTCTAGATCGAGCCATATAACAAAACCAAACGGACCAAGAGTTATGTTAGGCTCCTAAACGAGCCAAGATGGTACCACACCGAGACCATAGGGTCTCGGTTGAGCTCTAACGAGCTAAACACAAAACCAAACGCATCCAAAAATCCAATCCGAGCATCAAAACAATCAAAAAATCGACCCCCATGGATACCAAACTCATCTTTATATTAAAACCCATTATCATTTCAAATCTTAACACCCAAAATATCAAGATTTAATTCGGGTTCAACTCAAAATAGTCAAACCCGACGCAAAACCCGCGATTTCTCACCTTCTATTCGAATGAAAACCAAGAAAATTAATGGTGTGGTGTGTGGTGCGGCGGTATCAATAAAAACGGAGGGGAGAGGTGTTTGCGTTGGCGCGTGTTTCACACCACAAGAACAAGAAAATGATGGGGAGTATTTTGGTGGTGGTGGTGTTGTGTGGAGGTCGGCGGTGGTGATGGTTCGTGGGTGGCAGCCGGCGGCTAGGAAAAGGGAGGAGAAGGGTGTGTTTGTTTTTGATTATTATGAGGGTTAGGGTTAGGGGAAAGGGGTTATATGCCCGAATTTTACACATTGGTCCCTTATGTTTCACTATTCCAAAACTAGCCACAATAACCTTAATGTTTAGTGAAATATTTTTAATCGGTTTTCCCGTAACACGATTTCTCGTTCATAAAAGTATTAAATTTCGCCAAACATATCCGTACACGTCGTCAATAATTTTCCCAAAAACATTTCCCGAAACATATAGACATGTATGAAAAATATAATGTTCATTTAACGGTGAATCGCAACCGTTATGTAAAAGATTAAAATTCATTAGGTTAACCTAGTGCCGGAGTCAATGTAGTGCCAAAGTAACGATCGTAAAATAAATCATCACGACCGAATCAAACCAAACCATAAATAAATAACCAATTCTCATAAATATCGTACGATTAAAAATCTTGTACCAACGTTCGTAAAAAATGTCGTCACAATAAACTTTCAAAAAATTCAAATTTATAATTTTAATGTAATGCGGGTTTTAAAACGGCTCCCTATTTTGCCAGTTGTCACAAAATTGAATTGGAAGTATGTTTTGGACGTGAAGGGCTCTATCGTCGGACGACTATGAGATTTGCAGTGGTAAGATCTCCCTCTCCTTACAACATTATATTGGGACTAACGGGAATCAAAATGCTAAGAGCCATTCCCTTAACAATACATTCCATGATGAAATTTCCAACACCGAGAGGAATAGCTACCTTGGTCACTCGTTCAGTCATTATTTCAGAGTGTCGAAGATTGGAGGAAAAGTTCTTGCTGAAGAAAGAAACCTAAACTGAAGCCCCTCCGGACCCCGTCAGGGAGGAGGATCAAATTGCACAGACCGAAGAAATAATGGTCCATCTGGCTTATCCGGAACAATTGGTAACAATAGGAAGGAATTTTTCTGAAATAGGAAGGAGACAACTCATAACACTGCTCAAGAACAGCCAAGATATTTTCGCATGGAAACCATCAGACATGACAGGCGTACCTCGATGGATCGCCGAACATAAACTCAACGTAAATGTCTAAGATAAGGCAGTCGCTCAGAAGAAAAGAATCTTCTCGGAAGAAAAGAACCAGGCCATAAACAAAGAGGTGGAAGAATGGTTAAAAGCCGGAATCATCAGACCCGTGCGGTATCCGACGTGGATCTCAAATCCGGTATTAGTGCAAAAACTGGACGACAGTTGGAGAATGTGTATTGACTTCAAAAATCTCAATTCATCCTGCCTGAAAGACTATTATCCGCTGCCCGAAATTGATTGGAACATAGAGTCAGTCATGGGATTCCGATACAAATGCTTCCTGGACGCTTACAAAGGATGTCACCAAGTCCAAATGGCGAAAGAGGACGAAAAGAAAACGGCCTTCTACACCGAGCACGGAACGTATTGCTACGTCAAGATGCCATTCGGGTTGAAGGATGCAGGAGCCACATACCAACGACTAGTAGATACGACCTTCCGGTCACAGATCGGTCGAAATTTAGAAGCATACGTGGATGACATGGTAATTAAGAGCAGAACAGAAAAGGAGCTACTGGCTAATATCGCCGAAACATTTGACAACCTACAGAAGATCAACATGAAGCTTAATCCTAAGAAGTGTTCCTTCGGCGTAGAAGAAGGAAAATTCCTTGGCTACATGGTAACTTCAGAAGGGATTAGGGCAAATCCCAAGAAAACTAGGGCAATTGCCGACATGCAATCACCAAAGTCATTAAAAGAAATGAAAAGTCTAAGTGGCAAACTTGCCGCACTAAATCGTTTCTTGTCCAAGTCAGCCGAAAGGTCCCTGCCTTTCTTCGAAACCGTTAAAAATATCACCAAGGATAATAGAAATGAATACCGGTGGACAGATATGGCCGAAAGGGCTTTCCAAGAGATGAAGAAAATGATTCTAGAGCTCCCCTGCTTGACAACACCAAAACCGAAGGAAGAAATGTACTTATACCTAGCGGTGACAAAGGAAGCAATAAGTGGAGTAATGCTCGTGAAAAGAGAAGGGCGACAGATTCTGGTGCATTACGTAAGCCGAACGCTACATGAAGCCCGAAAATAAATATGCTCCGGTGGAAAAACTTGCCTTGGCTCTTTTACACTTATCTAGGAGGTTGAGACGGTACTTTGAAGCTCACCCCATTAAAGTCATAACAGACCAACCTATCAAGCAAATACTAAACAAGGCAGAAGCCTCCGGACGGTTATCCAAATACACCGTGGGGTTGGGAGCCTATAACATCACATATCTGCCACGAAACGCGGTCAAAGGGCAAGTGTTAGCTGATTTCATCAACGAAATACCCATCGGTTCAGCCGATCAGGAGCCAAAAGGAAGGGTCATGGAGATATATGATCTCTCTCAAACCAAAGAATGGACACTATATACGAACGGAGCATCCAACAAAAAGGGTGCCGGAGCAGGATTGGTGTTAATCAGTCAAGACAAGGAAGAATATAATTATGCCCTCCGGTTAGATTTTGAAGCCACTAACAATGGAGCAGAATACGAAGCATTATTGGCCGGACTGAGAATTGCAGGAAGCATGCAGATAAAGGTGCTAGATGTGCGAGTGGACTCAAACATGGTGGCAAGTCAGATCAATGGGAGTTTCACGGAAAACACAGAAAGCATGACGAAGTACCTGACCAAAGCCAAGGAACACATTACTTATTTCGACCATTTCAAAATAAAAAATATCCCAAGATCACAAAATCAAAAAACCGATATACTAAGCAAGCTGGCATCCGTAGCATTTGACCACCTGACGAAGGAAATCCTGGTAGAGGTATTAGAAAAACCGTCCACCGAGGAAGAAACAATAAATGCAATAGTAGAGGAAGAAGAAGAGAATTGGATGTCACCCACCTCCGTTGCATAAAGGAAGGTATTTGGCCAGAAGAACAGAATGAGGCCCGAGCCCTTCAGATGAAAATAGGCCACTATACATTGATCGATGACGTGCTATTCAAAAATTCATATCTAGGTCCTATGCTACGGTGCGTAGGACCTCTGCAAGCCAACTATGTGATACAAGAAGTACATGAAGGGGCATGTGGAATGCATTCTAGACCACGATCCGTTGTAGCTAAGCTCATGAGACAAGGTTATTACTAGCCAACCATGCACCGGGATACAAGGGAAGTAATTCAAAAATGTGACTCATGCCAGATACATGCTCCGGTTCCTAAATTGCCAAAGATAGTACTGACCTCTGTCATGGCACCATGGCCGTTTTACCAATGGGCCATGGACGTACTAGGACCCCTACCCGAAGCTCCAGGAAAGGTCAAATATGTCATCGTTGCAATAGAATATTTCACGAAATGGATGGAAGCGAAACCGCTGGCCAAGACTACCGACAAAGAAATGAAGAAATTTGTATGGGATAACATAGTCTGCAGGTTCGGACTACCCAAGATCATCGTAACGGACAACGGAAGTAACTTCGTGGGCGATCCGTTCAAAAGTTGGTGCGAAAGATTGAACATCACTCAGATCAATACAGCCGTAGCTCATCCTCAAGCCAACGGACTGGTTGAGAGAGCTAACAAAAGTCTAATGAAAGGATTCAAATCAAGGCTTGGCAGAGAAAGGGCCGGATGGGTCAACGAATTACCAAATATTTTATGGGCCTTTCACACCACCTTGAAGACCAGCAACAGAGAAACCCCTTTCAGCCTAACATACGGAAGCGAGGCAGTTATTCCGGCTGAAATTGACATGCCTACCTTCCGTACCATGATGGCAGACGCCGATAGCAATGACGAAGAGATAAACCTGAATTTAAACCTACTACAAGAACGAAGGGAAATGGCGGCGATAAGAGAAGCAAAATACAAGAAGAAAGTGGAACAATATTATAACCGGAGGGTACGCCCGGAATCATTCAAAGTAGGTGACTTCGTGTACCGGAAAAACGAAGCTAGCCGAGTAGAAGACCAAGGGAAGCTAGGATCCAACTGGGAAGGCCCCTATCAAATTGTGGAAGCCTATCAGCACGACACCTACAAACTCAAGACCATGAATGATGAGGAGGTTCCCCGAACCTGGCACGCCATTAACCTTAAGAAGTGTTTTATGTAAGAGCCGAAAGGCTCATTGTAAGGCCCATGAAGGCCATCTTTTGTTTTTGAAATAAATTTGCCTTTTTTTCTCTTTGTCAAACTACTAATAAGGCCAAGTGCCGAACGGCACAAGTTGCCCGAACGATATAACCCCAAGTGGGTAACAAATAAGGCCAAGTGCTGAACGGCAAGTTGCCCGAACGATATAAAACCCCAAGTGGGTAACAAATAAGGCCAAGTGCCGAACGGCACAAGTTGCCCGAACGATATTGAACCCCAAGTGGGTAGCAAGTAAGGCCAAGTGCCGAACGGCACAAGTTACCCGAACGATATAAAACCCTAAGTGGGTAACAAATAAGGCCAAGTGCCAAACGATATAAGTTGTTTGAATGATATAAAACCCCAGGTGGGTAACAAAGGCCAAACGCCAAACAACACCGATCGCACAATTCGCCGGACAACATAGATCCCCAAGTGGAAAAAGAATAATATAAAATAAAGTACCGGATATCACGAGTAATCCAAACGATTCATAAGAAATAGCCCATGAGAACTAATAACTTCAAAATATAAAAGCAAGTAAATACAACCACAACCGAAAGGAAAAAATAAAGTGACATGTATTAATATAATCCAAAGGTCCCAAGACCATTAAATAAATCCGTTCCGGACACGACCACCAGAGCCTTATACTACAAAAGGCCGGAGCAACTATTACATCTTTTTAATCAACAAAAATTATCCGGACTACCATCAACCTCTGGATAAACAAAATTGTCATCTAAAAGTGAGCTTCATTGAGAGGCTCGGCATGCCTAAATTCACAAGACCCATCAGAGTAAGATAAAACAAGCTTCACAAAGAATCCGAAATACCTAAACCCATAGTCAAAATGGAGGTATACGGATCCTAAAACACACAAACTTTTTCAAACGAAGGCCGAAGCATTCTAATCTGAGTAATCCTGGGCAGAAGGATTTTCAACATGAGGCCCAGTTACAAGCCCGGAAGTCAAACCCGAAGCAGCAGTCTGTTCAGTCTCGGAAGAAGGAGCATGATCAGGGAAGATTGCCATCAGCTCATGAAACGTACGGTAGATGGTCTTGCGGATCTTCTGGATATACGGGTATTCTTTGACAAACAACTGATCATATAAAGGCTGATACTTCGCATCAGCATCTAGATCAAGACCCTCGACATCCTCCAGCAACTTAGACACCTTCTCCGGTTTCCTTCCCAAAGAGACCCCATCCAAAAAACCGGACTGAGAATATAAATTGAATGGTTCGGACAGAGATAGTTTATACTCATGACTCCCCAACAGACGGCGGACCATTTCCGGAATGAACTCATTGACAATCTTGTTACGGTCAACCTCTGCATTCCCAGCCAGGATGGATATCTCCTGCTTCTCCTTCCGGAGTTCTTGGCTTGTCATTTCTTCATCACTGAGCAACAGTCTGGTTTTCTTCAATTATGCCTCTAAGGAACGTATATGTTCAACTGGATCAGACGATACCTTCCTCCACTCTTCCTTCTCGGCCTCCAACCCGGAAAACCTATCCTGCAGACCTGACTCCCTAGCCGCACAACCGGCATGCTCCAAACGCAATTTTTTCAATTCCTCCGGATCTCGACCTACACACTTTGAATGTTTATCCTTCACCTTTTTCAACTCCCCAGCCATCTCCCCAAACTTCTTCCAGTTATCATCGAAAGTTTTGTCACAAACTTTGTGAGTAGCGACTAACTCCCGATGCTCACCAAGTAGAGACTCATAACAGAAAATGATGTCCGCTTGAGCAGTGGCATTCTTCCCCAACAACAACCAAGCCCGCTGAACAGCCTCTTCATCATCATGAGAATCCAGATACTTCTCCTCACCCGGAGTAGCCAGATTGATCATCATTTCTCGGTAAACGGAGGAATTGTTCATCCTCGTGCCGCTCCTCACAGACCACCCCGGAACATACAATGCATCAGAAGCATCCTCTGCATCGTCACCTTCAATGTCAACCAGAATGTCATCCTCAGTAACTGGCTCCTTGCCCGGACGAGAAGAAACACCCCTCGAACCACCTGAAAACAAGCGAAACTTAAATGGTTTTACAAAGTAAACAAATAACAAATAAAACACAAAGGGAAAGCTATCCCATTCACATACCAGCCTCAACATCCGCAACAAGACCATCCCCCCCGGCGGATAAGGTATCCTTCCGCGGAATGGACCGAATGGGGGTGGGATGGGGAACACTCTCAGCAGCATCCAAATCTATGACCGGAGTATTGTCGACCAATTTGCTTCTCTTACGGATCTGAGAAGAAGCTCCTTCCCCGGGTATCTTGCCCTGCGTGGGGGGCCTAGAATCTTCAGAAGCCCCAGAAGGTTTCTTTGTATTCAACCGAGCAGCCTGCTTCTTCTTTTTGTCCTTCGCTGCCAGGACCTTCTCACTTGGGACGTCAACCTTTTTTAGCTCCTCACTCTTTTCAGGAACCTCGACATTCGAGCTCAACGGTTGAGTAACATGCATCTCTCGGGCATGACCCTCCGGATATTTGTCTCCCTTGACCATAGTGACACCCTTACGAAGGGAAGGCTTCTTCAAGTAGTCTGCCATGACAACACCTACAAACACAAACTCCATAGTAAAACACAAAATAACTGCAATAACTTATATATACGAAATATAAGACAAAAGCTATACCCCTTCCCTGCTCATCCCTCAATGCCGCCTGGTAACCAGGAAACTTCCAATGGGAAGACAAGCCCAAGGCATACAAGAATTGAAAAGGCTCAACAATGGTAGCGGATAGCCTTTTGGCATGAGCAACATCAAACTCCCCCTTTGGAAAAGGATCTGAGACATCCGAGTCATGATGCCTCCAAGGCATCGCAAACGGAATGGCACGTCTATCACTAAGGAAGAACTGATGCTTCCAACCCATCAAACAAGAAGGAAACTCGCCAAAGCAAACCTTTCGGTCCGCATGAACATGCTTTCGAAGGAAAACCAACAACCTTGCTTGCTAAGTTTGTAAAATACCCTGAATAACGAAGTAGTCGGAGTAATATGCATACTCCGGGCATATACCTCGAAAAGCGTAACACGGTGCATACCAAGCGGAACTAATTGAGAAATGTGAACCTTAAAATATCTGATAACATCTAAGAGGAAAGAAGAAAAAGGAATAGTAAGACCCCCTCAAAAAAAGTACTCTGCATATAAACCAATGGCATCACTCGGAAGTTGGTTCATCGTCATACCTTCGGAGCAACCCGAGGGTGCAAATCCTTTGGTATTCCAAAGGACTCAACCAAAGCTAAAACATCCGAATCATCCATAGCGGATTTCCTTTTCAGAATGTCCATCTTAACATGAGAGTCCTCTAATATAACATCCACATAGTCAGCCGAAGCGGTAGATTCCGACATAACGTATCCGAAACAGGGAGAGGTATAGCCAAAACAAATAATACTAAAGATGAACACCACAGAACAGGACGTACCTCATGAAAGACGAAAGAAATTAGTGCACCGGAAAAGCATTCGAAATACGGACGAGAAAGATTGTCAGAAGTGTGTGCAAATCTAGAGAGAGAAATTGTAGTGATAAAAATGAGGCTCAAGGACGCTATTTATAGGCAAAAAGAAAAGGCGCGAAACATCGCGTCTGACAGGCTATACGCGTGGCACCATCTAAGCTACACAACCCAAAGCACGCATACGTGTCACCATCTAACAGACACAGTAAAATAGACGGCGTTCCTTAAATGAGGTACAATAATAACTTTTAACATTTTGTAAATCAACCCTAACCGACAAAATTACCATCACACGACCTCCGGAAATACCGAAGCAATAATTAAGTATCACACCATTGATTCAACCAGTGCTATGATACTAGGGGGGACATGTTGGCGTAGGTGTCCGAAGGACTTCCTTCCGAACAGTATGAAATCCAGAGCACTCGACATATCCGATGGATCCAATAAGTCCGAAGGAACTGCTCCTTCGGACTAACGGTAACTACATAGCCCAGGGAGAAATAGTACACAAGGTACAAGATAGTGGGATAAAGTGAACGACAAGGAAAGCGTGCAACCCCGAAAAATATGTACAAACGGTTGGGAAGGACAAGCATGCCTCACCTATATAAAGAGGAGAAATCTTCACCTTTGGGTAACATTCATTCTTTCTCACTTTCAAAAAAATCTCTACTTTATCTCTCTAGAAAATACACGTACTTACTCTCACGCAGGAGGTTGGTCCTGGGTTAAAACCCGGGACGTAACTAACGGACGTATCTGTTTTGTAGATATCCGAAGATCATCAAGAACCACTAGTATAACCCAAGGACTTCCGAAGGACACGCAACAGTCCGAAGGAATCCTCTTGCTTGTCTGAGGTAGTCCCAAGATATTAACTCAACATCCTACATTTTTAGTTTGTCGGGGCTAGATGGATATCAAGGTCGATTGCTATTCATCAAGGGAGCCACGTTTGCAACAAGTTGATTGACCTTTTGTTTGATGAAGTACTACAACATCGAGTTGTAAACAATATTTATTCATTAGGAATTTATAATCACGGTGGAAGTCTCTTTGAAGAATACAAGGTAGGGTTAGGATATACATACCCGATTACCCCCGTTTCTTATAACAATACGAATTCTAACATGTTTTCACCTTTTGGGTGTTGCCTTCTGTAACTAGATAACATAGGGTGAAATTTAAACCGGTAAACATAATAACAGGTTAAATGGGTAAAAAATTGAAGTGGGTCAATTGGGATAGAATTTGTCTAAAGTGAATTCAAATGCTAAAACATCTCATGACATTCTTTCATTTTTAGATAAAATAGATTATAACTTAAATAAAATTTTTCCCGTAATGATATCTGATATGATAATTGTTATGAACTCATTATTTCAAAATTTATACATATTTAGTGATTCTAATTATAGAATGTGTTGATAAATATGGAATGTTTGATGTTTATTAATTGTTAATTTTTCAATTAAGGAAACCTTAATCACAACCCAATGGGTTGTGGTTAGCAAAACCCTATAACATACTTAAAAACAATGGAAACAAAAGAGCTGGCTGGTTAAGATCACCAGAACCATTTTGACCTCAACTTAAAGATGACCAGCTTTGCCGAAACCCCTGTTTTACACATTGCCTGAACAGACTAACAGCCTGCTTGCACCTCTGCTAGATACTTAAAAACATACTTAACTGTTTATAACATACTTTAAGACAATGGAAACAATATACATGAATAATCACAAATAGATTTTGCGATCAAACATGACCCAACAAATGCGGCCTGACTTTGGCAATTTTATGGTTAAATATCTCACATTTGATCCATTAGTAACTGCAAATTGCTATTCAAATTTCACTAAAACATCTGCATAGGAAATCAACATATGGCAGAGTATATACCAATTATCTATCAGAGCAAACATCACTAAGACGTATCATACTTGAAAATAATAAATTAAAACTATACAACTGTGAGTTACCGAATAGCCAAATATAAGCATTACATCAGATAAGAATCTTTATAAAAGCGTTTTCTTTCCTCAGGATCAAATATGCTACCAAGATTATCTCCTCGGCCCTCTTCATCATCAGAATCAGAGAGTTCATAGATTGGGTCCTTTTTCGCTTCTTTCATAGCAATCATCCCCCTTTTTTCTCCTCTTTTCTAAATTTAACATATGATGCCTCCTATTACACTCGTGCAGTCCCTCCTGGATCAGTTCCCCAAATTTATCCTTTACAGCAACAAGCGGGTCTTTATCAACCAGTTCCGACCCTTTATATCCTTCTCTAAGTAAAACCGAAAAAATTTGATACTATTTATTTGTAACATAAAAGATTCCCGGATGCTCTAGAAGCAAAACATTCAACTTATCGGGTAAACTAAACTCTCTCCTGAAGTAACCAAGTTTCATAATTGATGCTTTTTCCATAAGGTAAGTGAAAGAAACGCAATAAACCAATTGTTCTCTTCTCTAATTCACGTGACCCGTCTGCCAAGTGACCCAGATCCAAATAAGGTGAAATGTAAGGAAATGAATCAAATTCGCGAAATTTCTCCCAGGATTTTACCACGTTAAGGGTAATGAACACGAGAACGATGGATTGGAATCCGTCTTTTGAGCTATTTTCTCCAAGGAGGAAACTGCTATGTTTTGGACCCACTTAATGAGCTCAATTTCCATCGAACTTTTTCTTCCACTATAATTTATCACTCGGAACATATCAAGATACTTAGGTATGATTCTAATCAAATAATCATCCAGTAGTCCTAAACTTCTGCCAAATTCATTCAGTTTGGACACATTTAGTCTATGATTCGCATCCATAGTTAACAACTTTGCTAATCTCTCAACAACTACGGGTTCTTGCATATCTATTTTCTTCTTCTTGTACTAAAACATCATCTTTTTAGTTAACCCGCAATAGTATCCATCCTTATCAAGATACGTTTCAAAGCAACACAGGTATTTCTTAAGCCAACTTAAAGCTTTCCCTTGAAGATCAAGACTTTGGGGGAGGAAATTAACAGACGCCACCTGATCAGGACACCGCAATATTATGTTTTAAATTTGGTTATTTACAACCCATTTCTAGTTAAAGCTGCTTCAAGATCAGGGTCTTTTTTCATTGACCAAAGAGAGAATCTTCGAGTCTACATATAGATATTTATCACCCTTTTCCCATTCTGTATCTTCAATAAGTTACAAATAACTAGCCTGTTTAAAAGAATAGAGTATAAATAATACCATATATCAAGTGCATACTGATAACAAACACACAACTTTGCAGCTCAATTAAGAAGGGTAAATGCAAACATTCTACGGATGTTTCACATGTGTCATAAAAAGATACTAGGAAGCTATTGGGTATTCGATGAAAAACGAATGTTTGATAAATCATTTATATAATAAAATAAAACCCCTATTGGGAATTTTGCATTTTAAAAAAATCAATTCATACCTGATTTAGTAATAATTTTATTAAAAAAAAGATTATTTTCTTATTAGGTAATATTTTATATTTATCCATAACACAAGTAGAAGATAAATGTAAAAAATATAAATAAGATATTTAAAAAAAATATTATTTATTTTATATTTATCCACAACACAAGTAAAAGATAAATTCAAAAAATATAGATAAGATGCAATTAATAATAGGATTAAAAATTTTAAATAATTATTTCAAAAAATTAAAAAAAAAAACCCCGCGCGTGCGCGAACATTATAACTAGTATTAAAGAATGAAAACTGTAAACGACAGAAAAATATATGTTTACTCATGAATCATTTATGAAAAAGAAGTATACTTCATACTAACTAGACTGATTAACTAATAAACTATGATCATGCTCTTGTACTTCCTTTATGCATAAGTGTTTCAATTAGGTGGTCTAGGGTATCTGGGATTGCTTATCTATACTTACTATATAATGCATTTTGGACTATTCTATAATTAGAAAGGCTTAACATTCAGACTTTTACTTGCTTATTATCGAAGGATTTCAAAATTAATTGGTTAGAAAGTAGGTTGGTTAGGAAGCACGTTGGTTAAATTAAAATTATTTTGCTTAATCATCTCTACCATCTCTACTTATAAAGCATAAAGACAACTAAATGTGTAACCGAATAATGCAAAATATAGTCACAGGTACCCGTCGCCGCATTGCGCGGGTACTGTTCTAGTATTTAATAAAATATTTACTTTATAAGTATATATTTGAAATAGTAAACGGTTCAAATAATAAAAAATAATAATAAAATTTTCACTTTATATTTTTAGGTTTTAATTGAAATAAAATACGTTTAATGAAATTACAAAACATGAAGAAATTAAAAATTACAAATTTTAGAGATACAAACGAGTAAAATAGCCCGCACGATGCTGCGGTGTGGCCGTTTTATCAATGGCCATATATCTGCTACTAATATCTTTATCAATAGCTATTTTGCTCGTTATAGTAGATGACCCAAGTGAAGAAAATCCATTGTCGCGGGAGTGTTGTGTTGATGCATGTCTATAAAAGACCAATAAGTAATAGGGTACGTGTTAGCTAATTTCATGAGCATCTAATGTAATCAAGACCTTTAAAAACCAACAATAAATGTTATTATAGCTACACTTACTACATACTAGTATACCACAATAATTTAACATCACAGTATATTATTCCTTATCATGTAACTCACATTATAACGGACCAAAAAAATGTTTAGCACAACTTATATAGGTCTTATATAGCTGCATTCCATATGCAGTTTGTGGTCAAAGTTCATTTTGTTGTACCAATCTTATAAAATAGCTGGAGTGTTTCCTTTTTATGTCGGTATTCCAAGATGTGGAAGTCTTCATCCTCTTCTC
This sequence comes from Artemisia argyi, assembly GCA_030686995.1. NCBI lineage: Eukaryota > Viridiplantae > Streptophyta > Magnoliopsida > Asterales > Asteraceae > Artemisia > Artemisia argyi. The sequence continues at coordinate 137,783,724 of CM060708.1, read as the reverse complement.
CGCATTCAAAAGTACCTTATCAGTTTAGGGAGGCGAAGGTCGAATCATAGGATCAATCATACAGATGAGGGCATTTTGATTTACTCAAGTCGTAACATTACTGAAGCGATAAATATTGATTAAACATCTGCAGTCTAAACATGAAATAAGCACTAATTTAAAAAACACAGTACATAGATAAATGTATTTTAACTATTTAAACATATTGAACCACTCAATGTATTTTTTACAAATATTTTAACATCTTAAGAAATGGGTAAAACAAAAGGTCAGCTCTAAGGTTCCACCTGGTGTAACTCCATATATGCTAGTATTCACATCAAACATGAACGCTTTTCCCGGACACGACCTCTTTCAGAGCACTTCATGGAGCAAATCCTATAGTTATTTTTGGCTAAATAGTGCCTATTGTGTCACACTGTATGTGGGTTGTTCATGTGCGATTTACATGGAATAAACATGGTAGTAGAAAAATCAAATGTTCCTTAATCTCCTACATGACAGCTTCAGTTTCTTTACCATCATTGGCAATATTTCTTGTCACTAATTTTAGAATGTACACAACGTGTAACTATAATGACCGTAGAAAATAAATCTGGCCAAATGAAAATATATCATTCAATATAACAGGCTACTTAGATCGAGAGTATCAGTTTTTCTAACATAAGACCTGACCTTGTGTAGCTACTCCCATAAGTGCAGCTACGATTGTCTTCATTTACATCTGCAACCTCCTCAGTTGACTGTAAAAAACGGAATGTTAAGTAAATTAGTAATTAAAAAAACTATGAACCATATGGAACCATCAATTGTAACAACCGTGGTTTTGGCAGGTCAGTTTGACTGATAGTCTTGACTCGGTTGACATTTGTTTGGTGTGTATTAGGTGTTTGAAGTGATATATGAGTGATATAGGTGAGTTTTAGCACTAAATCCCTTTGCGTAAGTGGTTTTATTGTGATTTGAAAGTTTGGAATTTGGGAAAGTTCATTTTGATCACCTTTGTGGTATAGAAATGACTTGTGTAGTTTTGGTGTTTTTGTGTTTTTGCGTAACGAGGCTTCGTTCAAGTAATTGAGCGTTAGTAAGTTATGTGGGATTTGTTTTTATGAGTTATATTTCAAAAAGAGTGTGAAATTCTATTTTTGGAAACTTTGTTTTGAAAATGATAATTTTTCCGATTTAACGTAAAATTAAGGTTTATCGCGTAAGACGTTAGGTTTTGTTTTGGGAGTTTATAAAATATGAAAAGTATGAGGTTTTGAGTGTAATAAATAAATTTAATAAAAAAAATAAAAATATATATTTTATATATGTAAAATTCGGATTTAAGGGATAAGGGCGAAAAAGGAAACCCAATTTGAGTCCAAATATGACTCTTAGGCCTAAGGATTATCCATAATTAATATATATACCAAACCAAACACCCCTAAAACGTTTTTTCTGCAATTATGGGTCGAGACATGGAGAATCAAGAGGGGGAAAATTAGGGTTTCATAATCGTCTAGCAATAATCAAGAATCAAGGTAAACTCTTTAACTCTTATGTGTAATTAATCATTTATTGTTATGATTCATGTAATAATTAATATGATGGATTAGAGTTTGGGTTAACTTCTGTAAATTAATGTTATTAAACATGTTGGGATCAATTAATGATAATAGTATGATGATTGGTTAAGAGAATTGAGCGTAAAACATGCTAGTTATTGAGTTAGGGTTTGAACAGATTTGTAAGGCTGTAAAGATGTGAGTGTATATAACATATGGTGATGAGTTAAGTCACGAATTTTAAGTCTAAATTGAAGTATAATGAAAGAGCTTTCCAAAAAGTCCAGCCACGATCAATTTTGAGGTGGGAAGTCGGTCTTTTGATTTTTCTTTGATAAGGTGTCAAAGCTGTCAAACCGGGACAGATTTTGAGTAAAAGTTTGAGGGTGGCATGTGGTTGTAAAAGTGGTATTTTGACATGATCTTCTGGAATAGTTAAGTTTTAGGTTATATTAGACTACCACGAAGAGGATTCACGATAAAAACTTGTGGAAGTAATTATTAAAAATCAAAACTTTTTGGTGTGCGTTCAGATCCGAATTTGAGTAGTTGTCAAGTTTGAATTTCTTGTGAGTACTTGTGTGTGTTATTGGTCCATGGCCTTCTGGGATTAGCTTCTATGCTTATGAGAGACCATGGTAAATTTTTGTTGTGAGTTTTTAAGCTTTATTTGTCGTGATTTCATGTGAGTGAATGTATTCAAAAATTCTGCATTTTATGAGTTTTAGAGTGCAAGGGATTTAGTGAGTGTTAGGTTATGGTGGTGGTTAGTATGGTGTCTAGGAGATCCATGGTGGGTCATATGAGTCTTAGACATCCATCATATGAGTATTACATGGGTTGTGGCTTTTAGCTTGACCATGTGTAATGTGGGTTATTTTTGTGTGCTATAGATTGTGTATTGTTTTTGTGGAAGCTGCGGAGTTTAAGGTGAGTTCATAGTCCCATATTTTTACTTTGTTTTAATCTTGGGATGGGAATGATGCTTGTCTTAAATGTTTTGGTTTACTGTGATTATGTGTGTGGTATTAAAGAGCTTGGACTTATAATGTTATCGTATGTATGCTATGTGTGATTATTTGCTTGTGTGGATATTTTTGGGATCCAATTAGGTTAGCGACCTAATTGATGATATGTTTTGGGATCCAATTAGGTTAGCGATCTAATTGATGATATGTTTTGGGATCCAATTAGGAGGATGCTTATCCTGTTGCTCGCGTATGCGACCTAATTGATGATTATGGGATCGGGGGACACGAGCCGTCCTAATGGTTGCCTTATGAGTGTTGTTGCCTTTGTGTGTGGATATTGACTTGCAAATGCATGTAGCTTTATGATAACTATATTTATTTGTCCAGCTATATTTTGTAATCACAGTAAATTCGGTTGCCTTGTGTGTTGAGTCTCAAACCTATGAATCTCACCAACATTATGTTGACGTTTTAAGCATCATTTTCAGGTGAGCTTTCTAAGGATAAGATAGAATGATGTGGATAGACGAGACCTTAGTTGCATTGGAAGTGATTTATTCTTTATGTTTGGATTTATGTTTTGTTTTGGTTATTTTATTTTGGGGTATTGTTACAACACTTTGTGTTTGTACTTTGCTCTATATTGTGCATGTAGTTGTTCTCTATGTAGACACCAGGTGTTGTAATGATATCCATGAAGTTACACCCGCGCGTTTCCGCCATGGCGGGGTGTGACAGATTGGTATCAGAGCCTTGGTTATAGAGAATTAGGTGGTTTAACCTAGACTATAGTCTAAACCTCGTGAATTGTATGCGCTTGTGAATCATGTGGAATTGGAAGAAAAGAATGCAGATGGTTTTGCATGTTGTCGACTACCTCAACATGTAGGAAACATGAATGGTTGGTTAAGTAAAGATGAAAGGGAGTTAGGATGAAATGGTGTGGATTCGGATCTAGAATCCACAACGAGTAGTAAGTTGAATTGATCTGAGAGGGGAGATAAGTGCGAGAGTGGAGTTGAGCCATTATGCGACGTCTTTTGTTTTGTGTTATGTTTTGGAATTTGTATATTGTCTTTTGCCGTCTGGAGCCATGTTGGAGCGTGATTACTCTTGGATATTGGATCGACCTTATCCAAGTGATTTTGATTGTAGAGTTTACGTGATCGTTGGAATTGTTCCATGTGAGATGATTGTTGCGACGCCTTTTGTTTTTGTTTGCGTGATGGTTTGCATGATGTGTTGTCATAGGAGGGAGTACATTTATGAAAGGGGGCATAGATAATTATGGTGGCCTACATAATTATACATGCGTCACAACACAAGTGGACTTGCAAGTATGATGGCATGGATTGCATGGTGTATTAGGTGTTATGTGGTATATGTGCGTTATCATTGAGATGTGTGGTTTTGGAAGTAAGTATGCGTGTGGAGTAGGCTTATAACTATGGTCGCGAACATAATTATAAGGGTATCACACACATGGACTTGTGACCATTATTGCATTGATTGATGTTTGTTGTTATATGTTGTGGAAGATGGTATGTGATATCATGTTGGTGATGGCTGTATGGTTAGAGAAGTATTCTCTTAACCGTTTGGGCAGTCGTTATATGTTGGGGTGTGTAGGTGGTAAGATTCCATCCTACCTATCATATGTTGATACCTCAAATATCGGTGGGTACTTATGTTGTGGTATTTAAGTTGATTCGTTTGCTAGACGCTCCGTTTGTATACCTGATTCTTTGGTTGGCATTCCTATTCGTACCATGATGGTATGAATGCCATATTCTTTCTATTTGACGTCGTGATAGGTGTTGGGTAATCGAATTCGTTTTGTTGGATACTGGTTCGTTTCTTTGGTTATTCCATACATTCATTCCTCGGATGAATGTTATGCTATTCTTCAAGTATTGTTGGTTCGTGACGAGTTGGTGTGGATATTTGATCCCTAATTTACACACCAATTGAAGTTTGTGACATGTTTTGTGACCTGTTAGTATCGGTGTTTTTCTATGATTTTGGTTTGATCGTTGTACGAATGAGTCTGTAAGTTCATCGTTTGGTTTGCAATATTTTTGCGTGAGTGTTCACTGGTATGAGTTCGTTTGAGGATTATTTCGATTACGGAATTCTTCAATGTCCTTCGCGTTTGGTTAAGAGGTTGTATTAGAGTCTTTATGGCATTTTACAAATTCGTTTTGGGTATTTCAAGGTCATTTGTTGGAAAATATTATTTTTATGGAGAAAGTGAAGTGTGAAAAAAAATGGTTATGTTGACATCTTACATAAAATGGTTTATATATATTTTATAAAAATGTATAAGTTTAAGATATGTTTTGTAAAAAAAAACGGTGTTCATTTGTTTTTGGGAAGGTTGAGTACGGGAATAAGAACTCTCTATGGTTCTCATTTACCAAACTTGTTATGTATTTGGTTCATCGGGTGTTTCTTTCGTTGTGGTACGTTTGTGGATGTTATATGGGTACGTGTATTTTATATTTTCTTTGTATGGATGTTCATGAACATTTTAGCCATGTCTACTTTTATTGGGGGAAAATTTCTCATTGTGCTTTCTAGCTTTGATTTTGATGTTCGTTACTTCGTTGGTCGGTAATTCGTACCCCTTTTGAGTTTGTTGATATACGTTTTTGTTCGACCGGTTTCATGGTTCGTGTCGTTTACTTAGGATAGATTGTCGTTTTGATTATCAATTTGTTCGTTGAAGAAGAAGAGGGTGTTTGCCAAGTCGTTCAAGTGAGAGGTTTAGCTTCAAGATGTACGTTCTTCGGATTGCGTAGGCATTGCGGAGGTAGAAGATCCATAAGAGGAACTATGTGATACATGACTTAGAGTTTGGGAGTAGAACTTGGAGACGATAGTTGTATGGAGCAAATAGCGTCATCTTCACAGATCGTAGGAATCGTTAGCATATATTTGACAAGAGGCTAATATATGTTGAAGAGAAGTTGGGTGTTGAATTTTTCAGTGACTACGATTGTCTTATTCGCTACCGTTAAGGAAGAGCGGACATCGTGGTAAGAGCGCTGAGTGGGAGTGAACGAGTGAAACTTAAGTGTTTGTGAGCAATGAGTATGATAATTCAGTTCGGAGTTAAGAGGATGATACTGACAGCCTAGAGACAGAGGTTCAAGGATGAGAATATGTAAGAAGAATGATTACTTAGTTTAGACCAGTAAATGGAAAGGAACGAAGATGGAGGAATGTACTTTGCGGACCAGCTATTGGTTTCATTGAGAGGAAGTATAAGGACATCAATCATGCAAGGTATTTTATACATCCGAGAATGGATAAAACGTATTATTACCTTAGCAAGTGGTTGATACGCTTGAAGGTGAGTGTTGATGTCAACGATTATTATGGTGATGCAACGGTCAGAGATACTTGGAGATTTTGTTGAGAAGGAATTGGTGAGACATTTCATTTGAGGAGTTGGTAGAGAGATGTGGAGTGTCGCGTCAATCAACTTATATCAAGATGGAATACTTACTTCGCGATAGTGGAAAACATGTTATAGAGTCTTGAGAATGTGTATGTAGATGAGTATGACTTATCGTTCTTAGATGAGTGAACTAAGTGAGCGTACAAATCAGGCGTTGGATGGTGAGTTGAGAGCATGGGTGTGTTTGATTTTGGAGAAAGCCGGGGTATACATTTATCCTTAGCTTAGTTCTCCTATATCAACAATTATCATTCCAATATTGAATATGTGTCGTGTGAAAAGTTGTATGGAAGGTAATGTAGGTCACCTGTTCTGTAGGCAGAGGTTGGAACAGGCCAACTAATTGGTCCTGAACTAGAATGAGAGACTACGAATAAGGTTTTCTAGCTAAGGAAAGACTTAAGGCAGCAAGAGATCGCCAAAAGAGTTATGCGGATTATTTCCGTAATGCCCTTAGAGTTTGGTGTTGGTGATATCGTGAGGATAAAAGTATCTCCTTGGAAGGGTGTTGTGCGTTTCGGTAAGAAAGGCAAGCTAGCACCGAGATACGTCAGACCGTTTGAGATTTATGGAAAGGATTGGACTTGAGACATATCGGTTGAATTTGCCTGAGGACTGAATTAGAGTGCATGATACGTTTCACGTATCTAATGGAAAGAAGTGGTTGGCGGATGCTAGTCTACATGTGCCATTAGATGAATGTAAGGTTCACAAAACTCTTCATTTTGTTGAGAAACCTGTTGAAATTATGGAATCGAGATGTTAAGGGGTTTAAAGTGTGGTGAGATAGCGTTGTTAAAGGTATGGTGGGATTCTAAGCGTGGTCCTGAGTTTACTTGGGAGCGTGAGGAATCAGAGGTAATTAATGTTTGTATTGTGTGTATCCATTATATGTGGTGTTCCCTGCGGTTACCATTTGGATTTGCATTTGGTTCGAGAGTATCGTACCTATCTATGAGAAGTCGTTCGAATCTTTGGTGTTATCGATTGGGGGAGTGTATCTATTTGTGTGTATCGTTGGAGTGTCGGAGTGTTTTCTATCGTGTGAATTCGAGTATTTAGTCGGTTCACATTTTTGCGATTCTTTCTCTTTGATTTTATGGAGTGGTATTTTCCGCCTAAAAATCCATAAATTTCCTTTTGCGGTTGTGAGTGGTGACTATAGTAGTTGAAATCTCAGGACGCGATTTCCCTAAGTGGGGGATGATGTAACAACCGTGGTTTTGGCAGGTCAGTTTGACTGATAGTCTTGACTCGGTTGACGTTTGTTTGGTGTGTATTAGGTGTTTGAAGTGATATATGAGTGATATAGGTGAGTTTTAGCACTAAATCCCTTTGCGTAAGTGGTTTTATTGTGATTTGGAAGTTTGGAATTTGGGAAAGTTCATTTTGATCACCTTTGTGGTGTAGAAATGACTTGTGTAGTTTTGGTGTTTTTGTGTTTTTGCGTAACGAGGCTTCGTTCAAGTAATTGAGCGTTAGTAAGTTACGTGGGATTTGTTTTTATGAGTTATATTTCAAAAAGAGTGTGAAATTCTATTTTTGGAAACTTTGTTTTGAAAATGATAATTTTTCCGGTTTATCGTAAAATTAAGGTTTATCGCGTAAGAGGTTAGGTTTTGTTTTGGGAGTTTATAAAATATGAAAAGTATGAGGTTTTGAGTGTAATAAATAAATTTAATAAAAAAAAATAAAAATATATATTTTATATATGTAAAATTCGGATTTAAGGGATAAGGGGGAAAAAGGAAACCCAATTTGAGTCCAAATATGACTCTTAGGCCCAAGGATTATCCATAATTAATATATATACCAAACCAAACACCCCTAAAACAGTTTTCTGCAATTATGGGTCGATACATGGAGAATCAAGAGGGGGAAAATTAGGGTTTCATAATCATCTAGCAATAATCAAGAATCAAGGTAAAATCTTTAACCCTTATGTGTAATTAATCAATTATTGTTATGATTCATGTAATAATTAATATGATGGATTAGGGTTTGGGTTAACTTCTGTAAATTAATGTTATTAAACATGTTGGGATCAATTAATGATAATAGTATGATGATTGGTTAAGAGAATTGAGCGTAAAACATGCTAGTTATTGAGTTAGGGTTTGGACAGATTTGTAAGGCTGTAAAGATGTGAGTGTATATAACATATGGTGATGAGTTAAGTCACGAATTTTAAGTCTAAATTGAAGTATAATGAAAGAGCTTTCCAAAAAGTCCAGACACAATCAATTTTGAGGTAGGGAAGTCGGTCTTTTGATTTTTCTTTGATAAGGTGTCAAAGCTGTCAAACCGGGATAGATTTTGGGTAAAAGTTTGAGGGTGGCATGTGGTTTTAAAAGTGTTATTTTGACTTGATCTTCTGGAATAGTTAAGTTTTAGGTTATATTAGACTACCACGAAGAGGATTCGCGATAAAAACTTGTGGAAGTAATTATTAAAAATAAAAACTTTTTGGTGTGCGTTCAGATCCGAATTTGAGTAGTTGTCAAGTTTGAATTTCTTCTGAGTACTTGTGTGTGTTATTGGTCCATGGCCTTCTGGGATTAGCTTCTATGCTTATGAGAGACCATGGTAAATTTTTGGTGTGAGTTGTTAAGCTTTATTTGTCATGATTTCATGTGAGTGAATGTACTCAAAAATTCTGCATTTTATGAGTTTTAGAGTGCAAGGGATTTAGTGAGTGTTAGGTTATGGTGGTGGTTACTATGGTGTCTAGGAGATCCATGGTGGGTCATATGAGTCTTATACATCCATCATATGAGTATTACATGGGTTGTGGCTTTTAGCTTGACCATGTGTAATGTGGGTTATTTTTGTGTGCTATAGATTGTGTACTCCCTCCGTCCCATTTAAAGTGTCCACAATGGAATCTTTGCATGTCCCATTTAAAGTGTCTACTTGTACCTTCCAACCAATAAGATGAGAGTTTAGTGGGTAAAAGTAATATTTGATTGGTGGAGAGTTTAGTTAGTGGAATCTCCTAAAACTTTGTGCATTATGAAAGTGGACACTTTAAATGGGACGGAGGTAGTATTGTTTTTGTGGAAGCTGCGGAGTTTAAAGTGAGTTCATAGTCCCATATTTTTACTTTGTTTTAAACTTGGGATGGGAATGATGCTTGTCTTAAATGTTTTGGTTTACTGTGATTATGTGCGTGGTATTAAAGAGCTTGGACTTATAATGTTATCGTATGTATGCTATGTGTAATTATTTGCTTGTGTGGATATTTTTGGGATCCAATTAGGTTAGCGACCTAATTGATGATATGTTTTGGGATCCAATTAGGTTAGCGACCTAATTGATGATATGTTTTGGGATCCAATTAGGAGGATGCTTATCCTGTTGCTCGCGCATGCGACCTAATTGATGATTATGGGATCGGGGGACACGAGCCGTCCTAATGGTTGCCTTATGAGTGTTGTGCCTTTGTGTGTGGATATTGACTTGCAAATGCATGTAGCTTTATGATAACTATATTTATTTGTCCAGCTATATTTTGTAATCACAGTAAATTCGGTTGCCTTGTGTGTTGAGTCTCAAACCTATGAATCTCACCAACATTATGTTGACGTTTTAAGCATCATTTTCAGGTGAGCTTTCTAAGGATAAGATAGAAGGATGTGGATAGACGAGACCTTAGTTGCATTGGAAGTGATTTATTCTTTATGTTTGGATTTATGTTTTGTTTTGGTTATTTTATTTTGGGGTATTGTTACAACACTTTGTGTTTGTACTTTGCTCTATATTGTGCATGTAGTTGTTCTCTATGTAGACACCAGGTGTTGTGATGATATCCATGAAGTTACACCCGCGCGTTTCCGCCGTGGCGGGGTGTGACATCAATAATGCCATATGAGCAAAATGAAAGAAAAAGTTGGCTAGAAATTAGAAGTGCTTATTTAAGAGCATAATCAAACATCCCTTAGATAAGCACGTGTAAGACTACTTTCATACAGGAATTGCTTACGGTTCGCTGGCCTGAAATAATTCTTTTGCGTTTCCTCTTGTACAGAAAACCAATATGACAACAAACTTATCCTGAAACATAAGAGTAAATCTAGAATCATTTTATTAAGCTATCATATAAAAATTTAGAACAAAACTACATTGTTAATTGAAAAGGATGGCAATCATACATTACTTCTTTAGGACTTTTTCCGATGGAGGACCTTTAAAATCCTAAACTAACGATGGAGGAAACATTATCCTTTCTCCCGATAGTGGTTCAAGGTGTACTTCCATTCCTTCGAAGGTAACTTATTCTATCTCCATGACCCCCGAAATTTCCTATTTAGAAAAGAGCTCTTTATTATCTCTTGAATAGAGTAAGTAGCGTGCACCACAGCATGAAACCACTGTCGATGAGTGTAATCTAATCAACCACTGATGTTGCGATTTTTCAAATCAATTAAAGAAAAAATTTACCTTAAGTCATAGAATTTACATGGCCAGGTGTAAAGAATTGGTATAATTAAAATGATGGGATAATCACCAAAATAGACTGGGCAACCATGGTGAATTCGGTTCTTGCCCCCCAAATCAGAAAATGTCTTTTTTAGACAGGGCAACTGGGCAACCGATGAAGTGTCATTTTCTGCAAGTGACAAGTGTTGATTGTCTGTCAGGTTTTTGGGCAACCTGTCAGTTTTTTGGGCAACAGCCACCAATTTTTGGGCAACTGGAGGCACTTGTCATCATATGGGTTGAGTTGCTCAGTTGCCCTGTCTAAAAAAGACATTTTTGAATCTGGGGGCAGGAACCGAATTCACCATGGTTGCCCATTCTATTTTGGTAATTATCCCTAAAATGATCAACTATATAGAGAATCCTATACTCATAAGGCAAGTATCCATATGCATGCGAATTTATAGCTTAAACATACCTTTACATGGCAAACACCAACTATTTTTAATTATACATATTAAACGTTGAGGTGAGTTATTTTATAAACTAAGTTTAATTATCCTATACTCTAGTTTGATCTAATGGTGGGGATTAAACTATGATTTAATAAAACAACCTAAGCCCATGTTTTTTCTTGTCTTTTTTGTCTATCTTATTTATTCATTTTTTTCCCCTTTTTTTTTACTCCACGTTTTTTTTCCTTTAATTCAAGTTTTTTTTTTCTTTTTTTTTATTTGCGTTTTTTACGTTTTTTTTCGTTTTCATACATATTCGTCGGTTTTTTACGTTTTCGTTCGTTTTCATACATTTTCGTCCGTTTTCGTCTATTTTCTTACGTTTTCTCTCGTTTTCAAACGTTTTAGTCTGTTTTCTTACGTTTTCACCTGTTTTCATACGTTTCGTCCATTTTAATACGCTTTCATCCGTTTTTATACGTTTTCGTCCGTTTTTTACGTCTTCGTCTGTTTTCAAACGTTTTCGTCCGTTGTTATACGTTTTTGTCCGTTTTCGTACATTTATATACGTTTTCATCCGTTTTCGTCTGTTTTTGTACGTTTTTGACCGTTTTTATACGTTTTCATACATTTTCGTATGTTTTCTGGCCTTTTTGTCCGTTTTCCTACGTTTTCGTCCGTTTTTTTTACGTTTTCGACTGTTTTCAGACGTTTGTGTCTACTTTTATACATTTTCGTCTGTTTTTATACGTCTTCCTTCGTTTTTTGTCCATTTTCATATGTTTTCGTCCGTTTTATTCGATTTTGTCCGTTTTTAGATGTTTCCATCCCTTTTTATACGTTTTTGTCTGTTTAGATACGTTTTCATCTGTTTTTGTCCGTTTTCATACGTTTTCGTCCGTTTTCGGATGTTTTCGTCCGTTTTTAGACATTTTCGTCCATTGTTTTCAAACATTTTCGTCCGTTTTCGTACGTATTCATCCGTTTTCTTACGTTTTCATCTATTTTCATATGTTTTCGTCCATTTCTAAATGTTTTCGGCCATTTTTAGATGTTTTCATACATTTCTGAATATCGAAAGTATCATTCTTTAATACTCAGAATATCACAAGTGATTTTCAACTAATGTTTTGTAACATGAAAATCACTTGTGATATTCAGAAAATAACAAGTGATATTCAGAAAATAACAAGTGATATTCAGAAAATCACAAGTGATATTCAGAAAATCACAAGTGATATTCTAAATATCACAAGTGATTTTCAACTAATGATTTATAACATAAAATCACAAGTGATATTCTAAATATTACAAGTGATTTTCAACTAATGTTTTGTAACATGAACATCACTTGTAATTTTCTAAATATCAATTGTGATATTCTGAATATCACTTGTGATTTTAATGTTACAATGTGTCACACCTCGCCAAGGCAGAAACGCGAGGGTGTAACTTCATGGATATCATCACAACACATGGTGTCTATATAGAGAATAACTACATGCAATAAAATGGCAAAGTATAGACACAAAGTGTCATAACAATACCCGAAAGGAAACAACATGATAAACTTCAAATGCACAGATAAACCACTTCCAATGCAACTAAGGTCTCGTCTAATCACTTCCTTCTATCATAGCCTTAGAATGCTCACCTGAAAATGATGCTTAAAACGTCAACATAATGTTGGTGAGATTCATAGGTTTAGGACTCATACACACTAGGCAACCAAAATCACTGTGATTATAAAATATAGCTGGACAAATAATTACAGTTATCATATAAGCTACATGTATTCGCAAGGCAACATCACACATAAGGCAACCATCGGGCGGAACGTGCCCACCGATCCAAATTCACAACATACCGGGCCGGAACGTGACCCCCGCTCCAAAAAAATGGGTAAATTAATACCCTCCGATCGGACCACACAGAATAAAAGTGAGTAGGGCTACTACTCTCCTAATTTTAGGGCTGCTACTCTCCAATTAGGTCGTATGCACGAGCAACAGGGTAAGCACCCTCCCAATTGGACCACACAGAATCACACATCATATCATTACAGTTCACATATAGCATAAATACGATAACATTAAAAGTCTGAGCTCTTTAACACACATACACATAATCATAGTAATTCAAATCATTTAAGACAAGCATCATTCCCATCCCAAGTTTAAAACAAGTTAAAAATATGGGACTATGAACTCACCTCAAACCTTGCAGCTTCCACAACACAAATCACAAATCTAAACATCACAAATAATTTCACGTTACACAAGGTCAAGCCAAAATATACAACCCATGTAATACTCATATGATGGATGTCTAAGACTCATATGACCCACCATGGATCTCCTAGACACCATACTAACCACCACCATAATCTAACACTCACTAAATCCCTTGCACTTTTAAAATCAGAAAACGCAGAATTTTTGGGTACATTCGCCCACATGAAATCATGACAAATAAAGCTCAACAGGTCTCTCATAAGCATAAAAGCTAATCCCAGAAGGCCATGGACCAATAACACACACAAGTACTCAAAAGAAAATCAAACTTGTCAACTACTCAAATTCGGATTTGAACGCACACCAAAAAGTTTTAATTAACATAAAATATTTCCACAAGTTTTTATCGCGAATCCTTTTCGTGGTAGTCTAATATAACCTAATACTTAACTATTCCAGAAGGGCTAGTAAAAATACCACTTTTACAACCACAACTCAGCCTCAAACTTTTACCCAAATTCTGTCCCGGTTTGACAACTTTGACACCTTAACAAAGAAAAATCAAAAGACCAACTTCCCGACCTTGAAATCAATCGTGATTGGACTTTTTGGAACGCTATTTCATTAAACTTCAATTTAGACCTAAAATTCGTGACTTAACTCCTCACCATCTGTTAATTACACTCACATCTTTACAGCACTACTTTTTTGTCCAAACTCTAACTCAATAACTAGCATGTTTTACGCTCAATTCTCTTAACCAATCATCATACTATTATCATTAATTGATCCCAACATGTTTAATAACATTAATTTACAGAAGTTAACACAAACCCTAATCCATCATACTTTATATTACATGAATTAGATCAATAACTAATTAATTGAATGAAAACTAGTATCAAAAATATACCTTGATCTTGATTTTAGCTTCAATAATAAAAACCCTAATTTTTCCTCTTCCCCTCTAGCTTTGGTTGATCATAATTTGCAGGAAAATAGAGTTATGGGTCGTTTGTATTGCTTATATGGGTTGGAGGTTGGGCTTGTTTGGGCTAGACTAGGATTCCTTTTAATTAGGTGTTATAATTGGACTCAAATTCTGTTTCCTTTTTCCCCTTTTAAACCCTTTGGCCAATTTTATGCATACATATATATATATTTTATATTTTTTTTATTAAATTTACTTATTACACTCAAAACCTCATACTTTTCATATTTTATAAACTCCCAACACAAAACCTAACGTCTTTCGCGATAAACCTTAACTTTTACGACAACCGGAAAAATTATAATTTTCAAAACAAAGTTTCCAAAAATAGATTTTCACCCTTTATAAGTGTATAACACATAAAAACAAACTCCTCGCAACTTGCTAACGCTCAAATACATGAACGAAGACTTGTTACGCAAAAACACAAAAACACCAAAACTTCACAAGTCATTTCTACACCACAAGGGCGATCAAAATGAACTTTCCCAAATAATCAACATTACTCACTCACAAAAACAACACCACGCAAAGGGATTTAGTGCTAAAACTCACCTATATCACACTTATATCACTTCAATCACCTAAGACACACCAAACAAACGTCAACCGAGTCAAGACTATCAGTCAAACTGACCTGCCAAAACCACGGTTGTTACACATTGCATTAATTGAATATCACTTGTGATATTTAGAATATCACAAGTGATATTCTGAATATCACAAGTGATATTCTGAATATCACAAGTGATTTTCAACTAATGTTTTGTAACATGAAAATCACAAGTGATATTCTGAATATCACAAGTGATATTTAGAATATTACAAGTGATTTTCACTTTTTTTTTAATTCACGTTTTTTTCACTTTCATACGTTTTCGTTCGTTTTTATACGTTTTTGAATATCACAATTGATATTCAGAATATTACTTGTGATTTTCTGAATATCTATCACTTGTGAATATCACAAGTGATGTTCTGAATATCACAAGTGATGTTCTGAATATAACAGAATATCACTTGTGATATTCTGAAACATATGAAAGCGTTTGAGAATGGCCAAAAACACAGAATATCAATTGTGGTACTCAATATATCACTTGTGATATTCAGAAAATCACAAAATATGACATGTGATATTCAGATAATCACTTGTGATATTCCAAATTTCACTTGTGATATTTAGTATATCACTGGGGTGATATTCTTAATATCACAAAATATCACTTGTGATATTTCGAAACGTATGAAAACGTCTGAGAATGGCCAAAGATATTGAAAAACGGACAAAAACGAATGAAAACGACGAGAATATAAGAAAACGGAAGAATATGTATGAAAACGGAATAAAATATATGAAAGCATAAAAACACGTATGAAAAAAGAAGAAAACGTATGAAAAATAGGACGAAAACGAAAGAAAACGGATGAAAATGGACGAAAACGCAAGAAAACGGATGAAAATGCAAGAAAACGGATGAATAAATATGAAACGGACAAAAACACATGAAAGTGTAAAAACACGTCTAAAAACGGATAAAATGTATGAAAAATGGACGAAAAAGGATAAAAACGAATTAAAACGTCTGAAAATGGACGAAAACGTGTATAAACGTATGAAAACGGACGAAAACGAATTAAAACAGACAAAAACGTGTATAAACGTATGAAAACAGACAAAAACGTAAGAAAGTGAAAAAAACTTTAATTAAAATAAAAAACGTGAATTTAAAAAAAAAATACACGTGAATTAAAAAAAAACGTGATTTTTTTTTAAAAAAGAAAAAAGAAAAAAAGTTAATTAAAAAAATGTTTATTAAAAAAAAGCTTGTAAAAAGAAAAAAAAAACAACGTGAATAGAAAAGGAGGGACTAAGAAAAAAGAAAAAGAAAAGAAAAAAATAAAAAAGCAAACCTTGACTATAAAACAAAAAAGACAAAAAAAGGCTACGTGAAGGCTAAAAAAGACAAAAAAAAAGTGAATAAAAAGAAAGAGAGAAAGATAAGAAAAAAACATGGACTTAGGTTTCCATATTAAATTTTAGGTTAATCTCCACCAGTAGATCAAATTAGATGGATGGTGGGGATTTGTCTCTCAGTATGTAACAAAAACTTAGTTCACAAATGAACTTTTCTCATTAAACGTTAACTACTAAACCAATACTCAATACCTATTTTTAATACCCAATACACTTAATAAATACATTTTATATAAAAATTAAACATATTTTTTTTTCCGCCCCCTGCTAAGGCTAATAGCCTATTGTTTTTTTTTTTTTTTTTTTTTTTTTTTTTTTTTGACTAAAGTTTTACAAAATCAAATACCTTTGACCAAGACTTGTACAAATTCTATGTGATAAGACAAATGTTGGCTTGACCCATTTTTTTTCTTCTCCCTTTGTTTCGGCTGAACCCAACCAAGCGCCACCCTCTAGTTATTTCTTTCTTCTTCCTAATCTAAACATATAGCCAAATAAATTAACAGATTACATCACTACTTGTTTTCATTATAAGGAGAAGTAACTTACAAAAATTTCAAGATTTCATACACTTTATAGTAATCGAAGAAAAAAAAAAGAAAAAGAAAAAGAAAAAGAAAAAAAAAAAAAAAAAAAAAGAAAGAAAAAGAAAGAAAGAAAGAAAAGAAGAAGAGTCATATTGCCAAGTTCAAGTGGTAATATTTTGGTCTTAACCTCCATTCACTATAAGTAAGTTTCATAATCTCATTCTACATAATTTTTATACACTTATATATGTTGTTTACATTTTATAAAAGATTATACACTTGTGCAAATTATTTTGCTAAAAAGCTTTTGAGGAAAAATACCAATTACATTATCTTTACACATTACTTTGATGTTAACTTCATGATTTACATACACTTTGATTATCACCAAGTACATGTTTGTAATATTTTTGCCACTACAATGAGTTTATAACTAATGACTATGTCTTAAACATCTTTTCATCATGAATACACTAGTTGACAAGATGAAGAAATTAAAACATGACATATGAGCTAGTGAGTAAGTCAGTTAACTAGTTTTGGTGAATACTTGAACTATGATGAATTGAACTTTTCATATTGCTAAGCATATTACCAGATCACTATTAGGTTGTTGGAGAATTGGTGGAAGGAAAATGATTAGATTTGGTGTTTGATGACGTATAGTCAATACATGGGCCATAAGCCCAAATGATAAACATTAATCGGCCCAAACCCACCATGAGTGGGCTATCATAACGAATGATGGACCATAATAAATACGGCTTGGGCTCACGAAGCCCAAAGCCCAACCAAACTAACCGGGTATGCGATAAGGATCATCTATTCATGGAATAGATATCCTTACCCCGATAAGCACCACGAGTGCGAAACGTAAGGAGCACGAACCCTACAAGGATTCTGCGCCTATATAAGGAATGACATAACTCTCATTCAAGGTACGATATACAAACCCTAACTCTTAACAAGAACCCTAAATCGATTACTTACTCTCACGCCGGAGTCTAATCGGGGGAGACAATCCCTCGATAAGCCTAACGGTGTTGTTTATTTTCTTAGTGCGCAGGTAACAAGTACTAAGAAGCGAATTGGTACGAGAGCAAGAGCCAATAACCAGGAACGCCCAACTTTTGTATCAACAAGTGGCGCCATCCGTGGGACCCTACTAAGAACTAAAGACTAGGATGACAAAAAATAAGAATTCAAGCCAGCGGACTCCGCAATCGGAAAAATGTGACCATCAGAGGAGGAATCAACAAGATCCAACCTCTAGACAGGTTGCTGGGACAACCAGCGCACCTGGCCACCAAGAGGCGGGAGCAACCCAACCTCTTCCGGAGGTAGAACTACCAGTAAGGACTACCCAAATTATCCCAGTGGTCCCAAGCACTGAGGAACTTCAGCGCACTCTTTTCACCACTCATCACCAAACCATTCCCGCAGTGAACAACACTGTGCCACAAGATGCGCCTAACCGAGATAGGGTGCCGAATACGGAGACAGGCACTCTTGCAACAACCGAGGACGCACCCAATCTCACTTTGGGAAACTTTGTATCCCAAAACTATGAAACCTTGACCGCCCTCATGCAGGAAGAAGCTAGAAGAAGGGAAAGTACGAGCCTACAGGCTCGATTGAATTTTGGTCCTGAACGCGAACCATCACCACTACGCCACCCACGAAGAAGACGCGCATAACGTACCACTATCCTTGATAGGCTAGGTACGACATCTGAGTCACAATACTCGGAAGATAGTGAGAGGCGCACTAATGTTCACTCCAGACTTGGCAGTCGCGGGGTACAGGACCGATTGGGACCTCAACATTCACCAAGCCAAGGATCCTCCAAACCTGGAAGTAAGAGGATCCAAGACAGACTGGGAAGAAGAAGATCCCCAAGCAGAGATCCCTCAAGCTCTTCCTCTGAAACAAGTCGGCGCAAGCGCCGAAGAAGAGACTACCCTACTTCCAGTGATTCCTCCGACAACGAGGATAGAGAGACAGGACACTAGAAGTCAAGAGGGAGGCGTCGCGAGGAAGAGAATGAAGATATGTCTCTCCCATGGCGTCGCCAGAAAGTTGACGCGTTTACACGGCGCATCAGCGATTACTCAGATCGCAAACGTAGGCGCATGCCTGCTAACGTAAAAACGTATGATGGAACAGGTGATCCGGATGATCACCTAAAAATTTTCGAATCAGCCGCCACCATCGAAAACTGGCCACAGCCAGTGTGGTGCCACATGTTCAATTCTACATTAGTAGGGAACGCGCGCACATGGTTTAGCAAACTCCCACGTAGGAGCATCGGTGGGTTCGAGGAATTACGGAAAGCATTCCGTCTCAACTTCACCCAGAGAAAAAAGTGCGCTAAAAACCCTGTTGAGCTAGCAAGAGTGAAACAGCGCCAAGGAGAATCAACCAGCGCTTTCATGGAACGCTTCAAGGATGAGTGCATACAAGTTAAAGCGTGTCCTGAAATCCTAAAAATTTCAGGGTTCATGAATGGGATTAATAACCCAGAACTCATCCGAAAGCTAAATGACAAAGTTCTACAAACTTTTGATGAGCTAACAAAACGCACTAGATCCTTTATACAAGGAGAGGCAACCGATGGGGACAGTAAAAAGGGTTATTCGAACTATAGGCAGCAAGAGCAGCCTCGGAGACAATCCAATGATCAGAATAACAACCGCAGCAGGAATTACCGCTATGGAAGGGACAATGACAAATATACCCCTCTTACAAAAACCCCAAGGGAGATATTTGTAACAGAGGGCGCAAACTTCCCAAAACCGCCACCAATGCGCACTGCAGAAGAAAAGCGCATAGGAAACGGATACTGCGAGTACCATGGTCAAAAAGGCCATACAACTAATGAGTGCGTCCAGCTAAAACAACTAATTGAAAAGTTAGTAAGAGAAGGCAGAATGGACCACCTTGTAAAAAATATCAAAGAAGGGAAAGACAAACAAAGGGGCGGAGGTAAGAAAGAGCCCCCCCAAAGAAAAAGTTGATACCATATACATGATACAATCATGGCAGCGCAAGATAAAACAAAAAGTCAGCAAAAAAATTCTCTCCAGAAAAAGAGATATCTTTCCCTACTCTAGCTGCGGACAACGCAGTCATGGAGCCTCTAACTATTGAAATACATACGGGAGGACATGATATCCACCGCATGTACATTGACGGAGGAGCATCCGCAGATATCCTGTACGAGCACTGTTTCAAAAGACTGCGACCTGAAATCCAAAGTCAATTGATACCAGCAACAACGTCATTAACAGGATTCACAGGAGAAAAGATCTGGCCCATGGGGCAGTTACGTTTGTTGGTGGTCGTAGGAGATGAACAACACTCAACCGCAACATGGATAAACTTTATGGTAATAAAATCCCCTTTACCATACAATGGTATCATTGGGAGACCGGGAATATCATCCATGCGCGCTGTACCATCCACAGCGCACGGAATGCTTAAGTTTCCAGTGGAAGGAGGAGTTGTCACCCTCTATAACACAACAGTACCACCAAGAGAATGCAATGCGGTAACAACCGAAGCAGAGACTATTCCAGAACAGCGCACAGAGAAAACGCCAAACCTAAAAGTCGCTATTCATCCCGATTACCCGGAACAACAAGTTTCGATTGGGGGATCTTTATCTGACAAAGGTAAAGCAGCCGTATGCGCACTCTTGCAAAAGAACCTAGACATCTTTGCATGGGAACCAAAACATATGACTGGAGTACCGCGCTCTATCACAGAGCATAAGCTACAAATCCGACAAGGATATCCTCCAATACGACAAAAGAAGCGCGGCCAGGCTCTAGATCGTGCAAAAGCTATTCAGGAAGAAGTACACAAGCTCGCAGACGCAGGCATCATGCGCGAAGTATACTACCATGACTAGCTTTCTAACCCAGTTATGGTAAAGAAGAGCGATGGCAGTTGGAGAATGTGCGTGGACTTCACGGACCTTAACAAAGCATGTCCACAGGACTGCTATCCACTGCCAGAGATAGACTGGAAGGTGGAATCCCTGTGCGAATACCCTTTCAAATGCTTCCTAGATGCATATAAAGGGTATCATCAAATCCAGATGGCAGTTGAAGATGAAGAAAAAATAGCTTTCCACACCAGTCAAGGCGTGTACTGCTACACAAAAATGCCTTTTGGCTTGAAGAACGCAGGCGCGACATACCAACGACTGGTGGACACAGCTTTCGAAAAACAAGTAGGCCGCAACCTGGAGGTCTACGTCGATGACCTTGTCATCAAAAGCCACACGGAGGATGAATTGGTGCGCGACATCGAGGAGACATTCAGAACATTGGAGCGAATAAACATGTAGTTAAATCGCAAGAAGTGCACCTTTGGCGCAACCGAGGGCATGTTCCTTGGATACTTGATAGAACCCGATGGAATTAAGCCTTGTCCAGAAAAAACAAAGGCTGTTATTGATCTCCCCTCACCGCGCACACTCAAAGAAGTCCAGTCATTGAATGGAAAGTTAGCAGGGCTAAATCGTTTCTTATCTAAGTCAGCAGACAAATTCCTTCCTCTCTTTAAAACACTCACGAAGTGTACCAAAAAGGGAGACTTTCGCTGGACTAAAGAAGCGGAGGAAGCTTTCCAACAACTTAAACACCATCTGGCATCTCTTCCCAAACTTGTCGCACCGCGACCAGGGGAAGAACTAATCATGTACTTATCAGCAACTCACGGAGCAGTTAGCGCAGTACTATTGACAGATAGGAACTCCGTCCAGACACCCGTATGCTTTGTAAGCAAAGCCTTGAAGAAAACAGAGACTAACTACAGTGCTATGGAAAGGCTGGTCTTAGCTCTAGTATTCGTAACCAAAAGGCTGCGCAGATACTTTCAAGCGCACTCAATAGCTGTAATCACTGATCAGCCAATTAAACAAGTTATCTCTAAGCCTGACGCATCAGGACGCTTACAAAAGTGGAGTGTACTGTTAAGTGAGTATAACATCTCATACAGACCGTGCACCGCGATCAAAGGACAAGTATTAGCCGATTTCATCGTAGAGAAGCCAGATAGTGACAGCCCAACATCTGCAACTAAAACAGATCTACAGGAACCCTGGATCCTGTTCACGGATGGGTCCTCATGTGTAGATGGATCAGGCGCGGGCCTCAATATCACAAATCCAGAAGGTATGGAATTCACCTATGCGCTACGCTTTGAATTCACAGCCACAAACAATGAGGCAGAATACGAAGCCTTGCTAGCCGGACTACGCATCGCAATCCAAATGGGTGTACGCAACTTGGAAGCAAACGTAGATTCGCGGCTAGTCGCTAACCACGTGCTAGGCGAATATGAAGCCAAGGATGAACACATGGTCCAATACCTGGAAAAGACAAAATCCTTAATCAAAAACTTTGACAGGTTCACAATAAAACAGGTGCCTAGAGGAGATAACAGGAAGGCGGACGCACTCAGCAAGATCGCATCCACAAGCTTTGCGCACCTATCAAAACAGGTATTGGTAGAAAACCCTAAAAAACAAGTCAATCTTGGAAATGGAGATATCCACAGTGATAGATGAACAAGATCCTATATGGATGACGCCTATCATTGAATTCATCAGCAAGGGAATCTTACCACAAGATCATAAGGACGCTCGAAGAGTACGGCACACAGCGCAACGGTTTGAACTACGAGACAACATACTCTATCGACGCTCTTTCTTACAACCCTGGCTCAGATGTGTTGGACCTCTTCAAGCAGACTACGTACTCAGAGAAATCCACGCGGGATCATGTAGTATGCACTCAGGACCGCGATCTGTGGTTGCCAGCGCTCTAAGGTCAGGGTATTATTGGCCAACTATGCATCGCGACGCACGCAATCTGATAAAGAAATGCAACAATTGTCAAGTACATAGGCCAATCCCGCGCCGACCACAACAAGAGCTAACACCTATTACCTCACCATGGCCATTTTATAAATGGGGCATTGACATTGCAGGTCCCTTTCCTGTAGCAGCAGGTGGAGTAAAGTTCCTCATCGTAGCCATAGACTACTTTACGAAGTGGATTGAAGCGAAAGCGGTGGTGAGCATCACGGGGAACCAAGTCAAACGCTTTGTCTGGGACAACATTGTCTGTCGCTTCGGACTACCAGGAGAGATTATATCAGACAACGGAAAACAATTCTATGATAACCCATTCAAAGATTGGTGCGCGCAATTAAACATCACGCAACACTTCGCTTTAGTGAAACACCCACAAACCAATGGCCTAGTTGAGCGCGCAAACCGCAGCCTAGGCGAAGGAATAAAAGCACGCCTCGACAGACATAAAGGAAGATGGGTGGATGAGCTCTCGCATGTCTTATGGGCGCATCGCACAACAATCAAAACCAGTACTGGCGACACGCCATTCTCCCTAGTCTATGGAACAGAAGCCGTCATACCAGCTGAGATAGGAATGCCAACTATACGCACAGCAGAGGTCAACGTCACAACAAACGACGAGGAACAGCGCATAGATTTAGATTTACTGGAAGAAAGACGTGAACGCGCAGCTATACGCGAAGCAAAGGCTAAGGCAAAAATGAAGAAGTATTATGATGCAAAGGTCAAACACACTTCATTCAGACCAGGAGACTTTGTCTATCGCGCCAATGATGCGAGCCACGCAGAAGACACAGACAAGCTCGGACCAAAATGGGAAGGACCTTACGAGGTCACAGATGAGCTTGGCAATGGCGCATACAGACTGCGCGACGTGGAAGGTCACGACCTAGCGCGCACTTGGAACATCTGCAATCTCAAAAGATGTTACTTTTAGGCTATGGCCATTACACAGACACATTTGCACCCTACGAGGCGCCCAATAAGTGTTTGTTTTTCTTTTTCCTAGGAATTGTATTTTTTTTTTTTAAAAAACTTGCAAGTATCAATAAAATGTTATGGTTTCTAGCTAACTCCATAGCGTACTTTACTTTATTGCATACATACTAATATATGTCAATATTGTTATCTTATATTTTTACTGCCTACATAGCGTGCATGCACCAGTTAAAGACCCACAAAGGCATAAAGGATGAGTTAACCTACCAATTCACTCGTTGAGTAAGAGGGTTGCAAACCCATCAACATTGGATCACGCATCCTTGCTAAGCGCCTTACTTTTGAGACATCGAAGTAAGTTTCACATGCACATCCCACGACGGGTGCGCATATATTAAGTACACCGTACAAGCTTAGTAAATAACGAGCCAAGACACTTGGTCAAATACCAAAACTTCGCAAATAATGCAAGTATAATTCTTAAAGTCACGCACTTAAAACACTTGGTCAAACACTAAAACTTCGCAAACAATGCAAGAATAACTCTTAAAGTCACGCACTTAAAACACTTGGTTAAATTTTTTTTGCAAACAATGCAAATATATTTTAAGTCATGAACTTAAACAACGAAAAGGTATCTTATTCATAATTTATTCACAAAAATTACAAGGCAAGGTACATTGTACAAAAAAGCCTATATACTATGGCGATGCTCAGGGCTCTCCTCCGGGGCAGCAGAACTCCCCGCCTCCTGCAGCTTCCTCAAAGTTAAAGCATCCTTCATAGATACGGTAGGAACGCTTACAGGCACACCATCCGACCTGGGGATGTGTGCAGCGCCAATGCCACACATCACTGCCTTACCCTTGATGCCCTTCTTCTGAGCAGCCTTCTGCTCGTGACGCTCCAGGACCTCTTTCAAGGGAATCTCCCTTTCAAGAGCGAAGGGTTTAAGGATGTCGTGAGGCTGTGCGAATACAGGAATCTGCAGCTGCGACAGATCAGGCTTCAGATAGTAATCTGATTGCCCTTCCCCATTCTCTCCAAGGTGGCGCTGTAATGTCAACCCCGCCATAAGTACATCTATGGGGTCGTCTTGGTCGCGCTCTAACCTCCCAATGTGCGGCAGCTCGAGAACCTTCAACCCCGCCATAGCCTGCATCAACTCATCATAAGCAGTAGCACTATACCCAGGGAGGTCCGCCAAGTCCTTCTTCAGCAGCTTGGCCTCATGAAGATCCTCCATAGCCTGCGATCTCCCACGCGCCATCGCACAGTGCACCACCTTCCCAAAGGCGTCCAATACCTCTTGGGACTCCAGCACGCCCATAGCTGCCAGGCGCAGCCCATGGCTAATCAACCACCTACATTAAGAAAAACAATTTGTGTAAGTAAAAAGCATGGCAACAAAGTTATTAGGAAGAAGTAGAGTACAAAAGGAATACCTGCGCTCAGCAATGGTCGACATCAAGTGAGGATATAACTCCTCATCATACTCGATGCTGAGGGCGCGCAGCTTGTCCTCCTGCGCTTGGATAATCTTCATCATATCCTCCTTAAACTTGGTGATATTGGCGAAGTGCTCCACCTTCTTCTCATCTAAGAAACGCACAGCCCAAGTCAAGTCAGACTTATAATGATGAAGCTCCCCATGCGCCTCCTTCACCTCAGGCAACGCAGATAGCTTCTCATGAGTAAGCTTCTCAGCATGTACCCGCGAGGCCTCCAACTCTACCTGCGCATCAGCCAACTGCGCACGAAGCCTCGCCAGCTTCTCATCCTTCTGGGCGAGAGTGCTGCTCTCCCCAGCATACTTCTCCCTCAACTGAGCCACCAGCTCAGCCTGGCGCGCAGCAGTCGCAGCCAGCTCATCTATCAACGGCTGCGCCTCTCCACCCTCATCAACCTTGGTTTTCCCCTCCCTGTTTTCATTCTGTGGAGAGGAAACCTCATCAACGAAGACCCCATCATCCTTCGCAGCATTATCCCTACGAACGATAAAGATAACAGTTAATAAATATTGCGACAAGTAATATTCGAGAAAAATAAAGACGCAGACACTTACAAAGATGGAGAGACTTCAGCATCTTTTTTATCCGCGCTGGGAGCGGATGTCTTCTCCTCCGCAGATGACTCCGCATCCCTAATGATATGGCGTCGTCTCTTCCTGGTACCACTGGTCCCCGCCTCTCCCTTGCGCTTAATGTTCTGCGCCACTTCTTCCTTCAGTACCTCCTCGGGCTTTAGGATCTCCACGCTGTCAGACAACTGAGCACGTGCCACTTCCTCCTCTTGCACCACCTCCTCTGGCGCCACGCTCTGCACAGGCGTCACCTGGAGCGGTGGTGTATTCTCTGGGATAATCTCCGGCAGCACGGTCAACCGACCCTCAGTCGCCTCCAGTATCGGCTACTCACCTTCTCTCAGGGGGCGCACACCTATGGTCACCTGCTTCGGTTTCTCCAGCTTAACAATGGCGAACAGATCCATCTCTACGCACATCAACAAAACAACAACGAAGAAAAGATTAGTTAAGTAAAGATGCGCATACTAAAAACGACTTACAGAATTTGAAGTAGAAGGGACGAACACCCACCCCGGCCGTCCTCACAAATAAATGTTGGCACCTCGTCCGCAGCGCCGTAATAATTGCGACTCAACCCCATGTGGACCAAAAACGCCTCCGGATAAGGGTTAATGGTCAGGCGGTTGGCATCAAGAGTCTGCGCATCAATTAGCCTATAGGAACCGGGTGCGGGGCGCCCATCCCTTGGCAATGTATCCTGAGTATAAAACTCGTAGGGCGAAGGAAAGACTACATCATCAACCCAGAAAAAATGCTCCCTCCAATGTCTGAGGGAGTCTACTTTCTCAGTGTAACACTGAAGCGCCCCCGGGCGCTTCGCAAAAGATACCCACCCATTTGACCACGTCGTGTGGTAAAATGAGCGGGAGAGGGATATGGTAGGTTCTATCGCAAGTAAACGGCAGTTTACTTCAAAATTCGACACCTTAGCCGCACCTATACAGTGCAGCTGAGAGATGTGGAGGCGATAGTGGTTGAGCAAATCGCTCAGAAAGATAGATATTGGTACGCGGTAATTCGCGTACTCAAAGAATTTTGTGTATAGCCCTATTTTCCCTTCGGGGAAATCAGCTATACACGCGTCTACATCTGGAGCCTTTGGACGCACGTCCAAAGGAATAAAATAATCGGACGAAAACTCGGTGACATCCTCAACCGTCATCGCAGAGCGAAAGTCCCCTAATTGAGCAACCATTTTCATCTATTTACGAGTAAAACGCACAAAAATTACCTACGAAAATGAGTATTTTCTTTGCAAAAAGCTTTCAAGAAAAGTGAATAATGGTGAGTGTGTGTTTTACTGTGTGATCGTAAAAAATGGGGCGGTGACTCTTATATAGGGAGTAATAAACCCTAGATCATCTCCACGTGGATCCCACTAACAAAAACGTGTGGCTGGAACTTAACCGGTACATGCACTTTTTCCCGATTTACGAGGGCTACGTGGACACCACCCCCAATTTTCGAGGTAAACGTTTGAAATACCTATGACTAGGTGCATTGCACTTTAAATGGGCGGCAATATTTCAATCTTTTCCCGCTACGCTTACCGCTGATAATATTAGTCTAGTATCCGCGGCTACGCACCGCGCATACTAGACTGGGGGGACATGTTGACGTATAGTCAATACATGGGCCATAAACCTAAATGATAAACATTACTCGGCCCAAACCCACCATGAGTGGGCTATCATAACGAATAATGGACCATAATAAATACGGCTTGGGCTCACGAAGCCCAAAGCCCAACCAAACTAACCGGGTATGCGATAAGGATCATCTATTCATGGAATAGATATCCTTACCCCAATAAGCACCACGAGTGCGAAACGTAAGGAGCACGAACCCTACAAGGATTCTGCGCCTATATAAGGAATGACATAACTCTCATTCAAGGTACGATATATAAACCCTAACTCTTAACGAGAACCCTAAATCGATTACTTACTCTCACGCCGGAGTCTAATCGGGGGAGACAATCCCTCGATAAGCCTAACGGTGTTGTTTATTTTCTTAGTGCGCAGGTAACAAGTACTAAGAAGCGAATTGGTACGAGAGCAAGAGCCAATAACCAGGAACGCCCAACTTTTGTATCAACAGTGTTGTTGTGAGCGGATTTGAACATAAAAGCTAGTATAAAACCGCGTTATAACACTTTGGCATAGGGGCTGTCCCGTTTTGAGTAAAACAGAAAAATCAGTAACATGGTAGCAAGATTAGACTAGACATATAGAAAATAGATTTTATGACAAAAACGTGGTCGCTTGAACAGATTAAAACAGACTTAGAACGAAGAAGATACATTAGTTTTAAGTTAAGTCAACAAAACTAATTTTCTGAAAATGTGGCTGCTGTTAGAACTTTTCAAGAGGTAAAACCGTGAGTTAGAAGTTAATTAGACTAACCGAGGCATTAAAAACATGTTGGTATACTTAAATACGAACCCGAGGATATATAAATTTGTTTATTTAGCCTTGTTTTGTTTGTGATCATGTTACAGTCGCCCCTACTCTAAGCCTTATGCTTAACGGACGATGTTCAATCGAGGTTATACTATCTACCGCTACCCTAAGTACAGTACTAAGTCAACCAATTGGTTGCTAGCAATAACTTAAGAATCGGAGCTAAAACGAGGGAGTTATGGCGTAATGAAGTTGCGATGAAATATAAACATTTTACAGCTTTTATTGCTAATATAAAGCTGTTAGAAATTTTTAATATGGATTTTGGACACTTTGATGGTTGAGCACACCACCATAATATAGCCTAACTAGTATTCGCACTTCTTTGCAGGCTTATGCAATCTTAGGGCATTCACTATGATAAAGCTATAAAAAGGTTATACATTTAAAATTTTATTAATTTATAAACCTTTTCAAATTATAAACCCATTTCTACTAGGGGTGTTCATGGTTCGGGTAATAAACCGAACAAACCGAAAAAACCCGAACCGAACTTGTTAAAACCGAACCGAACCGAATTAAAAATTCAGTTTTCGGTTTGGATATGGGTTTAGATATTTGAACCGAAAACCGAACCGAAACCGAATTTATATAAATATATATATTTTTTTTATATATTTATATTATTTTATATATAAAAAATGTCCATTAAAATTTTATACTAATATAAAAAACACTTTTTTATGCTTGAAATATTGTTTTTTGCCAAAAATATATATAATTAAATTAAAAAAAAATAGTGTAATTCAAGTACAAAATTCGGTTTTGGTTTTGACCCATAACCGAATCAAACTTCGGTTCGGTTCGGTCATAGATATTTTCGGTTCTGTTCGGTTTTCGGTTAAGACCCAATTTTTTTTAACCGAACAACCCGAACCGAATAAACCGATTAACCGAGAACCGAACCGATGAACACCCCTAATTTCTACTATGGATAAACCTATAACTTTTTCATATCATAAAGTACACTTAACATTTACCAAATAGTTAAATTTTGGACCTCTTCAAAATCCTAGACCTATTCATGCCACATAAGCTTGAAATATATATCCACTATGGTTTATAAATTTTTAGACCTCTTTATTTTTTTTATAGACTTTTTTCACAAACCATCATAGTGGATGCTCTTAATTTACACCATTTTAATACTAAAATTTTACGCTATGTAAATTTATAATTAGTGATAATATCTAATTAGTAGCTTGGATATACGATCTATAATCATACATATTATATCGAGATACCAAATAGGGAAAATTGTGTGCTTACGTTATCGTCCATTAATATAAGTAGCAGAATAAACAAGTTGAGTCAGGTACTAAAGTGGCCGAGTTAATTAGAATGAGATATATCATGCTATGCCTTTAATACTTTGCAATAAAAGTTTTTGCTTTAGTATTTTGATTTCTGATTACCAAAAAGTTATGATAGAACAAAAGAATTTGATGAAGTTAATAACAAACTAGTTAATGAATAAAAAAGTTTAATCACAAAATTTTATCTACTCTATGTGTTTGACGAGCATTAATTATTTTGCATCGACGAGCGTCTTTTCATCACATCTTTTGTCAGGGACGAAAATGAATCTTAAAGTTTCCTACAAAGACATTCAAATAGGGTCTGCACATTCAAAATTTTCTACAGGATTTGTTAGTTCGTCAATTTTTAAGTTGGGGTGTATTTTTTAAGGAATGTGTTCACCAAATTTAAAGGGCGTGTGCACTTTATATTAAGCTAACAAAACTTTCACAAAAATATTCTCTTTTTACACTACGTATGATTTTCAGAGGGTATGCCTTAAGTATGTCTGCGTGACTGTGTCTGGCCGCATGCACTTTGAAACATTTGAAAAAGAAAGGAAGAAACATGCAATTTACTCTATACTTAATATAGGCAGCCCAACAAAAATCAACATTCCAGCACAAAGAGGAATGTGCCTATGTGGCACTAGATCTTCCTAAATCAAGAAAAGATACAACTTAGTAAACAACTTAACGCAAGACCTGTCAATAGCTTAATATACCTATAGAAAGCTTACGAAATGATGCGAGATATTATATCACGTATTCCAGCATCCTTTTTTTCTACATCTTTTAGCTTCTGAATGATACTTCGCAAACGAGAATCTTGTCCTACGTTTGGCATAAGGGGTAGCAACATTGAAAAGGTAGAATAGTCAGGCATAAAACCTCTGTTAATCATTTCTTCAAGGAAATTCTCTGCCTCTTGATGCTCGTTTTTCTTCAACAACTCTCGGACAATAGCATTGTATGTGCCACTACTTGGCATACAACCATCCTCTTCCATCTTTTTAAGCAATTCTTTAGCTTTATCAAATAACCCGTTTTGGAAAAGCACCCGTATCACCACCGTATATGTCATTATAGTAGGCTTCAATCCTTTCAACAAGAGTTCATCAAACAAATCCATTGCCATGTTAAGGTTCCCAGATTTGCTAAAACCATCAATCAAGATAGTATACAAACCTGCGTCTTTCATCATTTCATCCTTTTCCAGCTTACGGAAGAGAACTAATGCATCAGAAACCTGGGAGTTGTTGCACATTCCATTGAACAAGATACCATAAGTAAGTATATCTGGATTCAAACCCTTGGCTAACATCTCATTAAAAAGTTCTGTAGCGGCTACAGGATTCTGCGATTCAAACAAGCCTTGCAACATACTACTGTAAGTAGAAACACTAGGAATCAAACCCTTGATTTGGATATCTCGAAATAGATTCAAGGCCTCACTAACTTTCTTATTTTTGCAATATCCGTTGATCAAGCTGCTATAGGTGATGATATTGGGTTCCATACCTCTCATCACCATACGATCAAGAACTTTATGAGCTTCACCTAATTCACCACGCAAACCGTACCCATCTATAAGTGCAGTATAAGTCACTATATCTGGATGTAGACCTTTTCGTACCATTGCTTGAATAACAAGCTCTGCATCTTTTACTGAACCTTGCTTGCAAAATGAATTTACCAATATCGTATATGTATGTAAATTGGGAGGGATACCTTTCTCCTCCATGTCTGTTAACATTCTTGCTGCCTCACTCTCTCGACCAAAGTTACATAAACCATGAATTAAAGAGCTATAAGTAATAACATCAGCATTGACGCCTTTCTGAATCATATCATTGAAGAGCCGTAGTGCATCATCAACCATTCTGTCTTTGCAGAGGCTATCGATGATTGTATTGTATTGATCCACCCACGGTTTACATGGTCCATTTTCCATAAACCTGAGCAACTCAAGGGCCTTGCTAGTATAACCTACTTTACAAAGCCCATTAATTATGATTCCGTACATAAATTGATCAGGCTGACATACTTTTTCTCTACGCAACTTCTTAAATAACTCAACAGCTTCAAAAACCCGATCAGCAAGAACAAGGCCATGAATGAGAGTGTTATAGGTGGCCAAATCAGGAGGATGGCCTAGCTTGAAGATGGTGGCTAATAAGGCAAAACTATAATTGACTTGTTTAAGGCGGGAATAGCAGTTGATAGAGATGTTCATTGTATAGATATTACCAGGAATGCCAATCAAATTAATCTGGTTAAGAAGTGAAAGAGCAGTGGAGTACTGTTTCATCTTAACAATATTCATAATGAGCTTGTTGAACTCAATGATAGAAGGTGGACGTTTTCTGTGAATCATTTCATCAAATAGGTTAAGGGCAGCTTCTAACTTGAGAACATTATTAGAGGCACGTTTGACGGAGAAAAATCTAGGATTAAAAGGGTGGATCAAATTAGAAGAATAATCAGTGGGTGAATCATGCGGAAACAGAAGAAAGGTGATGGATTTATTATTACGAAAATGAAGGGGATGTCTTGAGCAGATCATTTTGAGAATAAATTTCAGTACTAGTGTTTGAGGTATTTGTGTTTTGTTAACTTGGGTTTTTTAATGCACAGGTTTTGAGTCGACTGTTATACATGCATAAACCCGTGTAAGACACTCCCTTTTTCGGCTGGTTAGCGCAATCACATGAATTCGCATACAACAAATAAATTTCTTACTTATGTTCAATGTCACACAAAATATTACTTCTTTGGTCAAACACATATCATAGTGATCGAGTCACTTCCTAATCCTAACTACATATACCACTATGGACATAAAATACTAATGCCAGTATGGACTTGAGCTATTACATTCCAATTTTAGATTATAGTTGAGGTTCAATTCCAACCATTTGAGCATAATAGCTTATTAAATAACTTCCCGGATCAAAATCACAAACCAAGTGGTAAGAATTTTGATCAGAATAACAAATCTGAATCTTGTACTTTGTGAATAACCATCAAATAACATAAAATGACGCATAAAAGGAAAAAATATAACTTAATCAATGTGGGTCATTGCGAGAAACCCAGCCAAATGTAGAATACCTTTTTAAATCCTTTCGTGAGCCAAAACTTTGAAATTCAACCTTGCAATGAAAGAAGAATCGACCAAAACTGCTGGATGAAGATTGAACACCCTTTTGAATGTTCCTATATGGAGAGTAACTGCTTAAAGAATAAATTTATAATAGATGATGAATTAGCAAGTTGAACCTTATGAATGTTTCACAGATGCTTACACACACTGACTTGGAGTAGCAGAGCAGACTGATTATTACATGTTTGTACTTTTGACTGGAATAACATCAACCCATCCAAGACCGTATTTTAAAGCGGTCAAAAGTTCTTCAAGTCACTAGTAATACAACAGTTACTGAAAATCACCTAAAAAATAAACTTAACAAGCAAAGTTGATATATACTTGAGACGTATAGGATATGATGTGGGATGACATATCAGGTTATCTTTTGAATAATAGTCCGTATACGAGAATCTTGTCCTACACTAGGGATGAGGGGTAGCAACATTGCAATGGTTGAAGCATCAGGCAAAAAACCTCGGTTAATCATTTCCTCCAAATGATTCTCTCCCTCTTTGCACTCGTTTTTCTTCAACAACTCTCGAACAATAACATTGTAAATGATGCTATCTGCCAAACAACCATTTTCCTCCATCTTTGTAAGCAAATCTTTAGCTTTACCAAATAATCCTTGTTGGCAATGCACATTGACCATCACAGTATATGTCTTCACATTGGGTTTCAGTCCTTCAGATACAAGTGTTGACAGGTTTTGAACCAACAATTTTGGATTTGAATTGATGCTTCATGATTTACAGAAAGGTATAAAGGCAATCGGTTTGTATGAAACAGAAAAGTATGATATCAATAACAAGAATACCAAACTTTAACTAATATAGATAATTGTGTAGTTGTGATTCACAGGTCGAATTCTCCAACTTAAATACTTAACCAACCGATATACTGTTTCATCTAAAAGACCTAATGTTTCAACAAAACGTTGTGTTGTTTTGTAGAAACCGTTTAACCTATAACCGTCATAACCATATGGGCTTTGATTGGACTTTGACATAAAAGTCGACCCATTGGCGTACTAGACTGACCCAAATACAGAAATACATATGAATACAAATACATACTAAAAGTCTTAAACATTAATACTAACTATTTGAAACTAATCAACATTATGAGGCTAACAATTTCCCCCCTAATGTGTTAGTATCAAATCCTTCTTCTTCTTTTGAGTTGCTTGCTGAAATCTTCATGTAATGACTTCAAAATCATTACTATCATGGCTGCTGTCGTATCCTTCTTCATCATCTTCTAACATCACTCCAAATCGATTCTTGCTTGATCCTTGTGTTCCATCCCTCACAGTCTTATCCTTCTGGCACGGTGAGTCCTTGACATCTTTACTTGCTTCACCCACTTCTTCATGCTTTTCACCCCAAGGCACTTGAGCCGTTTCATGGTAAACAACAACGAGATCAACAAACTTCTTGTAGCATTTTTGTAATGCTTCGCCATCTGTGATGTGTAACCCTTGCAATTGTGCAATAGTTCCCCATTTTTCTCCAATCGTGACAACAAATTCGCCTCCTAAACTTTCTACTGCTTTGTGTAGACATAGCAAATTCAACTCCACATCTTTGACAACCGGTGGTAAAACTTCTAACGTTTCATAGTTCAAGTGCACCAAATAAAACCACCTTAACATATCTATAAACCTCTTGTTGAATACTTCCCAGTTTTTATATAACAAATCATCCTTCTTAATCAAGTTCATGAAAGAAAGGAACCTTGAGAAAGAATTAACTTTCAACGCATATAGAGTACCATTGTAACTAAGATACTCTTCGTCCACATAATCCTGGGTAATATCTTTGTTCCAATCGAGATCTTCTAATCCTCTAATAATCGAACAATCATCTCCTGGGTCAATCGATTCAAAGTACTTTTGCATATAATCATTGTGCTCATTCACGATCTCTTTAGGCCCAACTTTTTCTGTTTCATTCCTTAATGGTAATTTCAAACTAGGCTCCTCATCATACATATAATAAATGCTGCATACTCTATCCTTGATCTTAACAGAAAACCCTTGCGTTTCTAACAATTCTAGACTAAGTAAATTCAACGAAACTTCGGGTGTATACTGAACATGACTAACAATCAAATCGCCATTCTTTGTTTTGATAGTAACATTACCAATACCATATGAGAAAATAAACTTGCGTTCATTCTCTTCTCTACCCATCATTTTAAATTTATACTCGACATCATTAAACAATTTTCTACGTGGGCACATATGATATTTGTATTGTTTACTAACATACCAGATTTCGTTCCAAGTCTGCCCATTTGTATCTTCAACCATGTAGTCCCCAATAACATGAACAGCCTCTGGATATAATCGTTCTTCTGCAATCAACTTTTCAGTGATTTCGATGTCATGCTTTGCCTCGAGCCCTGCTATTTTCTTTCTTGATTCACACGCCCAAAACGCGTGTCCTTTTGTTTTGCAAATGTAACACTTCATCTTCCTTTCCTTTGCTGTCATCATCGTCCCTTTTTCTTCTTTCTTGGTGGTGTTAAACACTTCGTTTTCTTGTATGGTTTGTGCCAAGAGTTCTTTCGCTCTAGGGGATAAACTCTTCTTTCTTGTATTCCATTGATACAATCGTTTGGGTGTTTCTCTCAAAGTGTAACATCCTGATTGAAAACCACTCGATTTAATTGTTGGCTTCTCCCACGGATTAGAGCCAGCCTTGGCTCTGGTACCAATTGTTGACAGGTTTTGAACCAACAATTTTGGATTTGAATTGATGCTTCTTGATTTACAGAAAGGTATAAAGGCAATCGGTTTGTATGAAACAGAAAAGTATGATATCAATAACAAGAATACCAAACTTTAACTAATATAGATAATTGTGTAGTTGTGATTCACAGGTCGAATTCTCCAACTTAAATACTTAACCAAACGATATACTGTTTCATCTAAAAGACCTAATGTTTCAACAAAACGTTGTGTTGTTTTGTAGAAACCGTTTAACCTATAACCGTCATAACCATATGGGCTTTGATTGGACTTTGACATAAAAGTCGACCCATTGGCGTACTAGACTGACCCAAATACAGAAATACACATGAATACAAATACATACTAAAAGTCTTAAACATTAATACTAACTATTTGAAACTAATCAACATTATGAGGCTAACAACAAGTTCATCAAACAGATCCAATGCCAAGTTAGGTGTCCCATATTTGCTACAACCATCAATCATTATATTATACAAAGCGGCATCTTTCTTCAATTCATTGTTTTCTAGCGTTCGGAAGAGAACCAATGCATCAGAAAGCTGTGAGTTTTTACACATTCCATGGAGCAAGATACGATAAGTAACTATATCTTGAGTCACGCCATTAGCTTGCATCTCTTTGAAGAGTTTGCTAGCAGCTGCGGGATTCCCCGATTCAAACAAACCTTGCAACATGCTATTGTAGGTAACACCATTAGGAGTCAAACCCTTGCTCCGAATTTCTCGAAACAGATTGATGGCCTCATCAATTTTCTTCTTCTTGCAGTATCCATTTATCAAGCTGTTATAGGTGAAGATGTTTGGCCTAATCTCCTTCTCCACCATGCGATCAACAACTTTCTTTGCCTTATCTAATTCACCGCGTAAACAATATCCATCAATTAGTGCACTATAAGTGATTACATCTGGATGTAGACCTCTTCGTACCATTGCTTGAACAGCAAGCTCTGCATCTTTTACTGATCCTTGCTTGCAAAATGCATCCACCAAGATTGTATATGTATGTAAATCTGGAGGGATTCCTTTATCCTCCATCTCTATCAACATTCTTACAGCCTCACTCTCTCGGCCAAACTTACAAAGTCCATTAATCAAGGAGCTGTATGTAATAACATTTGCGTGTACGCCTTTTTCAATCATCTTGGTGAAGAGTTGTAATGCATCATCAACCATTCCGTCTTTGCAGAGGCCATCAATTGTTGCATTGTATTGTTCAACACCCGGTTTACATGATCCTGATTCGATAAAGCTGAGCAATTCAAGAGCCTTACTAGTGTGACCTACTTTACAGAGCCCATTTATAACAGTTCCGTACATAACCTGATCAGGCTCACATAGCTTATGTGTACGCAGTTTCTTAAATAGTTCAACAGCTTCGAAAACCCGATCAGCAAGAACTAGACCATTTATGAGAGTGGCATAGGTAGCCAAATCAGGAGGATGGCCTAGCTTGAAGATGGTGGCTAATAAGGCAAAAGCATAGTTGACTTGCTTAAGGCGGCAATAGCAGTTCATAGAGATGTTGATTGTATAGATATCACGAGGAATACCCATTAAGTTAATCTGTTTAAAAAGTGAGAGGGCTGTCGAATAATGTTTCATCTTAACAATAGGAGTAATAAGCTTGTTAAATTCAATGATAGAAGGTGGAGGTTTTGTGTGAAGCATTTCATCAAACAGTTGGAGGGCATCATCGAGTTTCGTGACTTTGGTAGCTCTAGAACTAAAATGATAACGAAGGTGAAGTCTTGTGCTCATCATTTTAAAATGTTAGAAAAAGGATCCTGCATTGCTTCTTAATGCGAACATTGTTTCAAACTTTGAATTTCAAAGGTGTATTAAGGACGAATATGCGGTAATATATGAATATATTTGCCAACAAAATGAAAATGACAAAAATAGGAATGACTAATGTAAAAATGCTTCCGACTATTATACTAAAAGAGGAAACTGCAAAATACATACTACGGTTTACACATTTTGGCATCTTACATTCTTGTCAGAAACTTTTGGCAATATACATCCCCCGTTAGGCAAACGTTTGCCACAATACATCACTCGTTAACAATGAGGACTAACGGTGCAAATTTTTTCTCCGTTATCTCTTAATGAGACTGAAATTATAACACCGTTAGCCTTCGTTAGCCAAACATTTGCACCGTTAGTCCTCTTTTTTAGTTTTTTTTTTTTTTTTTTTTTCCGTTTTTTGTCAGATTTTTAACG
Organism: Artemisia argyi; assembly: GCA_030686995.1. Classification (NCBI taxonomy): domain Eukaryota; kingdom Viridiplantae; phylum Streptophyta; class Magnoliopsida; order Asterales; family Asteraceae; genus Artemisia; species Artemisia argyi. The sequence continues at coordinate 137,746,330 of CM060708.1, read as the reverse complement.
TTTTATCCGTTTTTTTGTACGTTTTATCCATTTTTTGTCAGTTGTTTTCCGTTTTTTGTACGTTTTATCAGTTTTTTTTTTTACGTTTTTATCCATTTTTTGTATGTTTCATCTGTATTTTATCCGTTTTTTTTACGTTTTTATCCGTTTTTTGTCAGTTTTTTTATGTTTTTATTCATTTTTTGAACATTTTATCGGTTTTTTTGTTTTAATCCATTTTTTATACGTTTTATCTAATTTTTGTCAGTTGTTTTTCGTTTTTTGTACGTTTTATCAGTTTTTTTTACGTTTTTATCCATTTTTTGTACGTTTCATCCGTATTTTATCAGTTTTTTTTACGTTTTATCCGTTTTTTGTCAGTTTTTTTTATGTTTTTATTCAATTTTTGAACATTTTATCGATTTTTTTTACATTTTAATCTGTTTTTTGTACGTTGTATCCATTTTTTGTCAGTTTTGTTTACATTTTGTCTATTTTTTGTACGTTTTTATCCGTATTTTGTACGTTTTATCTATTTTTGTCAGTTTTTTCATTTTTTTGTGCGCTTTATCAGTTTTATCCGGTTTTTGTACGTTTTATCCTTTTTTGTCAGTGTTTTTTACCTTTTTATACGTACAAAAAACAAATAAAAACTGATAAAACGTTCAAAAATGGAAAAAATTGATAAAACGTACAAAAAATGAATTAAACGTAAACGTACAAAAAACGTAAAAAACTAATAACACGTAAAAAAAATGGAAAAAAAACTGATAAAAAAATGATAAAACGTACAAAAAATGAATTAAATGTAAAAAAAACGATAAAACGTACAAAAAAGAGGAAAACTAACAAAAAAATTGATAAAACGTACGAGAAACAGATAAAAACGTACAAAAAACGGACAAAATGGAAACAAAACTGACAAAAAATGGATAAAACGTACAAACAACGGATTAAAACGTTAAGCACTGATAAAACGTACAAAAAACGGGATAAAACTGACAAATAATGGATTAAACTTACAAAAAATGGAAAACAACTGAAAAATAATGGATAAAACGTAAAAAAAAACGGATCAAAACGTTAAAAAAATGATAAAATGTACAAAAAAACGAAAAACAACCGACAATAAATGGATAAAACGTACAAAAAATGGATGAAAACCGATAAAACGTACAAAAAACAGAAAAAAAAAACTGACAAAAAACCGGATAAAAACGTTAAAAACTGATAAAACGTACAAAAAACGGATAAAAAACGCAAAAAAAACGGATAAAAACGTAAAAATACTAATAAAACGTACAAAAAAACGGAAAACAACTGACAAAAAATAGATAAAACGTACAAAAAACGGATAAAAACGTTAAAAAACTGATAAAACATACAAAAAACGAGAAAAAACTGACAAAAAACGGATGAAACGTACAAAAAACGTACAAAACGTACAAAAAACGGGAAAAAATTCAAAAAGAGGACTAACGGTGCAATTGTTTGGCTAACCAAGGCTAACGGTGTAATATTTTCAGTCTCGTTAAGAGATAACAGAGAAAAAATTTGCACCGTTAGTCCTCATTGTTAACGAGGGATATATTGTGGCGAACGTTTGCCTAACGGGGGATGTATATTGCCAAAAGTTTCTGACAGGGATGTAAGATGCCAAAATGTGTAAACCACAGGGATGTATTTTGTAGTTTCCTCATACTAAAATACAATGTTCGTGATGTGAAACAACGGCCTAATAGCACACTAAGAACAATAATCAAAGGAACATAAATGAGTATGAGAGGGAAAGATAGAGCTTGTTATTGTGTGTGTCTTCACATTACATTAGGTGCCTCTATTTATAGGGACCTTAACATGAATGGTATTAAGTACATATTGGGTACTACAAGACTAATCATAAAGGTCATGAATATGATGATTAATGTGTACAATCAATATAATAAATATATTCATAACATTCCCCCTTGATTGTACATCATTCAAAATACGCTTTGGATACCGCCTCATTAAAAACCTTGCTAGGAGAAAACCCAGTGGGAGAAAAACCATAGCTAAGGGAAAAAGAGTGCAGTGCGTATTATTCCCCCTTATAATCACTTCACTTGAGCTCACTGAAACGCTGCATTCCGATGTCATATACCAATTTCTTAAATGTTGAGGTAGGGAGTGCCTTGGTAAATAAATCTGCTAGATTGTTGCTTGAACGAATCTTTTGAACAATAATATCGCCATTCTTTTGTAAGTCATGAGTAAAAAAAAACTTTGGTGAAATGTGTTTGGTTCTGTCACCTTTAATAAACTCTTCCTTCAATTGAGAAATGCATGATGCGTTGTCCTCGTGTAAAATTGTTGGTCCCTCATTTCCAACATAAATACCACAAGATTCACCAATGTGTACTATAACATTTCTTAACCAAACACATTCTCGGCTTGCTTCACGGATCGCCAAAATTTCTGCATGATTAGATGAAGTGGCTGCGGAACGCCATGAAATTGCAGTACAACCAGTGTAAATACATAACCAATATGAGGGTCAGACCTATATCCTGCATCTGCATATCCAACTAAATTTGTTTTTGATGAGTTAGTGAAATATAAACCCATATCCTTTGTACCTTGAAGATATCGAAATATTTGTTTTACTCCATTTGAGGATTATGCCTCGTTAGAACCTTACTAGATAAAACCCAGTGGGACAAAATTCTAGTGAAGGAAAAAGAGTACATAACTCCTTTATACGCTCGGGGATGTTGCATCATTAAAAACCTTGTCGGAAAACCCTATGGGGACAAAACCATAGTCAAGGGAAAAAGAGTGCAATGCGTATCTTCTCTCCCCCTGATGATCACATCACTTATGCTCATTGAATCAGTGAAATGCACCTTAAAGTGTTTTGATAGAATCACATGAATAAATATTCTCTACATTTTGTTCACATATCCAATTTAAGGATTAAGATACATCATACATCTCATTCAAGTTCATCCTTGTACTTCACATATACACAATCTAGTATGGCGCATTTAAATCGATATAGTGATCATCATCTTTATAAATCAAATGGAGTCTTTTCAACATCATGTGACCTCATAAACATAAGTGTCGTTTATCCATATAAAGATAGTTAGCATCTTTCTATAGTTTACATGATGCACAAAATTTTCATCCTTAAGATGTTCAATTCGCAATAAAGACAAACTATGTATTTTGTTTCAAATTCAATTTTCATGCATTTAATCACCTTTACAAACTATATGAAACTTAAACCATATGCAAATCAAGATCTCAAAATAAAGTTTCATATGCGAACATGGCACAATACTATACGTTTAGGTGATTATTATACATATGCCGAAAACATGATTAGTTCAATCTAATCAAAGATTATTCTTGAGAACTTTTCTTCTATGCTCCAACATAAAAATCACTAGCATGCTCCATGCGTTTTATATGCTACAATGAAATCTCAAAATCACATGAGCTATATTCATTAAATTTTAGACGTATATCAATTACTTATTATATTGCCGGACTTATAAATATTATATACATTATTGGATCCACCACATGAGAACATATCTCCTTATGATCATTTACATGTCTTTACGAAAGTATTGCGTGCCATTAGTTGTCACTTTCTCATAAAGATCAATGCATATCCAATAATCTTTACACATTCATATATACGGACTTCAAGTCCCAGTAACCATTTCACAACAGACTTTAATCTTTCATTAGATCTTTGCATCTTTACTTCATTTGGCCATTCTTTTATACATCTGCACCTCTTACAGATATTTAATATCCTCACCTTTTATTTTAGCGCTATATTATTTACTTCATAATCATTATCATATATAACATTACTATCGGCGTCGATTCATTTCTTTTCGATTCCACACTTTACTAGACATTATATATCATTTACTGAGATCTCATAGTTTTTCATGTACCAGGGGTTTTTCAATAACCATTCATGTCTAGTGTTTCTTGAGTATTATGGGGTCTTATTACCTCGATTTGACCATCTTCATTTTCTTGCTCCATTTCATTTATTCATTCGAGGACTTTACATGGAATCGATTAGTTTATCATGCTGCAGCCATGCCATAGACTAACTACCAATCATTTATTTTCATGTTGGGACATACAATATAATTGGAGCAATAGCAGCGTAATATGATCTAGTCACTTTCTTTAGGTCACTAAACATGTTTGGCATTTACTAGATCTGGAATTTTATTTGTCCCTTGAACTTTAAGTTCATATTTGTTAATGTGAGGATCAACATTTATATCATAATTCATTCCATATCCCTCGCTGCTCATTCTCTCCCCCTTAATGAATTATCCATTTCAACATCCCATTATTGTGCGTTGTGGTGGATTTACAAGAAACATATACCGCACATTTACAAAATTCTTATAGGGGAACATATGGTTCGTGACCAAAACTATTCTAATGGGGAGGATTCATTATAGATTGTTGGCAAGATGCAATTTATATGTCATAACATGCCCCATAAACTAAAAGTTTTGTTCTCAAAATATTATTGGCTTTGCAATCAACTGAAGACGTTTTATAAATGTTTCAATAAAAGCAATTCGCGTATGAACATGAGATACTTTTATATTCAACACTTATTCCAATAATCGTCCAGTACTTGGAAGTATTCACCACCATTCTCAATAATATAATTTGGAAAGCCGTGCTCACATTTTATAAGTCGAGCCACTAACCACGCTAACCTTAAGTTGCTTCTTTAATGATCATTTTGACGATGCGTCGATTTTAAATTTCAAAATGATCAACATGGCGGATGTATAGGCCTACATACATCCCCATCATATTCTTTCCAAAACTTTTTAGAAAAAAAAAAATCTTTACTTTAATCTGGTGATGATATATGTATAATTAACTTCCAAAGAGAACAATCAAATCTATCTTTGAAGAAACTTACGGTTCTTCTATACATTTCACATCATCATTGACCCAGGATGGTTCAACCGATCATGCCAATTAATACAACAATCTTGGCTCATAAACTTATAGTTTATGACTACATGTGCTTCTATTGCTCTTGACTTTATGTAAAAGTCGAATTATATGGAGAACTTAACACATCATCATATTTAAACTTATATTTCCCCAATCACATTTATATAAGCTATGTGTGGCTTTTCACAATTATATTAATATGCAAATTAGCCTATAGCAGTATCAAATAATAAAGCATGTTTTATACAAGTGAAGTTGCATTATTTATGAAATACATACTTGGACATTAATCAATTAACTCTCATGCAGGCAAATAAAACAACATGATACATAAATCACACATATATGACAATATCCGACATTTACACAAATAATTTTCATATTTATGATGACACATTTATTTTCTTTCACATTTTATTGTCATTTACTATTGGTTTATCTTGCTAGGAAAAGAATGAAGCTCATCATTTTATTCAATATTTGGCAATAAAAGTCCAAAACTTTCGATTACAAATAATACTAGCAACTATTGAATATTAAGGAGGCAAAAACTTAGTTGCCTGAGGAAGATACTAGTAAACAAACAACTCCCTATGCCGAGTGATGATCAATTGCGATTGATAATACTATCACTAAATTTTCTCTATAGGACATAGAGACTGCAGTTCAATACTTCTATTACTATCATTGTCAATATCTTATAACTTTATCTTAGCTTAAATAGTTGACAAATAACTACATGTCCTTGTACATACAACAATTAAAATTTTTCTACCATAAGTAAATATGTGTATATAGAGGCCTAGATGTATCACGACATTTGGTGTTATCTAATTGCCTTAAATTACTTCACGTAAATTAGCCACTTAAACTTTGTTGATATTATATGCATTATAAGAATAATAATCATGTTGATATAGCCGAACTTTAGCTTTGAGAGTCAAATTAAGCATAACTCTATCTAAAAGTCTCAAAACAGTACACCCAAATTACGCAAAAAGATTCAACGTCGAAGTAAACTAGCATTTAAAACATGTTATTTTCCATGCAACGTTGGCAAAATCCAATTAGATAAAATGTTGAGTATATACACGGTATAGTTTCATAAACATTTTTTTTTCCAGCTAGCCAAACCCACTGCTCAATCATGCGATAATGAAACTTCTAAATCTAACTTTATCGTCACTTGGAACAGGTTAAGTAGTTTTACATTTTAATTGATAAACTAATTAATTTATGTGTAATAAATATTTAGTCCTTGTTGTTTATTAACTCAATGTCAATAGATCAACGAGCAACTCGTAATTAGTTTAATACCGTAAAAAAAAAACAATATTTTTCATGAGATGCGCTCAACATGAATCAGTAATATCCTTATCTTACCATAGTTGATCTATGATAGTGGTTTGTGACACGAATTAATATTATGCAATTTCCTCTCATAAGATATACTCCCTCCGTCCCACATTAAATGTCCTGTTTGACTTTTCAAAGTCTTTTTTTTCTATCTTTGACCTTAAATATTTTTGCTTGTGTAATATAGTATTTGATAAAATTTATACATAGTGAAAATACATTTCATACTCAATCCATTCATATATTTTGTGTCAAGTATTATATAATACAAACAAAAATATTTAAGGTCAAAGTTGTAAAAAAAATACTTTGAAAAGTCAAACAGGACATTTAATGTGGGACGGAGGGAGTATATATATAGTCTAAAAAAAGTAAAATATTAACTGTGTGAGAGAGAAAATGAGGAGAGAGAGAGGCGAGGGCACAATTCCGAGAGCAAGTGAGGGATCGAGGCACATATGAAATAGAGAGAAATACAATGGTAAGATTCTAGGAGCCAACCACACCGGTGTTAATCGGAACTCTTCGGCATCTTTTATGTTCTACAATTTCCCGGATGAATGGAGTATGGGTAACCTGTGGATGATTTTTAAAAAGTATGGGACAGTATTTGACATGTTTATGGTGAACAAATGACTCAAAAATGGGCAGAGACATGGGTTCGTGAGATTTAAGTTCATCACAAACGTGGAAATCCTTCTCACGCAGCTTCGAAGTATCAAAGTGGGTGAAGAGCCGCTGAAGGTGTTTATGGCGTTTGATAGAAGAAACAGGGAGAATACTGCAGGAAAGTGTGGAAGCAAAGGCAACAGTGGTTGTCATGGGGGTCAAGAGCAGAATAGGAGGTCCATCATATAATAACCCAGGCATGAGACAATATACAAGCAATTCAAGATACTGGGGGGGAGAATAACATGAGAGATGAAAGGAGGTATAGTGATGTGGTGAATGGTAGGTTTCAAGTTAAAAGGGACACACATGACTTTATGGCAACAAAAAAGGAGGAAAGATCCGAACAAGAAACTGGAAGAGGCAGGTCAAAGGTGGCATGTAGGATAGTGGACGTTTCTGAAGACGAGGTTGAAACTGAGATTCTCAAAAGGAGTATAGTGGGAGAAGTGAAAAGTATGAGTTTTCTAACAAAGTTACCAGAGATCTGCGAGGAACAAGGCCTTAGTAGAGTGGAGGTTAAATTGTTGGGCGGTCTGGAAATCATGATAGTTTTTGAAACGTCCGAAACTGTCAACAACATCTTGTGTAATGGAGATCATGGAATCAGAAGATGGTTGCATAAACTTAGGAGATGGGACGATGACATTAGATCAGCTGGAAGGTATTCTTGGGTCAATATCATTGGAGTACCTGTTGCATGCTGGAGTGAATCAACTTTCAGAAAAATTGCTAGCTTGCATGGCAATATAATGGGGTTTAGTAATTGTAGACTGGAGGGTAACCAGAATGTGATTAACGGAAGCGTACACATATATACCAAGTCTAAAGGTCTAATTAATGAAACTCTCAAGATCAAGTTTAGAGGGAAGGCATTTGAAATCAATGTAATTGAGGAGACCAGAGACATATCAGAACTAGTCATTGTGGAAAACAACAAAAGAGATAGAGACGGACAAGATGATAACGAATCGGTACAATCGAAAGAGGAAAACGGTATGGAGATTTCAATGATGATGAATGCGAAAGTAACGAGGATAAAGACGGGTGCGAGTCAGAAAATTTCAATAACAATGGTGGTGATGACAGGAACCAACCAATGGCGGTGCGTGTGCCAGAAAATAGGGTTGACAAAGTGTCAAGAATATCCCTTGGAACTCGGGTTTGTGATTCTTTTGAAGAAGAAACAGTGATTTCAAAGAAAAGGGCGGCGTGTGAGAGTCCCAATAATCATAGGGAATATAAGGAGAATAGTGAGTCTAAAGTTGATGCTATCGAGATTGTAGATGGGGGAAAAAGTCAGAGGAAGGTAAAAAGGTGAATGATAAAAGTATAAAAATGAATTTTGAATTTGATAATGTGTAACGTAATGAGAAATCTGACGGGCCCATGGGTGGAATAGATGAAACAAAGCAAAGTAATATTGGACCGAACATGGATACAAAATTAGGGGCTTGTGATGGGCCTGAAGGGGACATGAATACATTTGGGTTAGATAACAATATGGCAGCCCAGCTTGATCATTTAAATGTGGAAGTAGATAACAATCAGGTACACGTGCAGATCAGAGAAGAAAACAACCATCAAGGTTTCATAATAGCAGAAAATGGAAAAGACGAGTGCATTCGTAAGAGAGGAGACTTGTCGCCAAATGCGAATAGTAGTGGAGGTGATAGGATTAGAAAAAAGAGAAAAGCTGATGATGAAGGAGGGTTTGTAAGTGAGAGTATAGTCAGCCCTGTCATATATGCGGCTGGTTACATTGGATTGAGCAGTGGGAATAAGAAGACCGGTAGAAAAAGTATTAAGAAGGCTATCAGAGTAGCAAGGAAAACCGGTGTGCTGGGACTAGGTGAAGATAAAAAGGGTATTTCTGATGCATATAAGGAATATAGTGTCGAGGAACATAATATGAACGAGAAGGCATTAGCTGTAGGGGAAGAACGAACAAATTTGGACACACAAAGTTGCTCTATTAGCCTAGAACAAGTTAAAGAGATAGGTGAATTAATTGGAGTCTCATGGATCAGGGGCGAGGAACAGGGGAAAAATGTGAGTAATAACTGTGGAAAAAGTGGGGCTAGAGATGCCGAGCTCGAGGGCAAAGCACAATAAGTAAGTGGTTACTATAGTTCATCTCGTTTTAGTATATTTTATGAAGATAGTTTCTGTCAATGTGAGGGGTTTTGGGGATAATGATAAGAAAGGGTGGGTAAAGTCCATAATTAATGAGGAACGACCGGATGTTATTGGTATATGTAGCAACCTGAAAATTTTCATAAGGCAAAATGACTATTTTGCCCTTTGGCTTTGGCTTTGACTTTGACTTTTGACTATTAGACTTTCACAGTAACGTAAAAGCAAATACCATAATTGGTAGTTAACCCATAACATCCCAGTTAAATAATTCACTCTACTTTGAATTATTACTCTCTGAACACTTTCGTTCGCCTTTGTCTATTTAACGAGATGATATCTCGCAAAACGTAAAAATCGCACACAACGCGTACCGGCACAACAATAAATTCAACAAGAAAATTGAATTGATTATGATTTTCTTAAAGTCATATAATATTACTTTTAATATTAATTACTTTTATAAGTAATTATGAAAGTTTAATCGTGTAAACTTTCCTCGCGACCAACATAAGACTAGGATGAGTCTATATGTTGAAATACTCAAGTTTCACCAATAGTCATATTTTATATGAACTATTGTCATTTGGTCATTTTAACTTGAGCATTTTATTTCTTACGTAATACGCGTGCTCAAACCTACGTTATTAGGTTTTAACAACGTATACGCACTCCGTTAAACTTGTCACACCTTTAATATACTTAGTTGAAGTACATTGATAAGTTTTAACAGTTTTATAAATATTACATTTTTATGTTACCCGGTTTTAAGTTTTAAGACTTAAGGGTGTAACATTAGTAATTACTGGGACCAAACTATATACCCCGTAGATTCAAAGTTATTCAAGATAACCATGAAACACAAGCACCTCACCACCTCATACCTTGAGGTGGCGTGTGCTTAGATTACATCATAGCCATATGGCTTTGTTTTGTGACTTCTTCTATTCACACTACTAGACACATGGACATAAGGTTACTTCATTACAAAGTTACTAGTGCAAAAATAAGAGAAATATCTCTTAATCTCTTTGGTGTCCCTATCTTTGCCGTACAATAATAAGCACCACTATCACACCATCTTTTGATTGTGGCTTCAAGATTTTACAAGAAAGATGAAGGCCATAGTGAATACTACCTAGTCCAAGTGTTGTTTTGGGTGATTACAAAGTTGATATAAGAAATACACAAGATTAAAGGCTGAATTAGAAGTCCAAGTGCAAGGTTTTCATAAGACTACAACAAGTAGTTGAAGATTGAAAGACAAGTTGAAGATTAGAAGACTAGTATATATAGTGATTCTTGGGTTCTTGTGATGTCGTGTTTCCATCCAAGAAAGTTGTAAGACTTTGTTTAGTTTTCAAGCCTTTCATTCACTTTGATGTAATTTACATGTTGTACAAGTTTCATATGTAATATGGCATGGTATGATGTTGTACATACAAGAAAAACACAAGTTAACTTGTTAGAGACACTTTTGAAACAACTAGTTGGTAACTAGTGAATTTTGTTAAGTGTTGGCACAAAATAATGAACCATGGATTTGGACAAGCTTAAGAAACAGATGGAGGAAGTAAAAACTAGAACTTGAGCTTTTGAAGCACTTAAAAAGGACTTGTGGTTAAAAAGTTATGCTTGGTTTAAGATTACTAAGAAGAAATATAGTGCTGAGACAACTAGTCTTCTGATCTGATTAATAAATCGCGATTTTGACCCTTTTCTGGTCTGAATCGTCGAAAGTGTGAAACACAAAAGTTGCTCAGAATGATGTTTTATACAAAAACTCGCGAGCACGTAACCTGAAAGTGAATAACTAAGGCTAGAAACTGCAGAAACCAACTGGACCTGTTATAGACTATAAAAACAGTCATGGCTAAAGAGCTTTTGTGGCATTTTAATATCTTGAGGCCAAGACACGGCCAATACTAAGCCAAGGTTGTTGTCTCAAACCCTTCTAAGCTGAGAAATAGCAACGACTATGGTATTGGTTGTTGTCTCAAGATTGTGAATTTAGCCGCACGGTGAGCTTGGGTTTGATGACCGAAACTTGTTATTAAGACTTGATCATTAATTTGACTCATTTTTCTTGACCTCGACAACTAATAAAAATTGACCATATCACATATATCATTACCACAAAGTCTCAATTCGTATTTGATTCGCGAGATTTTATTAACTAATATGGTATATAAAGATCATTTTGAACACTTTACACTATTATAAAGTGCCATTAACTTATTTACAAATATTACTTCATATCGAATCAGTAACATTTACACTTGAAGAATGTTACACTAAATCATTTTACGACACCACACTAGTTCAACCAATAGTCATTGATGAAACACGACAAACGCTTTTATATAACATTTGTCTCGTCAATTACTTTTACTTATAAATGATAAGTACTACAACACTAGGGAATTTCATAATCATAAGAGGCCTCTTCGGGGTGTCGTATCGACGAGTTGTGGATTTACGAATTAAAGTGTCCTGGCTCCTCATGCGTTCACTACATGACCTCTAGATTTTGATAGCCCGAACGGTAGTACGAAGTCATTTGTAAAAGGCTAATAGCCAAACCATACTTTAAGGATATTTCACTCATTTACACAACTTAAGACATATGTACAACATCTTAATCAAGTCAATGACTTTACATATACTTGTACACTCATATTGTACATTATATTAAGACGCGATCATTATACTCTCGTAGGTTGTCATTAAGGATCGTGGTCTTGCCATACACTATCTGTTGTTATAAACTACTACTGGTTACTACGGTGAGTTCATGGCCCCACTTTTACTTGTTTTGAATTTCTTTGGGGGAGAATACATGCTCATTTATACATAAACTCGTTGTTGTTATACATATGGACACAAGTACATTGAACATTTGTTGATTACCTAAGTTGCCTTATTTGCCATAAAATCCCCACAATCATGAACCGTTAATTACTCTTATGAGAGTAAGCGCGAATGCTGTGAATAGATCTATTGGGGGTAAACTCCCCCGTCCGTGTTGGTCGCTCCAACAAGAAAACGGACGCATTTCATTTGATGTCGTACAGGTGTAGGGCAAAGCACCTGGTTGGGGTGATACATAACTAACTGTCAAGGCTTCGGTTTCATGAGCTTAGTGCAATGGGAATACATGAACATATTTGAATTACAGTTGTTGTTGAAATCTTGTGGTCCACACTGTTGTTACTTTTACTAAAACCTATGAACTCACTCAACCTTTGTGTTGACACTTTCAGCATGTTTATTCTCAGGTTTCGTACGACATAACTTTGGATTGGAGCATTAGAGTCGCATGGCTTGTTTTGAAGACTGGGATGCATTATATTCACCATTCGATAAATCTTTTGTAAAACAATTATGTAATATTATATTTTGGGACCTCATGTTATAACTCTGATATTACTTATCGAATGGAAATTTTTCAAAACGTCTCATTTAGAGTACGTTTTCTATAACTTGTACTTTGTGCTATGAAGTAACACCCAGTGACATTAGCTTGCACTGCGATATTTTGGGGGTGTTACAGATTGGTATTAGAGCTCTGGTTATAGAGAACTAGGTTGCATTTAGACCTAGACTATAACTGTTATATCATAACCTTTTATCATAAACATTTCAGTGTATCCCGCGCACTAAGTCATAAAGCTGTCATGCGTACTCAAACATTTCAATGGCTATTTATATACATACTTGATGCATTTTTCTATCACTATGCTATCTTCATAACATCACTATTCTATTTATATAAATACTTGATTTGATTTTTGACTACTTATGCGTGGTTTCTAAAACACTATGTCGATTTTCTCCGATTGTTGTACTCCTCGTCTCTGAGGATGAGTGTGAACATTTGTCCTTAACTTCGGAACACCTACATTTTCTCATAATATATCGCCTTGTAACTCATCAGTTAAGTAATAGTGTTGTGTCAGGAATTCTTAAATAGGATGATTTATAATGTCTTTATTTGAATGGATTGGGACGCCTTTTCATTTAAATAAAGAAATTGTAAATCGTCGAACCATAAGTTTATATTCCTTTATTTACATTGTTTGGGACGCCTCTGTATGTAAATAATAGATTATAAATAAGTGGGCTTATTTGTATCCGATATGACACGGGTATGAACTCGAACTTGGGAATCTCCAATATTCTATCACTTAGCAAAAATCTTAAGATCTCATTTGAACTATCTGAGTTCATTCATAAGTTATCACTTTTGCTGTTACAAATCTTTACAATCATGAGCTACTTATTGAGTTAACAGACTTGTTACACCTGTGAACTAACGAACTTGGTTCAATCTTGAACTAACAGACTGAGTACGATATTCCATTTACTTACTTGGGTACATAAGTTGCCTACTCTACTTAGGTGCATGGTCACCTACACAAAAGCTCTCCAACGAGCTCCTCCAAATTGTTGGCCTTTATTTTAGGGACATTTTTTTCTTGAAATGTCCTCACTCTCCACATCTCATTACCATTTTTTACTTTTGTTGTTACTATTGTTATTTTTGCTATTGTTGGGTCCTTGAGCAGACCGAACTCATACAACTTGATCCACTAGTTACAAGACATCTAGATTTTTTCATCTAGTGTGAGTGGATCAAACGAAGTTACACTCCGTTGAAAACTGAGTGGGAATTCTCATATGAACTTTTACCCTAATTTCTCATTGATTGAGACTATCATTGGGCACACTATTGCCAACTCTTGAAAGCGATGAATATAAGTTTTAATATCAACACCACTGACAACAAGGTTCCAGAATTTCACCTCTATTTTTTTATTGCACCTCATTCCGAGGGAAATACTTCTTGATTAATAATTTCTTCAACTTAATCCAAGCAATCTTGTAACTATTCTCAATACCAATAGGTTGTACAACAGAATTCCACCATGACAAAGCAACGTCTAGAAGTAGGCTTGTGGCATATTTGACTTTGAAGTCTTCAGCACAGCTGCTGATGGACTCTGTCCTCTCAAACCAACGACCCAAACCAACCGCTCATTTAGTGCTTTTGAAATTTCTGAGCTTGCCGCTCACAAAATCCTTGTAAAAGCAGCCTTTAACCTCTGGTACGCCATTCACTTTTCCGGCGTCTTCAGCTGGCCCCGCAACATTTGGTTCTCTAGCTTTTTCAGCTGGCCTTGCAATATCTAGCCCTCCAACTGGCACTGCAACATTAGACCCTTCGGTTGTGAAGATTAGAATTCACTACAAATACCCAAACCTTTTCCGAGACATCTTAACATCAGACTATTTAAGATCCTGATTAGGATTGGTCCGGTAGCTTGTACACTTGAGCTACCACTAGAACTTAGCAGCATACACAACGTTTTTCCGTTGTGCAATCCGAAGAAGTGTCATACTGATGAGACACTTACTATTCCTCTGGAAAAGATCTAGATTAACGAAGAACATATAAAGATCATGGACCGTAAGGTCAAACGACTTAAGTGAAGTCGCATTCCTATTATCAAAGTTCTTTGGAACTCTAGCAACGACTTGAATTCAACTGGGAGCGTGAAGACCAGATGAGTCGCAAGTACTCCCATCTTTTCTCAAACATACAATCAATAGCTAACACTCACTGAACTTCGGGACGAAGTTCTTTTACAAAAGTACCCCCACCTTTTCTCAGGCACATCATCAACTCATAACACAAACTAAATCATGAGGACATGATTCCCGTGACTGGTGGAGGCTGTAGCAACCTGAAAATTTTCATAAGGCAAAATGACTATTTTGCCCTTTGACTTTGACTTTGACTTTGACTTTTGACTATTTGACTTCCACCGTAACGTAAAAGCAAATACCATAATTGGTAGTTAACCCATAACTTCCCAGTTAAATAATTCACTCTACTTTGAATTATTACTCTCTGAACACTTTCGTTTGCCTTTGTCTATTTAACGAGATGATATCTCGCAAAACGTAAAAATCGCACACAACGCGTACCGGCACAACAATAAATTCAACAAGAAAATTGAATTGATTATGATTTTCTTAAAGTCATATAATATTACTTTTAATATTAATTACTTTTATAAGTAATTATGAAAGTTTAATCGTGTAAACTTTTCTCGCGACCAACATAAGACTAGGATGAGTCTATATGTTGAAATACTCAAGTTTCACCAATAGTCATATTTTATATGAACTATTGTCATTTGGTCATTTTAACTTGAGCATTTTATTTCTTACGTAATACGCGTGCTCAAACCTACGTTATTAGGTTTTAACAACGTATACGCACTCCGTTAAACTTGTCACACCTTTAATATACTTAGTTGAAGTACATTGATAAGTTTTAACAGTTTTATAAATATTACATTTTTATGTTACCCGGTTTTAAGTTTTAAGACTTAAGGGTGTAACATTAGTAATTACTGGGACCAAACTATATACCCCGTAGATTCAAAGTTATTCAAGATAACCATGAAACACAAGCACCTCACCACCTCATACCTTGAGGTGGCGTGTGCTTAGATTACATCATAGCCATATGGCTTTGTTTTGTGACTTCTTCTATTCACACTACTAGACACATGGACATAAGGTTACTTCATTACAAAGTTACTAGTGCAAAAATAAGAGAAATATCTCTTAATCTCTTTGGTGTCCCTATCTTTGCCGTACAATAATAAGCACCACTATCACACCATCTTTTGATTGTGGCTTCAAGATTTTACAAGAAAGATGAAGGCCATAGTGAATACTACCTAGTCCAAGTGTTGTTTTGGGTGATTACAAAGTTGATATAAGAAATACACAAGATTAAAGGCTGAATTAGAAGTCCAAGTGCAAGGTTTTCATAAGACTACAACAAGTAGTTGAAGATTGAAAGACAAGTTGAAGATTAGAAGACTAGTATATATAGTGATTCTTGGGTTCTTGTGATGTCGTGTTTCCATCCAAGAAAGTTGTAAGACTTTGTTTAGTTTTCAAGCCTTTCATTCACTTTGATGTAATTTACATGTTGTACAAGTTTCATATGTAATATGGCATGGTATGATGTTGTACATACAAGAAAAACACAAGTTAACTTGTTAGAGACACTTTTGAAACAACTAGTTGGTAACTAGTGAATTTTGTTAAGTGTTGGCACAAAATAATGAACCATGGACTTGGACAAGCTTAAGAAACAGATGGAGGAAGTAAAAACTAGAACTTGAGCTTTTGAAGCACTTAAAAAGGACTTGTGGTTAAAAAGTTATGCTTGGTTTAAGATTACTAAGAAGAAATATAGTGCTGAGACAACTAGTCTTCTGATCTGATTAATAAATCGCGATTTCGACCCTTTTCTGGTCTGAATCGTCGAAAGTGTAAAACACAAAAGTTGCTCAGAATGATGTTTTATACAAAAACTCGCGAGCACGTAACCTGAAAGTGAATAACTAAGGCTAGAAACTGCAGAAACCAACTGGACCTGTTATAGACTATAAAAACAGTCATGGCTAAAGAGCTTTTGTGGCATTTTAATATCTTGAGGCCAAGACACGGACAATACTAAGCCAAGGTTGTTGTCTCAAACCCTTCTAAGCTGAGAAATAGCAACGACTATGGTATTGGTTGTTGTCTCAAGATTGTGAATTTAGCCGCACGGTGAGCTTGGGTTTGATGACCGAAACTTGTTATTAAGAATTGATCATTAATTTGACTCATTTTTCTTGACCTCGACAACTAATAAAAATTGACCATATCACATATATCATTACCACAAAGTCTCAATTCGTATTTGATTCGCGAGATTTTATTAACTAATATGGTATATAAAGATCATTTTGAACACTTTACACTATTATAAAGTGCCATTAACTTATTTACAATTATTACTTCATATCGAATCAGTAACATTTACACTTGAAGAATGTTACACTAAATCATTTTACGACACCACACTAGTTCAACCAATAGTCATTGATGAAACACGACAAACGCTTTTATATAACATTTGTCTCGCAAATTACTTTTACTTATAAATGATAAGTACTACAACACTAGGGAATTTCATAATCATAACAGGCCTCTTCGGGGTGTCGTATCGACGAGTTGTGGATTTACGAATTAAAGTGTCCTGGCTCCTCATGCGTTCACTACATGACCTCTAGATTTTGATAGCCCAAACGGTAGTACGAAGTCATTTGTAAAAGGCTAATAGCCAAACCATACTTTAAGGATATTTCACTCATTTACACAACTTAAGACATATGTACAACATCTTAATCAAGTCAATGACTTTACATATACTTGTACACTCATATTGTACATTATATTAAGACGCGATCACTATACTCTCGTAGGTTGTCATTAAGGATCGTGGTCTTGCCATACACTATCTGTTGTTATAAACTACTACTGGTTACTACGGTGAGTTCATGGCCCCACTTTTACTTGTTTTGAATTTCTTTGGGGGAGAATACATGCTCATTTATACATAAACTAGTTGTTGTTATACATATGGACACAAGTACATTGAACATTGGTTGATTGCCTAAGTTGCCTTATTTTCCATAAAATCCCCACAATCATGAACCATTAATTACTCTTATGAGAGTAAGCGCGAATGCTGTGAATAGATCTATTGGGGGTAAACTCCCCCGTCCGTGTTGGTCGCTCCAACAAGAAAACGGACGCATTTCATTTGATGTCGTACAGGTGTAGGGCAAAGCACCTGGTTGGGGTGATACATAACTAACTGTCAAGGCTTCGGTTTCATGAGCTTAGTGCAATGGGAATACATGAACATATTTGAATTACAGTTGTTGTTGAAATCTTGTGGTCAACACTGTTGTTACTTTTACTAAAACCTATGAACTCACTCAACCTTTGTGTTGACACTTTTAGCATGTTTATTCTCAGGTTTCGTAAGACATAACTTTGGATTGGAGCATTAGAGTCGCATGGCTTATTTTGAAGACTGGGATGCATTGTATTCACCATTCGATAAAACTTTTGTAAAACAATTATGTAATATTATATTTTGGGACCTCATGTTATAACTCTGATATTACTTATCGAATGGAAATTTTTCAAAACGTCTCATTTAGAGTACGTTTTCTATAACTTGTACTTTGTGCTATGAAGTAACACCCAGTGACATTAGCTTCCGCTGCGATATTTTGGGGGTGTTACAGTATACAAGAGACGAAGTGTGGTATGGTTGATGAATGTTTGATAGAAGGGATTTGGGGCGGGAAGGGTTTTGGGTTTACTCATTTAGAAGCTAACGGTAACTCGGGGGGAATTATGGTAATATGGGATAATAATAGTTTCACATGTAAAGAAGCCATGGGGGATTAGAGGTTCATTGCGGTTAAAGGTGAATGGAAAGGCCGGGATGGGGATGTGTTCTTGGTATGTATATACGGACCCCATATAAGTAGACAAAAAACGTCACTTTGGGATAGGTTGTCGGGGTTAATGGAGAGAATGGGTGGGGCGTGGTGTATTTTCGAGGATTTTAACGTGGTTAGATATTGCGAAGATAGATTGAACTGTCAAGTTAACGTGAGGGAGATGAGTGATTTTAATGAATTCATAAACAATGCGAGACTTATGGAGGTACCAATGGGTGGGCGGAAATTTACTAGGGTTAGTGATGACGGTATTAAATTCAGCAAATTAGACCGTTTCTTATTAAATGAAGAGTTTTCTGGCTTATGGGGTAATCTCTCGGTGGTTGCTCTAGACCAAAAGCTTTCAGATCATTGCCCCATTGTTTTAAAGAACATAGAGCTTGATTTTGGCCCTAAACCGATTCGATTTTTTGATGTGTGGTTGAAAGAACCCGACACTGGTCAAGTGGTGGAGGAGGCATGGAAGATGGAAGTTATGAGCATTTGTCCAGATTGTTGTTTTAGGGACAAATTAAAAAATGTTAAGCAAGTGCTGAAAAAGTGGAGTAAAGAATGATTTGGAACGATTAAAAAGAAGATTGAGTATTATAAAAGAGAATCAATGAGATGGGAGTTGGAAGCCGAAAAAAGAAATTTAAATGAAGGTGAAAGATCGACTTGGATGGAGGCAAGACGGCTATGGATGGAAAAGGAAAACGAAAATCAGAATATGCTTAGGCAAAAAGCTAGAGTAAGATGGGACATGGAAGGAGATGATAATTCGAAGTTCTTTCATTCATACATTAAAAGGAGGAATAATAAGAATAACATCAGAGGCCTTATGGTTGATGGATTATGGTGTGAGGAACCAAATTTAATAAAAAGTGAAATGGCAAGACATTATAAAAGGTTGTTTACAGAGGGGAGAACAATTCGACCCATATTCTGTTGCGAAAATATGGAGAAAATTAGTGAGGAGGACGCGGTTTTTTTGGAGAGGGAGTTTAGTGAAATAGAAGTTTGGGAGGCTATTAAAGCTTGTGGGGGAGATAAAGCGCCGGAGCCGGATGGTAACTTTATACATAACTCTACACGTCTTCTATTTTTTTAATTCACACGTTTGTGACAGATCCTAACTTTATACATAACTCTACACGTCTTCTATTTTTTTAGGAAATGATACACATATTCTAAAACAGAAAAAGACTTCCTTTTTCTACTCACACGTTTTCATCTCTTCATCTTATTTCTACTCACAATTTTATTTCACGTTTACATATGTCCTGACATGTCCTATCTCATCCCATTGTGTAACTCAGTAAACCATTCTTAAACTCTTCAAAAGCAATTTGCGGGTGGTACATTTCTTGTCTTCTTTCTATTCGAATCAAGGGGTACAAGGAGGGTGGTTTGTGGCTGATTGAGGAGGCGTCGATCGTGGGTTTATTGCTGGTCCAAAAGGTCTCAATCGTAGGTGTTGTTTTCTGATTCAAGGGGGTGTTCATGCTATGTTCGAAGTGTTGGGTTGGCTGGTTTCGATCTCTATTGTCTTTCCTTGCTCCGACACGGTACAAGGGTAACGTCATCACACCTTGTTCGATTTCCCTTTCTTGTTTCTGTCGATCATGTCATTGTTTTCTTAATTGGCTTATGTCTCATGTTGATACAAAAGTTGGGCTTACCTTGTTTGGACTCCTGCTCTCGTACCAATTAGAACTTTAGTACTTGTGAAACCTGCGCACTAAGAAAGCAAACAACGCCGTTAGGCTTATCGTGGGATTGTCTCCCACGATTAGACTCCGGCGTGAGAGTAAGTAATCGGTTTTAGGGTTTGTAGAAGAGTTAGGGATTGTGTAAATCGTACCTTTCAATGAGAATATGTAATTCTATATATAGGACGCAGAAACCGTGTAGGTATCTTGCTCCTTACTCTTCGCACTCGTGGTGCTTATCTGGGGTAAGGATATCTATCCCGTAAATAGAAGATCCTTATCCCTTAATTATGCGTATTGGTTGGGCTTTGAGCTTCGTGAGCCCAAGCCGTTGGTATTAACGGCCTAAGTCATTTGTCATGATAGCCCACTCGTGGTGGGTTTGGGCTTAGTAATGTCTATAATTTGGGCTTGTGGCCCAACTATAGGCTATACGTCATCATGTCCCCCCAGTCTAGTGTGTGCGGCACGTAGCCGCGGATACTAAACTAAAGGAACAAGCGGCAAGCGTGGCGGGAAGAAAGTAAATATTTCCCGCCCAAATGATGGGAACAATGAACCTAGTCCCAAATATTACCAAGTGTGCCTCGAGAAACGGGGGGAGTATCCACGTGTACCTAGGTAAATGGGAAAAAGTGTTGTACTTGCTCATTTCCTAACCACACGATCTGTGAGTGGGATCCACATGGCATCCCTATTTAGGGTTTTGGGTACTTATATAAAGTCACCGCCCCCTTTTCACCGTAAAACACATAGTAAAATATTTCCACCATTTTCGAAAACTATCAAAGCTTTTCCTTTCCTCGATCCACTATTCAATTTAGGTAACTGCGTGTGCGCAATCCTGGTAGACCTTGTGATACACCGAAAATGGTTGTTGCTCAGTTAGATGAGTTTTGCTCCCTGATGGATGAGGATGACGTACGTCAGTTTGCTTCTGACTACTTCATTCCTCTCGATGTCCATCCGGAGGCCCCAGATGTTGACGCGTGTATAGCTGATTTCCCCGATGGGAAAATAGGTTTATATACACGCTTTTTTGACTATGTGAACTATCGTATACCCATTTCCATGTTTTTGAGCAACTTGCTCAATCACTATCAGCTCCATATATCGCAGCTGCACTGTATAGGTGCGGCGAAGATATCTAATTTTGAGATTAACTGTCGGTTGCTTGCCATTAACCCGACTGTCGACTTGTTCCGTGCGTTTTACCATTCTACATGGGCGAACGGATGGGTCTCATTTGCCAAACGCTCAGGGAACTTTCAATGCTATACCGTTAAGGTAGATTCGTTAAGGCGTTGGAGGGAATACTTTTTCTGGGTGGATGATGTGGTTTTCCCGTCGCGCTTTGGGTTCTATGCCCAAGGGACGCTGCCGAGGGATGAGCGTCCTATCCCTGGTTCGTACAGCTTCGCGGATGCGGATACAATTGATAGTAACCGTATTCCCATTAACTCCTATCCCGAGGAGTTTTTGGTGCACATGGGGCTCAGTCGCAATTACTTTGATGGCGCTGATGAGGTTCCAACTTTCATTGATGAGAACAGCCAGGGTGGGTGCTCATCCTTTCTTGCCCTTGCCTCTAGAATGTAAGTATTTGTTTTAAATAACTAAGTTGTCCTTGTTATTTGTTGTTGTTCTTCGCAGAGATGGACTTGTTCGCGTTCGTGAAATTGAAGGAGCCCAAGCGTGCAACCGTGGGAGTGCGTCCTTTGAGGGTTGGTGAGCAGCCCATTTTAGAGGCAACTGATGGACACCTAACGGTGTTTGGGCATGTTAATCATCCGAACTCTCCACCTGCAGCTGTGTATGCGCCACCAGTGCAGAGTGTTCCTCCCACTGGAGAGCCGTCTCACGCGGAGGAAGAGGCGCATGTGGAGTCGTCTGACAGTGTGGAGATTGTGGAAGTTCGTAGAGAGAAGCGCAAGGAAGCGTCTTCTGGTGGTTATGTTGGTACCTCCAAAAGGAGGCGTCGCCTGATTGGCGAGGATGAATTAGATGCGCCAGATGAGATGTCTGCTACTAGCGCGCAGAAGAATCGGGCCGAAACTCCACCACTTGTGTAAGTATCTACAACTGTAGCCCTTTTTTTTTATATCCATGTGCTAACTTGACCTTCTTTATTTCATAGGGACCATGCTGCAGAGGGTGATGCGGCTTTTGCTGATCATGACGCATCTCCCAAGACTGCTGACGTAGAGGAGCCCCTGAAGGTAGTAGTGCAGATGTCTGCGCAGGAGTTGGTGGAGGAGCTTGCTGGCGTTGCTGCTCGCCAGGCTGAGTTGGTCACTCAGTTGAAGGCGCGGACCGTTGTGGAGGGAGGTAGCCTTGCTCATAGGGATGAGCAGATTGCGCAGCTCAAGGCGCAGTTGGCTGGGGCTCAGGCAGAGGTGTTAGCTGCTGATGAGCGCGCCAAGAAGGCGACTGAGGAAAAATTGGTAGTTTTTGCTGAGCTGCAGCGCGAACGTGGGGAGTCGCAGCAGTATAAGGCTGACCTCGCCTGGGGGTAAAATACTTAGAGGAGAAGATGAATGAGCTCTGTGGTGAGCTTGCTCAGTTTGGCAAGAAGGTCGAGGGCTCTGTGGAGGCGCAGGAAGAGAAGCTGCGCAGGCTGAGTATAGAGTATGATGAGGAGTTGTATCCTCATCTGATGTCGACCATTTCGGAGCGCAAGTACTTGTTGTACATTTCTTCTTTACTTCTTTTATAGTATGTGTTTCTTTTCTAATGCCTTTGTCGTTATTTTCGCAGGTGGTTGATCAACCATGGCTTGCGCTTGGCTGCCGTGGGTACATTGGAGTCCCCAGAGGTTGTGACTGCCTTTGGGAGGGTGGTAGAGTGCGCCGTTGCTCGTGGCAAGGCGCAGGCTGTGGAAGAGCTGGCTGAGGCGCAACTGCTCAAGGTTTCTCCCTCTGAGGTTCCTGAGTATAATGCTGATGCCTACGACGAGCTTGTCCAGGCAATGGAAAAGATGAGGCTCTTTGAGCTTCCCCACATTGCGCGGCTGGAGCGCGACCAAGATTATCCCATCCGAGTGATCATGCAGGGATTAACACTTGGGAGGCATATAGCCGAGAATGCAGAGGCCGAAGCTGACTTCTTCTTAAAGCCTGATGAATCCCAACTGCAGGTTCCGGTGTTTGCGCGACCGCGTGATATCCTAAACCCTTTCGCTCTTGAGACGGAGGTGCCACTAAAGGAAGTTTTGAAGCGCCACGAAGAGAGGGCGGCCAAGAAGAAAGGTCTTAAGGGGAAGGCCACCCTCTGCGGTGTGGGTGCTGCACACCTTCCTAGGTCAGATGGTGTTGCCGTCAGTGTGGCGACCGTGTTGTAGAGAGATGCGTTATTATTGAGGAAGATGCAGGAGGCGGGGAGCTCAGCTGTGCCAGAGCCTTCCACGGAGCGTGTCCATAGTGTATAGATGTATATAACTCGTAGTTATAGCTTTTGTAAAAACTTGTAGTTTTTAGTAAATAAATTTATTGGGCTCTTTTGTGCACATATGTTGCTTTTTGTACTTAGGTTTTTTCCTTGTCGTGAAAGACTTATCTAAAGTAGCAAACGTGCAAATAATAGCTTGTATTGGAGCCCAGAATTTGTTCATAAAGTCCGTGACTTATGAAACGTTTGCGGTCCATAACCTTAGCAAACGTGCACGTAAGTGTGTAGCGTACTACGTTTGTCATTTTGGTAACCAAGTGTCTTGGTTTATTAGTTCGTTTTCAACTTGTTGTTGCGCATTCATTATGAGATGCGTACTAAATTCATAAGCTTGTATGAAGTTAGTATACGAATTTAGGAGTCAATTGTTTTGAATCCGTGTGGTGGAGTGCAGCGTACTGCGAGTTCCACTATGTAGGAATCAATTGTTTTGAGTCCATGTTTTGGTAAACGCGCACCGTGTGCGATAAAGTGCATCCATCGTGGGGTGTATTTAGTAACTTACTCCAACGTCTTGATAGTAAGGTGTTTAACAGGGATACGTGACCCGATGTTGATGGGTTTGCAACCCTCTTACTCAACGAGTACTTTAGTAGGTTTACTCATCCTGTCTGCCCTCGTGTGGTCTTAATATGTGCATGCATGCTATGTAGGC
The DNA here is from genome assembly GCA_030686995.1 of Artemisia argyi. NCBI lineage: Eukaryota > Viridiplantae > Streptophyta > Magnoliopsida > Asterales > Asteraceae > Artemisia > Artemisia argyi. The sequence goes on along the minus strand of CM060708.1, from coordinate 137,722,004 downwards.
AATAATATAAACAGAATTGAAACATAAATGAAGAATGTAAACAATAATGTTAAACTGTGTTGTGGAGTTAGCTAGAAACCACAACGTTTTATTGATTGTTGCAAGTGCAAAAATGACAATTTCCTAAGAAAAAGAAAAAAATAAATACACCAACATTTATTGAGCTCTTACTAAAGTGCGGATCTGTCAGTGTGTGGCTCGTGGCCTAAAGGTAGCATCTCTTGAGATTGCAAATGTTCCAGGTGCGTGGTAGCTCGTGGCCTTTCATGTCGCGCACTCTGTACGCACCGTCGCCTAATGCCTCTGTGACCTCGTAAGGCCCCTCCCACTTGGGTCCGAGCTTGCCCGTGTCTTCCGCGTGGCTGGCATCGTTGGCGCGGTATACAAAGTCCCCTGGTTTGAAAGAAGTGTTTCTGACTCGTGCATCATAATACTTCTTCATCTTTGATTTAGCTTTTGCTTCGCGGATAGCCGCCCTTTCGTGTCGTTCTTCCAACAGATCTAAGTCAATGCGTCGTTCATCATCGTTTGTTGCGATGTTAACTTCCAATGTACGGATTGTTGGCATTCCAATTTCTGCTGGTATAACAGCTTCTGTCCCGTAGACAAGAGAAAAAGGTGTATCGCCATTGCTGACTTTGATTTCTGTGCAATGAGCCCACAAAACATGCGATAATTCGTCTACCCATCTCCCTTTATGTTTGTCCAAGCGCGCTTTAATTCCTTCACCCAGGCTACGATTCGCGCGTTCTACCAATTCATTTGTTTGTGGATGTTTGACTGACGCGAAGTGCTGTGTGATGTTTAACTGCGCGCACCAATCTTTGAATGGGTTATCACAGAATTGTTTTCCGTTGTCCGAAATAATTTCTCCAGGTAGGCCAAAGCGGCATACAATGTTATCCCAAACGAATCGTTTGATCTGGTTACCTGTGATACTTGCCACTGCTTTTGCCTCGATCCATTTGGTGAAGTAGTCAATGGCGACAATGAGGAACTTGAGTCCTCCTGCCGCGACTGGAAAGGGTCCAGCAATGTCAATTCCCCACTTGTGGAATGGCCATGGTGAGGTGATGGGTGTTAGCTCATGTTGTGGCCGACGCGGAATGGGTCTATGGACTTGGCAGTCATTGCATCTTCTAATCATGTCTCGCGCGTCGCGGTGCATGGTAGGCCAATAGTATCCGGATCGCAAGGCGCGTGCTACAACAGACCGTGGTCCTGAGTGCATGCTGCAAGATCCAGCGTGGATTTCCCGGAGTACATAATCTGCTTGAAGAGGTCCAACGCACCTGAGCCATGGTTGTAGGAATGAACGCCGATATAGGATACCATCTCGAAGTTCGAACCTCTGCGCTGTGCGCCGTATCCGTCGAGCGTCCTTTTGTTCCTGGGGGAGTGTTCCCTTACTGATAAAATCCATGATGGGTGTCATCCATGTGGGATTTTCTTCCTCTATCACTGTGGATACTTCCATTTCAGAGATGAATTTGTTTTTCAATGTTTCCACCAATACCTGTTTTGACAGGTGTGCAAAGCTTGTGGATGCGATTTTACTAAGCGCATCTACTTTTTTGTTTTCTCCTCGTGGGATTTGTTTGATGGAAAACTTGTCAAAATTCTTGATCAAGGATTTGGCTTTATCGAGGTATTGGATCATGTGTTCTTCTTGAGCCACATACTCGCCTAACACGTGATTTGCTACTAGTCGTGAATCCACATTAGCTTCTAGGTTGTGTACACCCATTTGATTTGCTATGCGTAGTCCAGCCAGTAATGCTTCATACTCTGCCTCATTGTTTGTGGCTATGAATTCAAAGCGTAGGGCGTAAGTATGCTCTGTTCCATCTGGGCTAGTAAGGATAAGACCTGCGCCTGATCCTTCTGCGCATGAGGATCCATCTGTAAATAGAACCCATGGTTCTTGTAATGGTACTTCAATCTTTGGTGATGGAGTATCATCATCTGGCTTCTCGATAATGAAATCAGCCAATATTTGTCCTTTGATCGCGGTGCGCGGCCTGTAGGAGATATTATGTTCGCTTAATAACACACTCCACTTTTGAAGCCGCCCTGACGCATCAGGTTTAGAGATAACCTGCTTGATGGGTTGGTCCGTGATTACAGCTATCGGATGCGCTTGGAAGTACCTGCGCAGCCTCTTGGCTGCAAATACTAGAGCTAGAACCAGTTTCTCCATGGCGGTGTAGTTGGTCTCTATTTTCTTCAGGGCTTTGCTTACGAAGTATATGGGTGTTTGAACAGAATTTCTATCTGTTAATAGCACTGCGCTGACTGCTCCATAGGTTGCGGACAGATACATGATCAATTCTTCCCCTTGTCGAGGTGCAACGAGCTTTGATAATTCTGCTAGGTTTTGCTTTAACTGTTGGAAGGCGTCTTCCGCTTTTGGAGTCCACCGAAAATCTCCCTTCTTTGTGCACTTCGTGAGTGTTTTAAAAAGAGGAAGTGATTTGTCCGCTGATTTGGACAAGAATCGGTTCAACCCGGCCAGTTTGCCGTTTAGTGACTGGACTTCTTTTAGTGTGCGCGGTGAAGGTAGTTCGATGACCGCTCTTGTTTTTTCTGGACAAGGTTTAATACCATCGGGTTCTATTAGGTAACCAAGAAACATGCCTTCTGTTGCTCCAAAAGTGCACTTCTTAGGGTTCAACTTCATGTTTATTCTTCCCAATGTTTTAAACGTCTCCTCTATGTCACGCACCAATTCCTCTTCGGTATGGCTTTTTATGACTAGGTCATCAACATAGACCTCCAAATTGCGGCCTACTTGCTTCTCAAATGCGTTGTCCACTAACCGTTGGTATGTGGCCCCTGCATTTTTTAAACCAAAGGGCATTTTTGTGTAGCAATACACCCCTTGACTCGTGTGAAAAGCTGTTTTTTCTTCATCCTCCTTGGCCATTTGAATTTGGTGGTATCCTTTGTACGCGTCTAAGAAGCATTTAAAGGGATACCCTCACAGGGATTCTACTTTCCAATCGATTTCTGGTAGTTGGTAGCAGTCTTGTGGACATGCTTTATTCAGATCAGTGAAGTCCACGCACATTCTCCAGCTACCATCGCTTTTCTTTACCATTACTGGGTTGGAAAGCCAATCGTGGTAATAAACTTCTCGCATAATCCCTGCGTCTACGAGCTTGTGTACTTCCTCTAGGATAGCTTTTGCGCGTTCTGGGGCTTGGCCACGTTTCTTCTGGCGTATTGGAGGATATCCTTGTCGGATTTCAAGCTTGTGTTCAGTAATGGCTCTTGGCACTCCAGTCATGTGTTTGGGTTCCCATGCAAAGATGTTTAGGTTCCTTTGCAATAGTGCGCACACAGCTGCTTTGCCCTTGTCGGATAGTGATCCCCCAATTGATATCTCTTGGTCAGGATAATCTGGGTTAATTGCAACTTTCAGGTTTGTCACCTTGTTCGTGTGCTTTTCTGGAGCGCGCGGAACTTCATCTGCCACTATGTTGCATTCTCTTGGAGATGTGGTAGTGTTGTAGAGGGTGACGATCCCTCCTTCAACTGGGAATTTGAGCATCCCATGTGTGGTGGATGGGACCGCGCGCATAGCGGATATCCCTGGTCTCCCAATAATGCCATTGTATGATGAGGGAGACCTGATCACCATGAAGTTCATCCAAGCCGTTGTAGAATGGTATTCATTACCAATGGCTACAAGTATGCGTAACTGCCCCATGGGCCAAATTTTTTCACCTGTGAATCCAGTCAGCGACGTCGTGGCTGGGATTAACTGGTTTTGTATCTCGGGTTTTAGCCTTCTGAAGCAGTGTTCATACATGATGTCCGCAGATGCTCCTCCATCGACATACATGCGGTGGATCTCATGACCTCCCGCTTGTATCTCGATGGTGAGTGGTTCGATTACTGCGTTGTCCGCAGTGAGGGTGGGGAAAGAGATATGGTTTCCCTTGGAAAATCTTTGGCTGACTTTTTGCTTCGTATTTCGCTGCCATGATTGTGTCATGTATATTGTATCAGCTTTATTTTTTGGTATCTCCTTTTTGGCCCCATTCCTTTGTCTATCTTTCCCTTCTTTGATGTTTTTAACGAGGTGGTCCATCTTTCCTTCTCTCACTAATTTATCAATTAGCTGGCGTAGTTGGACGCACTCGTTAGTAGTATGACCCTTCTGTCCATGATATTCGCAGTAACCTCCTCCGATGCGCTTTTCTTCTGGGGTTAGCATGGGTGGAGGTTTTGGAAAGTTTGCTCCCTCCGTCGCGGATATTTCCTTGGGGGTTTTTGTAAGTGGGACGTACTTGTCGTTATCCCTTCCACTGTTTTGGTTGCGGTTGCCACTTTGGTCATTGGATTGTCTCCTTGACTGTTCTTGTGGTTTAAAGGTTGAGTAACCTTTTTTGCTGTCTGCCGCTGCCGCTTCCCCTTGAACGAAGGATCTGGTGCGCTTTGTTAGCTCATCAAAGCTTTGGGGTACTTTGTCATTTAGCTTTCGTATCAGCTCTGGATTATTGATCCCGTTCATGAACCCTGAGATTTTTAGTACCTCGGGACATGCCTTGACTTGCATGCATTCATCCTTGAAGCGCTTCATGTAAGCGCTCGTGGATTCCCCTTGGCGCTGTTTCACTCTGGCTAGTTCCACAGGGTTCTTTGCGCACTCCTTTCGTTGCGTGAAATTTAGGCGGAATGTCTTCCGCAGCTCTTCAAACCCATTTATGCTTCGTCGTGGAAGCTTGCTGAACCATGTTCGCGCATTCCCTACCAAGGTAGAGTTGAACATATGGCACCACACAGGTTGTGGCCAGTTTTCGATAGCGGCTGCTGACTCGAAAATTTTTAGATGATCATCAGGATCGCCCGTGCCATCGTATGTTTTAACATTGGTGGGCATGCACCTTCTCTTGTCATCTGAGAAGTCACTTATGCGTTGCGTAAACGCATCAACCTTTTGGCAACGCCAAGGAAGGGAAATATCCTCATCGGGTCGTACCGGCGTCGGTTCTTAGATTTCCAATGCCCCGTCTCTTTGTCCTCGTTGTCCGAGGAGCTGCTTGAGGGGGAGTTGTTTCTCCTATGGCGCTTGCGCCGTTTGTCCTCGGAGCCCGAATTTGAAGGACTTGTACTTGGGGAGTAGTGTTTTCCTAACCTATCTTGGATTCTTCTGCTTCCTGACCTTGAGGTGCTTGCGCTTGGTGAATGTTGTCGTCCAAGCCTATCTTGTATCCTGCGGCTACCAAGCCTAGCATGGACACTGGTGCACCTCGCGTTGTCTTCGTAATCCTCCGAGTATTGTGAGTTGGATGCGGTACCAAGCCTATCATGGACGTTAGTGCGCCTCTCACTGTTTCTGTGCTCGGGGTGGCGCGGTGGAGATTTTTCTTGGTTAAAGTTTAGCCGATTTTGCGGGTTGCGGCTTGACCTTTTCCTTGCCTCCTATTGCATAAGACGAGTTAAAGTCTCATAATGTTGGGACACGAAATCGTTTAATGCCACTCCAGGTGCATCCTCTTCTACTGCGAGGATGTCCGTCTCCGCATGGGGTTCCCTCTCTCTATTAGGTGCTCCCGGTGGCACAGTGTTGTCCACTGTGGATGCCATCTGGTGGGGAGTGGTAAAGAGGGTGCGCTGAATGTCCTCTGCGCTTGAGACTACGGTAGTAGTTCGAGTTGTTCCCAAAGGCAATTCTACCGCGGTCGAGATTGGGGTTACGTTTGACTCACGATGACCAGGCGCACTGGTTGTTCCAGAGGTCGGTTTAGGAGTCGAGTCTTGATGCTTCTTCCTATGTGAATCATCACGTGTTTTCTCCAGCTGCGGAGTCCGCTGGCCTGAGTTCTTGTTTTTCGGCATTCTAGTCTTGAGTTCTTAGTGTAGGGTCCCACGGATGGCGCCACTTGTTGATACAAAAGTTGGGCTTACCTTGTTTGGACTCCTGCTCTCGTACCAATTAGAACTTTAGTGCTTGTGAAACCTGTGCACTAAGAAAGCAAACAACGCCGTTAGGCTTATCGTGGGATTGTCTCCCACGATTAGACTCCGGCGTGAGAGTAAGTAATCGGTTTTAGGGTTTGTAGAAGAGTTAGGGATTGTGTAAATCGTACCTTTCAATGAGAATATGTAATTCTATATATAGGACGCAGAAACCGTGTAGGTATCTTGCTCCTTACTCTTCGCACTCGTGGTGCTTATCTGGGGTAAGGATATCTATCCCGTAAATAGAAGATCCTTATCCCTTAATTATGCGTATTGGTTGGGCTTTGGGCTTCGTGAGCCCAAGCCGTTGGTATTAACGGCCCAAGTCATTTGTCATGATAGCCCACTCGTGGTGGGTTTGGGCTTAGTAATGTCTATAATTTGGGCTTGTGGCCCAACTATAGGCTATACGTCATCATCTCATGCTTCAAGTCAAATAATATGCTCACATAAAATCATGAATTCGACACTAATATAACGAAACTATACTCCTATATATATGTATATAACCTGATCATTGTTCTTTTAATATGAACTATACGTGACGATCTTGTTTCCATTTCGCTATTCGAATGCGTTGACAGTCTTCAATCTGGTTATTTAAACACTTGTGTGATCCCTTATATTTAACTAGAATCTGAATGTGAAACACAAGAAATGAAACATGAGGCGTATGTGTTGTTCACGTGATTAAAGGCTAGGAAGAATTGCCTGCATGTTATGTACGTGATTGAGGGCTAAACAATGTGCGATTACAAGAAGGATTTGGCTCGTTATTTTTGTAGATGTATAACATGTGAGTGGGGCAGTGGGTGAGTTGGTAAAGGATGGTTCATGTTTCTCAAACTCATGCGTTCAAAGTTAGATTTTGGAAAAACAATTCGAGAATGGTTTCATAATACACTACAAAAGATTTTGAAATCTAAAGTTACCCTTTAAACCCTCATCTTTGATAATTGTTTCAATTCAACCCTAAACTTTAATAAGGTGGCATAATAAAACCCTAAACTTAGATAATTTATACATTTAACCCAAAACTTTGCTAAAATGATATATTAGACCCTAATATATTATAATTGTCATGTTAATACTTTAACTTGACTAAATGATAACTTTAATAATAGATTATTAATATTGCTAATTTCGGAAACCTACAAACATGGAAACTAACTAAATCAGAAAAGTTATCATTTTGGAAAGCTGTTATAAATGGAAAGTTACTAAAAAAATGAAAATCCGACTAAAATGAGTTTTATGGTTTAAAACGAGCTATTAATAATAAGCCGATCATTAATTCGTGTAGATTCGCTGAAGAAGGAGTGACTTCCTATTCGTATGTTATGATTTCGATGGCAATTGAGGTACATATATTCTACCCTTTTTCAGTAAGGGTGCTTTCTCTCTCATGACTTGATCTTGATCTTAGATTCACTATAAGATTTCATAAGCCATTGCTATGTTCCCTTATGCTTTGATTCGTTCTTTATGATTCCTTTGATATGATACTTGATATGATCCCTTTGATATATGATTCACATTCATTTGATACTCCTCTGATTATGACTATTTTATGCTATGATTCGGATATGCTGCTATGATTATATGTATGTATGTATGCTTCGTTCCTTTCTTATGCCCGAGTTTTCTAGCTACTCATGGAGGTACCATGGGCGTGTCATCGAGGCACCAATGGCATGACACTTTCTGTGGAGGTGTGATTGATCCACAGCGTCCCCATTTGATATGATATGATTATGCGCGCTTATGATATGATTATGCCGGTTTATTTATGTATGTATGTATGGGGGGCGTATGGATGCATCCTAGCACTTATGTTTATGTATGGTTATGATATGGATATATGTATGGTGAATGTGGGTAGGTGCTTCTCTACTCCTTCACGTTTGGGAGCTAGCTACTCCATGTGGTACCGAGAGGTCTCCCCTCTCCGCATCCTTTGACAGGTGATTATGGATTATGTATGTATGTATGTATGAGACCTATTCGAGTGACTCTGGTAGGTCGGCTCGTGGCTTTCCTATTTTCGCCTTGTCTATTCGAGTGACTCTGGTAGACACGCCTTTGTTGATACGTGCTCTTTATCTTTTCCTTATGATTATGCGTATTTGATATATCTTTGATACTTCGTTTCCCTTTGACTTATGATATTCGTTCAGTGTATGTTGATCTCTTATGCATTTGACAGATGACATTCTTTCCAGCAGAAACTTATGATTTCCTTTTTCTTATACTTATATACATTTCATTCATCCGTTTGCTTTGTTATATATCTGTTCACTGGGCTTTTTAAGCTCAGCCGCATTTTCTTTCCTGCGGTAGGTTTTAGGTTGGAAGCTGGGTTTGGGTGAAGAGAGAGCATAGGAGCTTTAGTGGACTACCCCATGGACTAGAAGCCTATTACATCTGGACTAGTTTTGGACTTGGATTAGATTAGACTTTGTTTAGTTTGTATTTTCTTTTCTCTTATAGTTTTAGTTTTAGTACTTCTTTTGTACTTTTAGATTTTTCCCTTGTAATCTTTTGTTTAAGCCTTCCGCTTGCGTTGTATGCTTTGTATGCTTTGATATGTCACCATACTGTAGCGCTCCGGACCCATCCCGGGTTGGGGTGTTACAGAGGGTGTGTAGAGAATTTGATAACTTATGTATTCTTTTGCAAAATGTTGTAATATCCAATGATTGTAGGGACCAATGGAGATGGAGACTTGACGATAACGGCGAATTCACGGTTAGAGGTTTAACGGCATTGGTGGAGGACAAGATATTGAGAGTTGAAAATGACAGTCTAGAAACACTGTGGAATAAATGGTTACCAAAAAAGGTGAACATATTCGTGTGGAAAGCATTGAAAGGTAGACTTCCGGTTCGCGAGGAGTTAGACAAGAGAGGATTTGATTTGGATTCGCTTTGTCCTTGTTGTGATAGTGTGGTGGAAACGTGCACGCATAGCTTGGTTACTTGTAATTTAGCTTTGAGTGTTTGGGAAAAGATTTTTAATTGGTGGAAGGTTGGGAATGTTAACGCATTTTCCGTTTTTGAAATGTTTTCAAATAATGGAAACGTGGCTGTTCCTAACCTCTCGTCTCGTCTTTGGCAAACGGTGGTGTGGACATCCAGGTACTACATTTGGAAAGAAAGGAATGAACGTGTATTTAAAGGGAAAGTTTCAAGCACTAATAAAATTGTCCAAGACATCCAACTTAAGAGTTATGAGTGGATAGTAAGAAGATCGGCAAAGAAAATCGAGTTGGAGTGGCAACAATGGTTATTTGATCCTGGAAAATGTCGATTTTAAATATAATATGCGAGAGTGGTTTAGTTGCAACAGGTCTCGTTTGTAGCTTATATGGGTCAGTCTGCAAGAACGCAAATATGAGTTTCGGTTTGTTTTGTTTGGTTCTGCATCAATGTGTATTTGGAACTAAAGTTTCAACTCCGATGTTTGGCGCTGCATCAAAGTGTTTTTAAAAATAAAAGTTTAGTTCCGCTGTTTGGTTTCACATCAAACTGTGTTTGACAGAAAAAGTTCAGTTATTTGGCGCTCAAAAACAGAGTGTTTGGCAATAAGTTCAGATTTGATGTTTGGCTTTGCAACACAGGTTTAATTCTGCAAATGGTTATGTTGTTGCTAGTTTTTGTGGGCTGCAAGCTATTCACTTGTTGCTGGGATTGCATTTTTAATATGTGGTGCAACATCAGTGAATGGTACTGTCATAGTGGATGGTATTATCATTTGGTTTTTGCAAGTTAAATGTCTCATGTTCATGTGACCTTTTATGCTTGCTGTGGGCCTAGCCACTTATGGTTGCAATGGATCTTTTTTGTTTCTTCAGGTGATAATGGCAATAGTGATGGCTGTATTGTTTTAGATATTTTAGCATGTCAAAAGTGTGTCTACCTTGTGTGAACTTTAGTTTAAGATATATGGTTGTATTGTTCTTTGTATTTTGGGTCCCTTCCTCTTTTAATTATCTTGTTTAATTGAGAAGGGACGCCTCGTATTGTATTCTTTTGTCTTGGGGTGTTATATATTTTGTTGCCTTTCAAAAAAAATATATATAGTCTAAAAGCGGTGACTACAAATTCAATTTGGATCGCACATCGTTTACACATGTTTAATATTATTATAAGATCACATGGAAAAGGAAACATATATGTCATGAAATATTGATACTCCTTATAAACTGAAAAATAAATAAAAATTGTTCTAGTATAACCTGATGAATGCACCTTTATTAGACATTTATTTATTTATGAATGATAACATTTTCATCGAAGATTATATTTGCCAAAACTGTTATTTAATAGACTCTTTTTCTTTAAGCATACCAAACGTTATTCGATAGTGGGTTCTAGTATAATAGAGTAATGAAAATCTTGCAACACTGATATTAGCATAGATCTTGAAAACATAATAACACATATGTTTCTTGACGCCATGTCATATATGGGCCATACAACAACTTTTTTAAAACATACTATCATATATGGGTATGCACATATCTCAGTCATAAACTATGCACATATCTCTCACAAGTAATTATGATTTATAGGACCTCATCATGCGACCCCTAATAAATGTAATACTAATGACAAATCAACAAATATAATTAAGAGTTTATCTTAAACAATGATTGATTGATAAAAAAAAAAAAAAAAAAAAAAAAAAAAAAAAAAAAAAAAAAACAATCAATTGATAAGCAATGAAAGTTGTTAAAAAAAACGATATCAATATGGTTTAATAGAACACATAACATATGTTAACCAATTAAAAATAAAGAAAATATTATCTATTATCAATAGCATGTAAAACAGTTCAATGTTATTAGTCCTATGGTATTAATTGTATGCTCCTCTTTTTAGTTTTACAGATCTTTAACGAATGATGATATTATCAATACTAACAAGTAATATATGTATAACAAGGGTTTACGAATTACCTTTTGTAATAAAACTCGTGAACTTCACTGAAACAATTGCATCAATTTCTTTTGTGGTAGCCATTGGTATCGAAAATCATCACTAGAGCGTGCTAATAACGTGTTGTGAAACAACGGCCTAATAGCACAATAAGAACAATAATCAAATGAACATAAAAGAGTATGAGAGGGAAAGATAGAGCTTGTTATTGTGTGTGTCTTCACATTACATTAGGTGTCTCTATTTATAAGGACCTTAACATGAATGATATTAATTACATATTAGGTATTATAAGACTAATCATAAAGGTCATGAATATGATGATTAATGTGTACAACCAATATAATAAATATATTTATAACAGTTCGTACATACAACGTAAAATAATTAAAATGTATTTTTCAAATCTAAACGGCGCAATCGTTTCTAATTGTTCTTATACACAATCCGGTATAGATTTTAAAAATTTTCAACCTTTAATTGTACCGATTTACACCCAAAGTAGTTACCTATTAAACGCATTATCTATGGTTTGACTTGTATGTTTGTTTCTATGCATTCATTTATGTTCGTTTATTGCTTTAATGAACGAACATAAACAATCTCATTTTCTTAATGAAAGAACATGAACAAGAAATTCATCTGTTTAACTGTTCATGTCCGTTTAGTTGTCCAATTAAAATTAAATTGATAAACAAGAACAAGACTTCGTCCATGTTTATTCATTAATTCCCTTATCTACATGTCATGAAAAAGTAATAATTTCTTTAATAATCTCTAAACATATAATACATGTCTTGTTTATGACATTTTATGAACCGCTAAAGTTTATAACATAGTAAAGGTATGATAATAATATTAGAAGGGTTATAAATTGTTGATTCGACATTTCATAAACTTTATTTATTTACATACTGCCGTAATTGGTTGTGGTTACTAATCCTAGTTTTTGTTTTCTCAGCTTTAGAAATTATTTAGATCCAACCGGATGACCCAATTGACTCAACTAGTCAATCCAATCCATGACTCAATAGATGTGAACCTGATGAACCTAGCTTTTTTATAGGATCGGGTTTTGTGTTAGCTCTTGTTATGGAAAACCCTATACACAACTCTTAAACCGATTTAATGACCTGATTTGACGTATATATAAATAAACAAACATATTAGATAGAAAAATTATTACCATGCTTAAAACTTGTGACTAAAGATATTAAGATATAAAGAGTTATTTCTCAATATGGTACAAAAAGTCCTCTTTCTTTCTAAAAATGTACAAAACTAACATGTTTTCCAATTTAGTTATGTGCGAACGTGCGAATGTGCGATTGCATTATTTTTTTGACAAGTGTCCAGACAAATAGTACAATACCAATCATTTGTTAGCCCACATCCCCGACCATCAGTACACTCTCCACCCACGCACAAAAGGCGGTTGTGCGATTTCTAGCGAATGCGCGAAATTAAATTAAAAAAAATACCATTGAAAACTAGCAAAATCTTCATAAGGTACTTCAAATCTTTTGATTTGATTTATTTTTGAATTTATTTGTAATTTATTTTAACCGATATGCATTAATAAGAGTCCTAAATGATATGAGGTGATTGATAAACTTGTCTCGCCAGAACAATCCGCTTTCCTTGCGGGCCGAAGTATTACAGACGGGCCTCTCGTTCTCAATGAAATTCTCATCTGGTTACGGCGAATGAAGAGGCAGGGTATGGTGTTTAAAGTGGATATAGACAAAGCATATGATTCGGTCAGTTGGAGTTTTTTGGATTCGGTTATGTCCATGATGAATTTCCCAATTATTTGGCGTAGATGGATTATGGCGGTGGTCTCATCGGCTAGAGCCTCCGTTTTGGTTAATGGGTCTCCTACTCATGAATTTGTGTGTAGTCGAGGGCTTAGGCAAGGTGATCCATTATCACCGTTTCTTTTTGTACTGGTCATGGAATCATTGTCTGGAATCATGAAAAGGGCGGTGGAGGGTGGGGTGTTCCGTGGGCTGAAGTGTGGGAACGACGACCTCGTATTGTCACACCTTTTGTATGCGGATGATGTGGTATTCCTAGGGGAGTGGTCCGAGGATAATGCTTTAAACTTGAAGCGAATTCTTAGGTGTTTTTATCTCGCTTCTGGTTTAAAGGTTAATATTCGGAAGTGTAGTGTCTTTGGTGTTAGGGTGGACGATGTGAGTGAATTGGCCATGGCTTCTATCTTGAAATGCAAGCTCGGGAAAATTCCATTTACGTTTCTGGTTTTGCCGGTTGGTGCCAATATGAACCTTCACAAACATTGGAAACCGGTCTTAGATGCGTTTAGGAAAAGGTTGTCCATTTGGAAAGCAAAACAATTATCGTTTGGGGGGCGGGTTGTGTTAATAAAGTCGGTTCTAAACTCCTTGCCCACATATTATTTTTCACTTTTTAAGGCACCGGTGAGAGTGTTACAAGAGTTAGATAGACTGAGAAGGGTATTCTTTTGGGGAGGGTCGGAGGAGAAGGCACGGATGAATTGGGTGGCGTGGGATAATGTAATCGTACCAGTTGAAAGTGGGGGTTTGGGTTTTGGGTCTCTTAGAGATATGAACCTAGCTCTCTTGGCGAAATGGTGGTGGCGATTCAAGGTGGAGGTAAGTGGGTTCTAGAGGAAGGTAATATGGGCAATACACCATTCTTCGAGGAGGTGGAACCCTATCCCGGCAAGGCTGTCGAGTCCGGGTCCTTGGAAGAACATCGCGAGTGCAATGGGTGTTCTTAATAATGTAGGGTTGGATATGGTTCGGAATATACAAGGGAGGGTGGGGAATGGTTTGGGAATCGCATTTTGGATGGATTGTTGGGATCCAGGAGGTCCTTTAGCTGCTAGGTTCCCAAGTTTGTTCGCGTTGGAAAGAAACAAGAAAGTGGTCATCTCTGAAAGAGTACTTCCGGATGGGGCTGGGTGGATCTGGGGTTGGGGGCAGTCGGCTCTGTCAGTCGCTGCAGCTGCAGAATTGGCTGAACTGAGTGATCAGGTTCAGCGGCCTGTTTTGGATGATCGGGAGGATAAATGGCTTTGGGTTGGGGGGGGGGGGGGGGGGTGGGAACGTGTTCTCGGTTCGGGCAGTCAAGGAGACCTTGGTGTCAAATCGGGTGAGTTCAATGTCATGGGTTGGGGAATGGAACTCATGGGTTCCAAAGAAAGTGGGTATCCTAATTTGGCGAGCTAGCTTGGGTAGGCTTCCAACAAGATCTGCTTTAATGAGGAGGAACATCAATGTTGGGACTGAAATATGTCCGATGTGTGGTGAGCACCAAGAAACGGTAGAGCACATTTTTGTGTCGTGTGCTTTGGCGCAATCGATTTGGCAATTGATATCCCAATGGTACAAGGTGGGGAATGTATACGCGTTCGAGTTTAATGATCTAATCAAGTTACATTCGTTCGTGAGAGGGTCGAAAGAGTTTAGGAAGGCTTTTCAAGTAGTCTGTTTTACAGCCATTTGGTGTATCTGGAAGGACCGTAACAAAGCAGTCTTTGAGCAGCAGCAGTGTTCGATTCAAAGGATTATTGGCGACATAAAATCATTCAGTTTCCTTTGGGTAAAATCGAGGGCTAAGGCCCAGCAACTGGATTGGGAGGCGTGGATGGGGTTCAATGTATCTAAGGTGTAAGGGTAGGTGATTACAGTTGGTATGTTGGTTAGTGTTTGATGTAGTTTGTAGATTGTAACATTTACGTTTTACTTGGGTGTATTATGGGTGTTTCCGCTAGTAACCCGCTAGCGTTGGTGATAATAAAATTTTGTTGGCCGTTAAAAAAAAAAAAAAAAAAAAAAAATGATATGAGGACAACCAAGACTTTGAACCCAACACACAACCTCCCCTTTCACTCTCTTTAAACTCACGACATGCCATGCGCAGAAATAGTATATTTTGTGCAGTTACTTCAAGTTTGACATGTACCCATTTTTACATATAATACTTTCATGCAAGTTAGGAGATGTACATATATTTTTTTTTAAACTTGAAATTGCTCCCTTGTTCAACAATTCTATTTATTTGGGCTATTATTTATTTATTTATCAAGTTAGTTAACTTTTTGTACTCTTTTTTGAAATATCTAGTTAGTGGTTTTTTTTTATGAAAATATTTTTTAAATCAAAGTCTCTATGGTTTTATAATATTTTGGATTGTTTATAAAAGTCAAACGACACGTGGGGTACAATTGATAGTGATTGTACTTGCAAATGATTAGTATTGTATTATTTGTCTGAACACGTGTCAAAAAATTAATGGAATTGCATATTTGCACATTCACACGTTCGCACATGATCAAATTGGGAAAACATATTAGTAATTAGTTTTGTATCTTTTTAAGAAAAATGAGGACTTTTTGTACTTTTTGGGAAATAATTCCAATATAAATGACACATTTGGTAATATTAAAGTAAAAAATGCATACAGCTCATGTGATAGAATGAAATAGTCATGTTTTTAGACATTAGTTTTTAGCCTTCATATCATGTATGATGTATTATCCTTGTAAATGGTGTTTGATCTGGTAATGATGTTGAAAATGATGTGCTCAAGGCGTAACCTTCGTTATCAAAGTAATAACGCATTTCTTCTCATTTCGCATGGTCACTCACCATGTGATTACTCTACAACTTCAACCCACCCTTTGATTCAAACAAGTCGTTCTGATTCTAAAAAAATTACAGATGCACTCAAACTGTTTGATGAAATGCTTCACAGAAAACCCCCACCTTCCATCATTGAATTTAACAAGCTCATTACTCCAATCGTCAAGATGAAACATTATTCCACTGCCCTTTCACTTTTCAAGCAGATTACTATGGCGGGTATTCGTGCTAATATCTATACAATGAACATCTCCATTAACTGCTATTGTCGTCTTAATCACCTCAATTATGGTTTTTCTATATTAGCCACCATCTTCAAGCTACGCCATCCTCCCAATGTCGCCACCTATGCCACTCTCATTAATGGCCTTGTTCTTGCTGATCGGGTTTTTGAAGCTGTTGAATTGTTTAAGAAACTCATTAGAAAGAAAATTTGTGAGCCTGATCAAGTTACATACGGAACCATTATTAATGGGCTTTGTAAAGTAGGTTATACTAGCAAGGCCCTTGAATTGCTCAAGTTCATGGAAAAAGGCTCTTGTAAACCCTTGGTAGAACAGTACACTGCCATCATCGATAGCCTCTGCAAAGACAGAATGGTTGATGATGCACTACAGCTCTTAAATGAGATGGCTAAAAAAGGCGTCCATGCTGATGTTATTACTTATAACTCTTTGATTCATGGTTTATGTAATTTTGGTCGAGAAAGAGAGGCCACAAAAATGTTGATAGATATGGAGGAGAAAGGAATACTTCCCGATGCAAGTACCTATAATATATTGGTTAATGCTTTTTGCAAGCAAGGATCAGTAAAAGATGCAGAACTTGTTGTTCAAGAAATGGTACGAAGAGGTCTACTTCCCGATGTAATAACTTATAATGCACTAATTGATGGATATTGTTTACGTGGTGAATTAGCTGAAGCACACAAAGTTCTTGAACGTATGGTTGAGAAAGATCTTAAACCCAATATCATCACCTATAGCAGCTTGATAAATGGATACTGCATAAAGAAGAAAGTTAATGAGGCCATGCATCTTTTTCGAGAAATCACAGACAAGGGATTGATTCCTAATGTTGTTACTTACAATAACATGTTGCAAGGTTTATTTCAATCGGGGAATCTTACAGCCGCTAGAGAACTTTTTAATGAGATGCAAGCTAAGAGCTTGACTCCAGATATATGCACTTATCGTATCTTGTTCCATGGAATGTGCAAAAACTCAGAGTGTGCTGATGCATTGCTTCTGTTTCGTTCGCTAGGGAGCAATGACATGATGAAAGATATAGGTTTGTATAATATTTTGATTGATGGTTGTAGCAAATGTGGGAATCCTAACATGGCTATGGATCTGTTTGATGAACTCTCATTGAAAGGATTGAAACCAGATGTTAGAACGTACACGGTGATGATACGCATTTATTGCCAAGAAGGTTTATTTGATAAAGCGAAGGAATTGCTTAAAAAGATGGAAGATAATGGTTGTCTGCCAGATAGCATAACGTACCGTGTTATTATTCAAGAGTTGTTGAAGAAAAATGAGTGTCAAGATGCAGAAAACTTTCTGGAGGAAATGATGAACCGAGGTTTTATGCCTGATTACGCTACCTTTTCGATGTTGCTAGACCAAATCCCAAACGTGGGACAAGAGTCTCGTATTCGAACTATCATTCAAAACAAACTAAAAAGTCTTGAAAGAGAAGATGGTAGAGTACACGATTGAACATCTATTATCATTTTCTGAACATCTCAAAATGTAGCAGAGCATAGATTTCATGTAGTTAGTAGGTATTAAATGATGATTGTAAGTGATTTTAGTTACTGGTATAACTTCAATCTTAGATTCTCAACTAATTCATGGTGTTTTGTCTATGCTTTTAGAGCTTAAGCTGGGTTGCTACTTTTCAATTAACAGTAACTTTAAAACCATATACATGTTCTGTTGACCGGCTAAACATTACTTCTATGGGCAGATCTAATCACACTTGCCTACTAATAATAGTTTTGCTGTACAATCTTCGTAAAATATGATACCACAAATATACTTGATCTAATTTGACATGCATCAAATTCAATCGACATTTTGAAAGATAAATTTGTGGAGTTCATACTCGTCTAGAGTTCAATTGTGTATCACTAGTAGGAACGTAAAAATGTTACCCGAATTTGTACAAAGTACGTGCAATTTCAGTTCTACCTATAATTAACCTTTTGTAACCTACAAATGTACAGAGGAAAGGATGATAACGATTTGCTAAATAATAATCATCTACTCGTGAATTCAACTCCGTCCGATTGACTATTTGTTTGTTTCTTAAACATACCACTAGATATTGTCCTATCAATTCCCTTATTTAGTTTTGGTAATTGGTTAAGTTGAATGGCTTATAAAATCTAAACAGAGAGTTATGGTTGTAGAAAGGTTTAGTTACAGGTTGAAATCATCAAATCATGAGGTAAGGAGACTATGTTTGTATTAGAGTATAAACTCTAGAAACTTACATATCTTGTTCTTGGCATAGTTTCTAACTAACTCACATTGTGTAATCAAGTTTTAAAGCAAATGAGAAAGTAAAGAAAGGGCTGTTTGATATATTGTTGCAATGAAAAAAAAAAAAAAAATCATAAATCATAACTCATGTTCTTGAGTTAGAGAAGAAAAAAATAACTTTATCAAAATTACATGTATTTCTTTTAAATGTTGATGCCAAACCTTTTAAAAATGACATATTAGCCTTTACACAAAATATACTGAATACTTCTTTCTTTTTCCTCCAAAAACCGAAATTAAGAATTTTCAAGAAAAAATCCCATCATTTTCCTTTCCTAAAAAGAGACACTAGAACACAAAAACATGTCGTTTTCTTTACTTTCTCTTGAAATTGTAACTCATTAGCACAATGTTAACATAAGTCATAGGGACGTAGCCTTGTTCATTTTCATTCACTTAATTTTATTTAAGTGGGTTTTCATTTCATGTGTACATGTATGGCTGTACACAAACTAAACCTTAAAGTTAGTTGATATTCATTTATTTATTATATGAACAACATGGGCAATATTTTACATTCGTTTAGTTAAATGAACGAACATAAACAAAAGTCTTGTCCGTTCATTTATGTCTGTAAACGTCTTATTAGGTTTCCGTTAACGTTTTTTATGTTCATTTATTCGTTTATGTTGGTATATCGTATCCTTTTATTACACGCTACTAAAATATGGTATATTTAAACAGAACACATGTCAAGTGATAGCATGGATGGAACATATAAGGGCCGAGGGGGTTGTGCCCCCCCCCCCCCCCCCCCCCCCAAAAAAAATTTTTTTTTTTTGACCCTATGTACATTTTATACCCTTTTTCTTTTGGCTTTAGTCAATTTAAAAAAATTAATAAATAAATAAATAAATCAACGTATATATTTGCCCCCTAAAATAAATATCTTACAAGTTGGCCCCCCAACAAAAACGTTTGAGTTCTTCTCTAAGCGATAGAATGGAATAGTCATGTTTTTAAACACAAGTTTTTGGCCGGTCTTAGATGTATCACATTAAAGATGTTGACATTCTTTTTTATTGTTCAGACTTATTTAATTTTCATTAAAATTTTGAAGTGGGAATTGCATATGTGCTCAAGGCGTTATCAAAATAATCATTAGGTATTGTCCTTATCAATTCCCTAGGTATTGTCAATTGGTACGTGAATTCAACTTCGTCCGATTGACTATTTGTATTAATAACTATACATGTTTTTGTTTCTTAAACATACCACTAGGTATTGTCCTTATTAATTCCCTATTTAGTTTTCGTAATTGGTTAAGTTGAATGGCTTTTAAAATCTGAACAGAGAGTTATGGTTGTAGAAAGGTTTAGTAACGGGTTGAAAACTTGAAATCATTAAATCATGATGTGAGGAAACTAGGTTTGTATTAGAGTATAAACTCTAGAAATTTACCGGTGGCGGTGATTAGCATGTGCAAGTGGGGTAGCCGCACATGACCACCATTTGTGAGGAGCCTCCGATTTAGTATATGTCCATTAGTATGTATACATGTCTAAGTATATTTGTACATGTCTAACTTGAATTTTTATAGCATTTTTTAAATATTATGTTCTTGGCCCAATTTCTAACTTGCTTGCACATTGTTATCAAGTTTTAAGGCAAGGAAAAAAAATGAAAAAGTAAAAGAAAGATTGGTTAATATATTTTTAAGATGGATGAAAGAAAAAGAATACTAATAATCATAACGTATGTTCGTGAGCTAGAGAAGAAGAAGATAACTTGTTCAAATTACAATATTACATGTACCCTATTTAATTGTTGATGTAAAATATTTTAAATATGTCATATTAGTCTTGACATAAAATATACGGAGGTTCCCTTAATTCCTTTCTTTTTCCTCTAAAAAATGAGATTAAGTTTTTTCACGAAAAAATCACTTCATTTTCCTTTCTTAAAAAGAAACTCTGGAACGCGAGAACATAAGAGTACCATTTTCTTTACTTTGTCTTTAGATTGTAGTAACTCAATATGTAACACAATGTTAACATAAGTCTACACGGACGAAGTCTTGTTCATGTTCATCCACTTAATTTTATTTTAAGTGGGTTTTCATTTCATGTCTACATGTAGGCTGTAAACGAACTGAATGTTAAAGTTTGTTTTTGTCAGTATATTTATTAAAGGGTTGATGGCATATAATATCAACGTACTTTCTCATTTGTTCATATATCAGATACGAATCCAAAAAAAATACAACAATACCCATCCAACTTTCAAATTTTGTTTCATTATCATACATTTTAGAATCATCTCTTTGCACTTAGAGCCATCTTTTTGCACCGTTAGTCCTTTTTGACAATGTCCGTTTCTAATTAACTCAAAAATATGTTTTCTTTTCTACATTCTATGTTTTAGTCCGTTTTTTGCGTTTTTGTCCTTTTTTCAACGTTTTCGTCCGTTTTACTCGTTTTCGTTTGTTTTTATACGTTTTGATCCGTTTTTACACGTTTTCGTTTGCTGTTGCACGTTTTCGTCTGTTTTTACACGTTTTCGTCCATTTTTACATGATTTCGTCCGTTTTTACACGATTCCATCTGTTTTTACATGAATTCGTCCTTTTATTACGTTTTCGTTCCTTTTTGCATGTTTTGATCCGTTTCTACACGTTTTCGTTCTTTTTTGCACGTTTTAGTCCTGTTTTACACGTTTTTGTCCGTTTTTAATGTTTTCGTTCATTTTTCACGTTTTTCGTCCTGTTTTACATGTTTACGTCCATTTTTACACGAAAACGTGAAAATGGACAAAAACGTATAGAAACAGATCAAAACATGTAAAAACGAACGAAAACATAATAAAAGGACGAATTCATGTTAAAACAGACGAAATCTTGTAAATTCAGACGAAAACATGTAAAAACAAATGAAATTGTGTAATACCGAACAAAAACGTGTAAAAACGGATCAAAACGTTTAAAAACAGATCAAAGCGTGTAAAAAAACGGATCAAAATGTATTAAAACAAATGAAAACGTGTAAAAACGAACAAAAACGTAAAAAACAGACAAAAACGTGTAAAATCGGACGAAAACATATAATGTGAAAAAGAAAACATATTTTTGAGTTAATTAGAAACGGTCGTTAGTCAAAAGGACTAACGGTGCAAAGAGATGATTCTAAAACGTATGATAATGAAACAAAATCTAAAGCTTTGATGGGTATTGTTGTATTTTTTTGGGTTCGTATCTGATATGTGAACAAATGAGAAAGTTTGTTGCTATTACATGCGATTAACCCTTTATTAAATGAATGAAATATTTTACGTTCGTTTAGTTAAATGAACGAACATAAACACAAGTCTTGTCCGTTCATTTATGTTCGTAAATGTCTAGTTAGGTTCCGTTAACGTTCTTTTATGTTCATTTATTTGTTCATGTTGGTATATCGTATCTTTTTATTATATACTTCTAAAAATTTGTTTACTTAAACAAAACAATTCTTTATAGAACACATTAGAATGTATAGTTTGATTTGCATATTTGTTTCTTTATGTTCAATTATGTTTGTTCGTTTAGTTTCTTAATGAACGGATATTAATAATTTCATTTTCTTAGTAAACGAACATGAACATGAAAATTCGTTTGTTTAACTGTTCATGTCCGTTTAGTTGTCCGGTTAAAATTAACTGAATGAACATGAACAAGACTCCGTCCTTATGCGTTTGACATAGAAATAATATCTTGAATCCCTTCATAATCTTTAAACATTTAGTACATTTCTTGTGTATGACATTTTATGAAGCTACAAAAGTTTATAACATAGTAAAAGTATGATAATAATATTAAAAGGTTTATAAACTTTTTAGTGACATTTCCTAAACCTTTTTTAAAATGTTAGCTTATTTACATACTTTCATAATGTTTGGCTTTTGTTGAATTGGTTTTTGGTTGGATTGAAGTTGGTTTTGGCTACTTATATATAGCCGGTTTTTTTATTTTATTATTATTTTTTTTTTACTTGCATCCTAGATTCATGGTTGTGGTTACTAATTCTAGTTTTTGTTATCTTGACTTTAGGATTTATTTAGATTCAAACCAACGACCCAATTGATTCAACTTGATCAACCCATGACTCGATAGACCCGAGCCCGATCAACCTGGTTTTTATAAGATCGGGTTGTGTGTTAGCTCTTATTAATGGAAAACCACATAGATGACTCTTAACCCATCCTAACGACTTGATTGACGCCCCACATGACGTATATTTAACAAATGTATAAAGGTAATCTAACAAGATAAATGATACATGTGGCAATATTAAAAGTGAATCCGCGAAAAACTAAAATGCATACAACTCATGTCAAGTGATAATAAAATGGAATAGTCATGTTTTTGGACATAAGTTATTGGCCTTCATATCAGGTATTATGTATGACATTAGAGATGTTGATATCCTATTTTATTGTTCGGACTTATTTCATTTTCATTTAAGTTTATTTTGAAGAGGTAATTCTTTATTTGCTCCAGTCGCCCAAAGTCTATACTCTATCTAGACAAAAAAAATATTGACTTCTCAAAATAGGAAACTTTATTTATGGAAAACCACATAGTGTCTCACTTTTGTACTTTGGACGACTTATTTTGTAAGTAATGTGTAAGAAACTTTATTTACTTTTTCAGACATGTTTTTAGGAGACCTACGTATCTACTTTAGGCGACTTTTTTTTTTCTCCTAAAATGAGTCAAATGAGAAAAATATTATTTTAATCAAGTAATTTAGGAGACTTACGGTTCAAGTACTTTAGGAGACTTTTTGATACATTTTTTTTATTGCATGGATATTTGTTAAATCAATATGGATATATGTGCCACTTTAGGCGACTTACGTCTCATACTTTAGGAGACTTTTTAGTACACCTTTGTGTACAACTTTTTATTTTTTTAATAATTCTTTTTGTACACCTAACTTGTTTTTTAATAAACCTTTTTTACACCTTTGTACACTTTTATTTATTTTACTATATTCAAAACATACTTTTAAATAAAAACACACAAAATCAAAACACGCGCCCAAAATTCAAACACACACACACACAGCGTGACTGTTCATCACCTTCTCCACACACTCGCACCCTGTTCTTCTTTGTAAAATATTGTCGTATGTTAGGGTATGTTAATTGATTTTTACGCTTAGTTTTAATCTTTTATAATATTAGGAAACATGTTTGATCTTTCAGTAGTTTGTTGTAACACCAACCTTGAATTGTAAAGTTATCATCAGTTAATTGGTCATATTAGTAGAATTTTTGGGCAGTGGCATTTTGTTATGACAAAAGCCATAATTGATATTGCGTTATTTTGGCCCCTCTTGCAATTAGTCGGATTACTAGTTTGGGTATATTAAAGTGTGTGTTTGGATGTTTGTTATTCTTCTTTGAGTATGGTATGCAATTAGGATTATCTGGTTGCAAAGCCTCATAGGTGATAAATGGTAATTTTAGTTATGTTGTAATGAAACTTGGGGTGCATTTCTATGATTAAATAATGCTTGATAGGTGTTAAGATCTCTATATATATTTTCATTTATGGTTATTTTCGTGATAAATGTCTAGAAGATTAAGTTTAGCCATTATCTTTCAAGGGCTTAGAGTTTTGGACATGCCACCTAGCACCATTTTTGATCCAAATTGTGATGTGCTATTCATTTTAAGAGTACCACTAGCTTTTTTTAACCTGTGGTGCAGAGTATTATATGTTCTTTTTATCCCATTCAATATCAGCAAACTCGTTACTTTTTTGTTTTTCTTAAAGGTTTATCATGCAAAAGTCATCATTAGAAGTAAATTAAATTACATTTCTTTAATAAAAGACAAATTGGATGAAAAATGAATCAAGCTGTTTAGGAGTACATGTTTTGGGAGATGGTTGGATCTTTCTTTTTTTGATCATGAACCGCATATGATACATTATATGTTACTAAAACAAGTTTATGTCAATGCAAGCCATTATGATTTACCCATTTTATATAATGTTGAGGACCGTCCTCTACATTTTGGTCGTCCGGAGTTTTGTCTTATCACAGGATTTCGTTTTGGAAATGTAAGTTTTGATTCATATAGGACAGAATACTACAAGTTTCGGAATAGGGTATTTTCAAAACGTGTAGGGTTAAAAGTTAGCAACTTAGATCTTCTAGGTGTTATTGAGGATGAAGAGTTATTTGGTAAGCTAGGTGACGAAGATGCAGTTCGTTCGTGTTTGTCTTTTGTTAGCATTAGGGGCCAAAATAACACAATATCAATTATGGCTTTTGTCATAACAAAATGCCACTGCCCAAAAATTCTACTATTATGACCAATCAACTGATGATAACTTTACAATTTAAACTAATCGTGAAAATCAATTAACATACCCTAACATACGACATTATTTTACAAAGAAGAACAGAGTGGAGAAGGTGATGAACAGTCACGTTGTGTGTGTGTTTGAATTTTGGGCGTGTGTTTTGATTTTGTGTGTTTTTATTTAAAAGTATGTTTTGAATATAGTACAATAAATAAAAGTGTACAAAGGTGTAAAAAAGGATTATTAAAAAACAAGTTAGGAATACCGCTGGTGGTTGAAAACCCACCTACTAACTGTAACCACTAAGCCGATACTAACAAAGCCGTTCTAAAAAAAAAAAAAAAAAAAAAAAAAAAGAAAAAAAAAAAAAAAAAAAGTTAGGAATAAGTTATGTGGACAAAAAGAATTATTAAAAAACAAAAAATTGTACAAAAAGGTGTACTAAAAAGTCTTATAAAGTATGAGACGTAAGTCGCCTAAAGTGGCACATATATCCATATTGATTTCACAAATATTCATGCAATAAAAAAAATGTACCAAAAAGTCTTTTAAATTACTTGAACTGTAAGTCTCCTAAAATACTTGAATAAAATAATAATTTTCTCGTTTGACTCATTTTAAGAAAAAGACAAAAAAAATAAAATAGAAGTCGCCTAAAGTAGATACGTAGATGTCCTAAAAACATGTCTGAAAAAGTACATAACGTTTCTTATACATTACTTACAAAATAAGTCGTCCAAAGTACAAAAGTGGGACACTTGGCAACATTTAAAGCTATAAGAAAAATCGCCGAAGTCTCGTGGGGCATTTTGAGAAGTCACTTTTTTTGTCTAGATAGGGTAGGGACGACCGGGGCAAATAAAGAATTACCTCTATTTTGAATCGGGAAATGCATATGTACAATCCTTGTAAGTGGTATTTGATCTGGCAGTGATGTTCAAAATGATGTACTCAAGAGGTAACCATCGTTATCACATTAATAATGCATTTCTTGTCATTTCGCATCGTCATTCACCATGTGATTACTCTACAACTTCAACCCGCCCTTCGATTCAAACAAGTCGGTCGGATTCTCAAAAATTTACTGATGCACTCAAAGTGTTTGATGAAATGCTTCACAGAAAACCCCCACCTTCCGTCATTGAATTTCATCAGCTCATTACATCTGTTGTTAAGATGAAACATTATTCTACCGCTCTTTCGCTTTTTAAACAAATTAACTTGATTGGTATTCCTTCTGATATCTATACAATTAACACCTCTATTAACTGCTATTGTCGCCTTAATCAACTCAATTATGGTTTTGCTTTATTAGCCACCACCTTCAAGTTAGGCCATCCTCCCGATTTAACTACCTATAACACTCTCATTAATGGCCTTGTTCTTGCTGATCGGGTTTTTGAAGCTGTTGAATTGTTTAAGAAACTCATTAGAGAGAATTTGTGAGCCTAATCAATATATGTATGGAACCATCATTAATGGGCTTTGTAAAGTAGGTTATACTAGCAAGGCCCTTGAGTTGCTCAAGTTTATGGAAAATGGACCATGTAAACAGTGGGTGGATAAGTACACCACAATCATTGATAGCCTCTGCAAAGATAGAATGGTTGATGAAGCATTGCAACTCTTCAACAAGATGATTGGAAAAGGCGTCCATGCTAATGTTATCACTTATAACTCTTTGATTCATGGTCTATGTAACTTTGGTAGAGAGAGTGAGGCAGCAAAAATGTTGATAGATATGGAGGAGAAAGGTATCCCTCCAGATTTATATACATATACGATCTTGGTGGATGCATTTTGCAAGAAAGGATGCGTAAAAGATGCAGAGCTTGCTATTCAAGCAATGGAACAAAGAGGTCTATATCCAAATGTAATGACTTATAATGCACTAATTGATGGATATTGTTTACGTGGTGAAGTAGATGAAGCACATAAAGTTCTTGATGGTATGGTGGAGAGAGACCTAGTACCAGATATCATCACCTACAGCACCTTGATAAATGGATACTGCAAAAAGAAGAAAGTTAATGAGGCCACGCATCTTTTTCGAGAAATCCCAGACAAGGGATTGATTCCTAATGTTGTTACCTACAGTAACATGTTGCAAACGTTATTTCAATCGGGGAATCCAACAGCTGCTAGAGAACTTTTTAATGAGATGCAAGCCAAGGGTTAGACTCCAGATATATGCACTTATCGTATCTTGTTCCATGGAATGTGCAAAAACTCAGAGTGTGCTGATGCAGTGCTTCTGTTTCGTTCGCTAGGGAGCAATGACATGATGAAAGATATAGGTTTGTATACAATTTTGATTGATGGTTGTAGCAAATGTGGGAATCCAAACCTGGCTATGGATCTGTTTGATGAACTCTTATTAAAGGGATTGAAACCAAATGTTAGAACGTACACGGTGATGATACGCATTTATTGCCAAGAAGGTTTATTTGTTAAAGCTAAGGAATTGCTTAAAACGATGGAAGATAATCATTGTTCGCCAAATAGCATCACGTACCGTGTTATTATTCAAGAGTCGTTGAAGAAAAATAAGTGTCAAGATGCAGAGAACTTTCTGGAGGAAATGATGAACCGAGGTTTTATGCCTGATTACGCTACCTTTTCGATGTTGCTAGACCAAATCCCAAACATGGGACAAGAGTCTCGTATTCGAACTATCATTCAAAACAAACTAAAAAGTCTTGAAAGAGAAGAAGGTAAAAGTACATGATTCAACATCTAGTATCATTTTCTGAACATCTCAAAATGTAGTAGAGCATCGATTTCAGTTAGTTAGTAAGTATTAAATGATGATTGTAAGTGATTTTAATTACTGGTAACTTCAATTTTAGATTCTCAACATCTTGTATCATTCATGTTGTTTTGTATACGCTTGTAGAGCTTAAGTTTGGATGTTGCTTTTCAATGCTCATTGTTATTAACAATAACTTAAAAACCATATCCAAGTTCTCTCGACTGGCCAAACATTAGTTCTTTGGCCAGATCTAGCCACAGTTGCCTACTAATAGTAGTACTGTTGTACAATCTTCGCAAAATATGATACCACGAATTTATTTGATTTAATTTAAAATGCATCAAGTTCAATCGACATTAAGAAAATTTGGTGGATTTCATACTTTATAGTATAGAGTTCAATTGCGTATCACTAGGAGGAACATAAAAATGTAACCCAAATCTGTACAAAGTGCAATTTTAGTTCTACCTATAATTAACCTTTTGCAACCTACAAATGTACAGAGGAAATTAAATGATGATAACCATTTGCTATATAATAATCATCATCTACTCGTGAATTCAACTTCGTCCGATTGACTATTTCTATTAATAACTATACATATTTTTGTTTCTTAAACATACCACTAGGTATTTGATAGATAACAAAACGTAAAGATAGATTGCAAAACCAGGATTTCTCGAAGTAATGCTAGAACTAATCAGGAGTTATCGAAATGGAGAATCAAACTCGAAATGTAGTTCTATTAGTTGTTGTAACTGAATGATTACAATGAGTTGTGAAATGTGAAATGAAAGAGGAGAGAAAATACAAATCTTAAGCTAATTACAAATGAATACTAATTGGGTTTTTTTATAGAATGATGGGAAAGATAACATTGGCGGGAAAAACTGTTATGTTCTGATCTTGCAGTTCTGTTGACTTTGGTTGACTTTGCACTTTTGAAGCATATATAGCGGTGTCCATCGGTTCGGTTCTTGGTTCATCGGTTTATTTGGTTCGGGTTGTTCGGTTAAAAAATTTTTTTGGGTCATAACCGAAAACCGAACCGAACCAAAAATATATATGACCGAACCGAACCGAGAACCGAACCAAAGTTCGGTTCGGTTATAGGTCAAAACCAAAAACCGAATTTTATACTTGAATTACACTATTTATATTTTTTTAAATTTAATTATATATATTTTTGGCAAAGAAAAAAATATTTCAAATGTTTTTTTTATATTAGTATAAAATTTTAATGGACATTTTATATATATAAAAGAATATAAATAAATATATATATATATATATATTATATAAATTCGATTTTCGGTTCAGATAGCTAAACCCATATCCAAACCGAAAACCAAAATTTTAATTCGGTTCGGTTTGGTTTTGACAAATTCGGTTCGGTTATAAGTTCGGTTCGGTTTTTTTGGTTCGGTTCGGTTTTCGGTTTATTTAGTTTATTACCCGAACCATGAACACCCCTAACCATATCAGTATTGTCCTTATCGATTCCCTATTTAGTTTTGGTAATTGGTTAAGTTGAATGGCTTTTAAAATCTGAACAGAGAGTTATGGTTGTAGAAAGGTTTAGTAACGGGTTGAAAACTTGAAATCATCAAATCATGAGGTGAGGAAACTAGGTTTGTATTAGAGTATAAACTCTAGAAATTTACCGGTGGCGGTGATTAGCATGCGCAAGTGGGGTAGCCGCACATGACCACCATTTGTGAGGAGCCTCCGATTTAGTATATGTTCGTTAGTATTTATACATGCATAAGTATATTTGTACATGTCTAACTTGAATTTTTATAACCCTTTTTAAATATTATGTTCTTGGCCCAATTTCTAACTTGCTTGCACATTGTTATCAGCAAGGAAAAAATGAAAAAGTAAAAGAAAGATTGGTTAACATATTTTTAAGATGGATGAAAGAAAAAGAATACTAATAATCATAACGTATGTTCGTGAGCTAGAGAAGAAGAAGATAATTTGTTCAAATTACAATATTACATGTACCCTATTTAGTTGTTGATGTAAAATATTTTAAATATCATATTAGTCTTGACATAAAATATAAGGAGGTTCCCTTAATTCCTTTCCTTTTCCTCTAAAAAATGAGATTAAGTTTTTTCACGAAAAAATCACTTCATTTTCCTTTCTTAAAAAGAAACTCTGGAACGCAAGAACATAAGAGTACCATTTTCTTTACTTTGTCCTTAGATTGTAGTAACTCAATATGTAACACAATGTTAACAAAGTCTACACGGACGAAGTCTTGTTCATGTTCATTCACTTAATTTTATTTTAAGTGGCTTTTCATTTCATGTCTACATGTAGGCTGTAAACGAACTGAATGTTAAAGTTCGTTTTTGTCAGTATATTTAATAAAGGGTTAATGGCATGTAATATCAACGTACTTTCTCATTTGTTCATATATCAGATACGAATCTAAAAAAAATACAACAATACCCATCCAACTTTCAAATTTTGTTTTATTATTATACATTTTAGAATCATCTCTTTGCACTTAGAGCCATCTCTTTGCACCGTTAGTCCTTTTTGACAATGTTCGTTTCTAATTAACACAAACATATGTTTTCATTTTCACATTATACGTTTTAGTCCCTTTTTTTACGTTTTCGTCCTTCTTTACCCGTTTTTGGTTGTTTTTATACGTTTTGATCCGTTTTTACACGTTTTCGTTTGCTGTTGCACGTTTTTGTCCGTTTTCACACATTTTCGTCCATTTTTACACGATTTCGTCCGTTTTTACACGATTTCGTCCGTTTTTACATGAATTCGTCCTTTTATGACGTTTTCGTTCATTTTTACATGTTTTGATCCGTTTCTACACGTTTTCGTCCGTTTTCACGTTTTCATTCTTTTTTGCACGTTTTCATCCGGTTTTACACGTTTTCGTCTGTTTTTAATGTTTTCGTCCGTTTTTAATGTTTTCGTCTGTCAACTGGCTAAACATTAGTTCCATGGGCAGATCTAATCACACTTGCCTACTAATAGGAGTTTTGCTGTACAATCTTCGTAAAAATATGATACCACAAATTTATCTGATTTAATTTGACACGCATAATCAATCAGACATGTTGTAAGATGATTTGGTGGAGTTCATACTCGTCTAGAAATCAATTGTGTATCACTAGGAGGAACGTAAAAATTTTACCCAAATCTCTACAAAGTGCAATTTCAGTTCTACCTATAATTAAGCTTTTGCAACCTACAAATGTACTGGGAAAATTAAAGGATGATAACCATTTGCTATATAATAATCATCATCTACTCGTGAATTCAACTTCGTCCGATTGACTATTTGTATTAATAACTATACATGTCTTTGTTTCTTAAACATACCACTAGGTATTGTCCTTATCAATTCCCTATTTAGGGCCCGTTTGGTTTGTAAGTGGCTTTAGAATTGAATTTGGATTTGAGATTGTTTTGAAAGAAATAAAAATAATTGATAGTATTAATGTTGTTTGTTTTATAAAATATAATTAGAAATAGATTTTATATAATATTATTATATAGTAAGTAGGACCCATTTTTATATATTATAAAAATGAAAAAAATAGCAATTTATCACATGGTCAAACAAAATCACGTCAACTACACTTGATAATGTAGAAATGTATTACAGTACTACTAAAAATGTGTGGATCAAATAAAAAGTTATAGTAGACCCCACATGAATGACTGACAAATACCATCAACCAGATGAGGAATGGTTATATGACTCTAGTATCATTGTTTGATTTCCAAATCCTTAACCAAACAATTTGTTATTTCTTTGAAACCATTCCCAACAACTAAATACCCCATACCAAATGGGCCCTTAGTTTTGGTAATTGGTTAAGTTGAAGGGCTTTTAAAATCTAAAAATAGAGTTATGGTTGTAGAAAGGTTTAGTAACGGGTTGAAATCATCCAAATCATGAGATGAGGAGACTAGGTTTGTATTAGGGCCAGTTTGATTTGTAGACGGGTTTAAGATTTGGATTTAGATTTTGATATTATAAAATAATAAATTATTATTTTATAAGTTTATATATAAAGTTAATATTAAATTAATTATATTTTAATATAGAGAGAAGAGAGAGATAGAGAGAAAAAATTAATTGGATTCACTATTTTATCAAAAGTTGGCTAAAGATGGCTACCCTCAACTTTTATGTATGCCCATATTTTCAGCATTCATTTCCAAAAGCAAACAGTGAAAATTGAAACAAACATTGGATTTCACTTTGGTCCCACTAAATGTAGCCTAAACCACGGAACCAAACTACACCTTAGAGTACTAGCTAGGTAACGTTTAGGTCGTGCTTGTTGATAATCATAGGTATAAAAGTACATCTTTGTTATTTAACAAATGTCTTAATAATATCTAAATGATATAGTGTGTTGTTTTTCAAGTCGTGTTGAAAATCAAAATTACCAAACCAATCTACTATGAGAACCATGTACGTGCGTAGAAATAGAAAGTTACAAAAACAATTTGACTCTAATTCAATTTGAATATAAGAATATTCTTAGACTGTACATACAAAATTTGGGATATCTATTTTGAATCATCTCAAGCCATCACCTCGTTCATACTTTGATTTGCCAAGGTCGTTGGTAAAATTATCATCGATCTTTGTCTAGTGAGTCTTCAAATACTAACTAAATAAACATAACGATGTACTATACATTATTACACTAAATTATAGTGCATTTAAAAAAATTATAAAATAAAATAATAATAATAATAATAAAATAAACCTTTTACAAATATTCTAACTACAACAACTCACATGCATCTAGAGCTTTCACCATCCCGCAAATTAATACACCACCACCCGCAAAATTGAAAGTAAAAAAAATGTATTAATTGCTATTATAGAAATAAAATCTTATAAATATTAAGTATATCTTTAAAGAAACTTGCGACAAAAGTATATATTTGTCAATAATGTGTAGAACGTCTTCAATTGTCGATAAGGAAATACTAAAAGGATCATATGTATTTCGTCATCATCTTTGTCCTCGATACCTCCATTTCGATATAACCCTTGTTGGCTTGATGAAAATTCACTCTAAAAACAAAAATATTAGAATATTGAAGTATATTAAACAAATTAATAATCTATATATGCATGCAAATTGTCCAACATCCACGAAGGTAAACTGACAAATACATGTGTGAAGATCCAAAAGTCCAAACTCTAGTGAGTTAGACTTGTTAATCAAAATATAAAAGCATGCAAAATCACTCAGATTAAAGACGAAAAGGAGAAAAAAAAAATATGTAAGGGTGTAAAGTACCTCAAGTGAGAGATTGACTATATAAGAATTGCAATGCAAATGAAGTTAAGTCATTTTTGTTAATTACCATGTTATGAGTGTATAGGTGAATACACTTGTTATTATATAAAAATTCATGGTTATGATACTTGTCCCTCTTAAAAGTTGCCTCTAATACACTTGTCACCTAGATAGATTACATAAATAAGACACTAATCACTATCTTAAATGTATACGTGGCATCTTACGGGTTAACTACATAAGAATTATGTCCTTCCTTATAAGAACAAGTAGATAAACTCTAGAAACTTACATATCTTGTTCTTGGCACAGTTTCTAACTTGCTTTCGCATTGTTATCAATTTTTGAAAAAAAAAAGGTTGGTTGATATCTTTTTTAGATAGATGAAAGAGAAAAATAATAATCATAACTTATGTTCTTGAGTTAGAGAAGAAGAAAATAACTTGTTCAAATTATAGTATTACATGTACCCTATTTAGTTGTTCATCTGTATTCATCTCCTTAGGGTTTATGTTGCACCTTCTGTAACAATTTGCATGCGAAATCCGGCTGTCTAATGGAATATTTATAGTTTCTGTCTGAGGGCACGATGCGGCACATCAACTAAGTTGATGACGCTTATCTAGATAATTTCGCGTGGGGTCCAAGATTAATATATTTTGGAATATTCATACACCGTCTTCAGATGCGGCGTATCTTGAATCTTTATGCGGCACATGTCCTTCAGTATCTTAGATAATCTTTGGTGAAGTCTTGAGAGTGATGCGTCGTATGTTAGGAATGTCATGCGGCGTATCTGGAGTAGATAAGTCAAATCTTCTTCGTTGACCAAGGTTTCATATGCGGCGCATGAGATAATTACATGCGGCGCATTCTTCAAAGTCAAGCAATGGTCTTCGAATTTATCTAAGAATGATCATACGGCGTATCTGTCTAGAATGATACGGCGTATCTTCCTTCAGTTCAGTAGAGTTTTCCAACTTGATCCATTTAGCTTCGTTTTACGTCTAAAATCGCTAACTCTCACCAAACGCTTGTTTATAACTGAGAATTACAAAAGTAAATGATTAAGTATCAATTATCATAGATAATGATATAAAACAAGTCAAATATGTAGGACAAATGATGAAAATAATATGTACTTATTTGATGTCATCAAATATCCCCCCACTTGAACTTTACTTGTCCTCAAGTAAACTATAGATTTAAACTTATGATAATATATCCTAAATAAATATTAAGATGTATTTTTCTAGTTAAGCACTTATTCGTTTCATCATAGAAATAAAATAAAATCTCTCAATCTCACAACTAATCTAATTCGCTTAATTGCTTGGCCGTGACAAATATTATATCATAAGCTTGGAAAGTATACACATCTCCGCCACAAAAGCTAAGGAGTAACAAGTTTAAAGCGGTAAAAAGGGTTGATAAGGCTTAGGGTTAAACCTAGCTTCGTTTAAACATCTCCTGTATAAACTTAGTAGATCGCTAGCGCGAGTCCTTGACGCCTCAAACAACGGATGGTCACTAATGTGTTTTTTATTTGCATAACGGATGGTCACCAAGTCACACACCAGCTAGCTGGCGCGTTATTCGATTAGTCTAAAACTCGCATGGTCACCACCTTATTCACACATTTGATATTCTCGCTTAGCCATCATTATATCTGGATGCTCGAAAGCTAACAACGAATACAATAATACGGTATAGGGTATGGATAAGAATTGGTAAACACATAAATTGGTGTAAAATAAAAATAAACAAATAGATTAAGTCCTGATGTAATCTTAGGGTAAGGTACTTTGTTTTTCCAAAGAAATTGCAACGAATGTAAATTTCCGGGGTCGTTCTCTTAACGAAGGTTTGAAATCGAATTTGTCGGTTCAGTGTCGCGTAAACGTGTAGTGAATAGTGAATAAAGTGAACTTTGGAGGTTTTACACTATGATATATGAAATAACAATCAAAATTAAGAAAACAAGCTAAAGGTACAAGCATGTAAAGCACATGAAGTCTAAAACGTAAATATGAATTAATATACGTAAAATAAACGTAAAGTAGCGCAACTAAAAGTGAAATCTAAGCTCTACTAGTCCTACGGGCACTAAATTAATTTCTAAGGTCCTTAAAGACAAAAGAAAAATTTAGGAAAAAGAAAAGTATTTGTATGACTTTTTATTTATTTAATATGATTTAAAAACTAATTAAAAGTAAATAAATGATTAAAAATAGAAAATGAAAAGTAGAAATTATGAAGTTTTTTCTAAAAGTCTAATATTATAATAGAAATGTGAGAAAAATTTGAAAACTGAAAAAGCTAAAAGAATAAGATGGGAATAAGCTGATACAACTTGTAAAACTAAATAAGCTTGAAAAATAAAGTAGCTATAAAAGGATTAAGTTTGCAAGTTTAAACAGAAAAGACCCAGGGGCGCTATTGGTTACAGGTACAAAGTGTGAGGCTTGGTGTGCTGAAGATTAGGGGTTCGACCCTGGCTTTTTGCAAAATTTTAAAACCATTTTTTTTATTTTTCTTTTTGCAAAATTGAAAAACAACTTAAATTAAGCAGATTTTTGTAAAAGATTTTTTTGTGAAAAGCTGGATTAAGCTTAGAAATAGCAAGGCTATGTAGCAGAGAACTCAATCACAAACTAAAATGAAATCTTACAAATTAAAAGTTGTCCTAAAGCTGCAAAAGGCTAAACTAGGGTGCACAAACTAATCTACTAAAATACTTAAGATGAGCTCACCTAAATCTATCATAAACAAGCTAAAGCAAACAAGAAATAACCAAAACTAAGTACTAAATAAGCTAAGTACACACTGAGTTCACTCAGTGTGTACAGGTTCTAAAGGCTCACTATGGGAGGCAAATAAGCTAAAGAGACAAGCACCAAAGGCAAAATAAAGCACAAATATGAGATGCTAGTACTACAAGCTTTACAAAATACCAACAAGTAAACAGTAAGCTCAAAAATTGAATCAAATGAAAGCAAGTAAAATAAGGTTAATAGGACAGGTCCCCTGGTGTAGGGCAAAGGTCACCCAAACAGACCAAAAGGAGCTTATCAAAAGCTATTGAATAAATTTCTAAAAATTAAACTAAAAATATTTTTGAAATCACAAGCGATAAATGTTAAAATCCAAAGTTTTTAGAAAATTTAGATTAAAAATGAAGAGATGAAAAATAAAAAAAAGAAAATGGATTTGAAAATGTAATTGATATTTTTGACTTTTTTTATGTTTATGAAACTTTGACTATAATGACTTTTGATTGATTCTAATCTACTGAAATTGTTGTTTTAAGCTAATATATGATGAAATTAAGCTATAACTACTACTATTGTAACTATCTATATGAATGTGCCATCTAAACTAACATCAGTGAATGCAAAACTTGAAATTAAAGGCTATTTTGACTTTTTTATGAAATGAGCTCTGATTTTCTGAATTAACTACTCTAATATATCCTATTATAACCTAACTAAACTAAATCCAATGACCAAAACACATTCAATCACAGATAACAATACTTATCCAAACACCCCTTATATAACTAATATAGATGAGTAAAGAAGCAAATATGAGATTTAAACCACTAAACCACCAAATAGGCTCATATACTGATCAAGTAATCAAAATGGAACACAGAAACACATATCATAACACAAATGCACCACACAATCTAAACTATGCAATAGTAACCGTAGACTAAACAATTATATGGACTAAGATGCAACAAACTATAATATGACTATATCTAAACAAATAAACTCTAATAAGATCTAAATAAGCTAGAAAACTAGTAATAAAGCTAAATGACACAAATCTACACTATCATGCTATAAAATGCAATATAAGGCTAAAAAATGAAATTGAATACTCACTATGAAAACCTCAGCTGAACAGAGGTGACATTTCACATAGCTTATTTTTAAAATAAGCTCAGATAACACCCAAGGATCTTTACTTCAAGGAATGAACTCCATCTCTTCATAAACTTGATTATTTTTTTACTTTTATTGACCAAATTGAGATTTGATATTTCTGATTTATTTTGGCTACTAATCAGACTCACAAAAGCTAAATAAGCTAGAATAAGCTGATAACTACAGGAAAGAGCTTTGTTTGCAAGTTGAGATTAAGTAATGAAAACCATATTTTTGTGATTTTCTTTTTTCTTTTTTTTTTTTCTTTTTTTTTTTTTTTTTTTTTTTTTTTGGTTTTTTGTATATTGGAAGCAGAAATAAGCAAGTAATATGTTGAAAAGTTAAATCAAGCTTATGAGAAGCTTAGTAAAACAGTAAATGAGCTTGTGAGAACATCTAATAAGCTAAAGTAAATTTGAAGAAATAGTAAAGCAATACGAATTGAAAGTAAAGTAAACTAAATCATTATTGATTAAACTCTGAAATTACATTAGAAAGCTGAAATTACAAAAACATTAAGCTAGAAAATGAAAATGGCAGCATAACATTACTTAAAACTACTCATGAAATGAAGGAAATGGGGTCTCTATTTATAGCCACGGTGAGGAGTGAGGATAAAGTTCACTCAGAAGTTCCAAGAAGCTCAAATCACATCCCTTGATTCTTGGATCACCCAGAAGTGTTAATCATAGCCGTTGGATCAAAAATGATGAGGTGTATGGACCAATGAGAGGCTGCCAAATTCCCATGTTGGCAATCTGTGTGTGGGATGTGTCCTAATCATCACCAAGATTCCAAGTACGATGCTGATGGTGAGGGTACGGTTGGAAATTCAAGGGAGAGTGAGGAGAAAGAAGGGTAGATTGCGGGGGTGTTTTAGGGATTATAATATTATTGTTTAAATGTTATTGACCGGGTTTTTTTGGTGTGGTTGACTTCGGGTTTAGGTGGAAAAAGGGTCACGGGTTTTATTAAAAGGGTGGGATGTTGGGCTTGATGTGTTGTTGGGCTTAGTGGGTTTATTTTTTAAATAATGGATCAGGCTTAGAAGTAAGTTTTAGGATTTAACAGTTTTAGGATGAAAATAACAGGGACCATTGTTGTAGTTTCTGAAATCACAAGGACTGGGACTGCCAATCTTCAAAAGTATAGACAAAGGGCTAAATCTGCCAATCTTGAATATTTGAAGGGCTTGATTGGGCATATCTTCATAAATATCATCAAAGGACCATTCTTGACAATTTCTAAAAATTGAAGGCCATTCTTGTAATTTCTTCAAACTTCAACATAAGGGTCAATCTTGTTATTTCTGAAACTTCAAGGACTTGATTTGAATTAATGAGCTTTTCTTTGACCATTAGCTTCCCCGGCTCCGGCTTTTGACACTTTTCCATTTCTCGTGCTCGTTTTGTCGTTTTCTCATTGATTTTTCTCCTTTTCTTAAATATCCGCACCTGCACATTCACAAACACAAAAACACAATATATTTGGCAATTATGGTTAGTTTTTGGTCGTTTTGGTCTTAATTTGGCAAATAAATGGTGTGTGAATAAGCACACACCAAGTCCTAATGTGTGGTTAATTACTTTCCCAATCATCACATGATAAGACACATATCATTTGACTAACTTACGCTTTGACACTTGAAACTCATGCTTTGGGTAGACACAAATTAGACTCAATAATATCTTAATCAAAGAATAAACCTTAGTTGGCGTTCTCATAACGTCCAACTCCCATTCAATCCATAAATATAATACAATAGGCACTAGTGATATCTCTACTAGTACATAACTTTACATTGTTGGTAATTCAAACTTCCGAATTCTTCTTTTTTTTCTCATTTTTTTGATTTTTTTATAAACTTGTAACTAACTATTGGTGTAAAATTTCACCACTTCATAATATCAATAAATCTGGATAATTTTTCTATACTTTTCATAAATTCATATATAAAAATTTCACCACTTCACCATATCAATAAATCTGGATTTCGGAGGCAGCAACCTCATCGTGCTTCTTGGTCATTGCCGCTTTCGCAGGCTCTTAACCCTCGCTTGCTTTCAGATACGCTGCTTCGTACTCTTTTTTTTATTTTTTTATTTTTTTGCCCTTTCTTTATCCCACTCCATTGCCCCTTAACTTCCTGTTATCGCTTTCACATTTTTAGCCTTCGGCAATGCTGAATTACTGTAGTTCTTTCTTAAAAAGCTGTAAAAAAAGTTTAGCGCAACTGTGTTCCTTGATAACTAAGTTTAAACTTAAGAAAACATTTTCATCAAGAAAAAGCATACACATGAACAATAGAAAAAATATAAATAACGGTTAACGGGTCAAAATGGGTAGCATGAGCTGAAAATGTCCATGACCCTTCTGAAATATGCTCACTCGTCAACCAAATCTGGAGTCTGTAAGTTGTACATGTCTTGCAACTTTTGTCATAAAAACACCTATGAGCTTACCCAAAATTAAGCACTACATATATCGGCTTTAATTTCGCTCACTTTCTTCTCTAAGCTTTCAGGTCTGCAAAGAGAAATGTCCATAATAAGGAAAAAATAAATAACAAAAACAACAACAACAACAAAAACAAAAACAAAAACAAAAACAAAAAATCAGACACAAATACATTGTCAAGTTAATGTGCGTATACATCATCAAAGGATCAATCCCAATCCCATCCGACCCCACTACAGCAAGAAAATCCTATATCAATGCATGTGATTCCATAACCAGATTAAACTAAGTTTTGACAATGTTTGTTGTCAAGTCTAATTCATTTAATAACCGGAGCATATCCGTTTGGAGCATAACGTTTCATGAACTTAATCGACCAAAATTAGGCAAATAAGGGATGTTTGGCCAAGCTTATTCGAGGTTCTCAACCATGTGCCTACTTGCTTATTCAAGAGAAAGATTAAAAAAAGAAGATTTTTGGCATCAAAACAGGTATATTTTTTACCTCGTATTGCGAAGCCATATTATCAACCACACAAACTACATTCATACAAACATTAGCTATCATGCTACTTTGAAAGAAATTATATTTTATTCATTAATAAAGAACATACCAAGAAGACATTTAAATAAAACTATACTCGTAACAGCAATACTAATAAAGAAGCGAAACATGCCTGAAAATCAACTTCATCGATAATAACGGATGGCTTATCAATGCCAAAAAGAGCTTTAAGAAGCACCTGATATAAACCTAGGCTTCAACAATTTATACACTTCAAAAAAAGTTAATTGAACTACCCTGTACATGATGCAAATCCGGTTGTCTCTTAATGTATCAGAGTAGATTTAGCAAGAAGAAACTCTTGGATTTAATATCTTTGTAAAAATTATGAAACTTTGAAAATGGCTTAGGAAATGAGTACCTTCATTGGTATTTAAGAAAGAAAAAAGAGAAGTTATTTAACCCAACCAAATTGTATGAACTGTAGATACTATGAATACCTCATAATCGTTACGACACAAATGTTGTTTACAAATATATCTGAACCATGTGCAAGTTAGAACTTAGAAGTGTAAATAGGATTGTAAGATACCGATTTATATGATACTTAGCCTAAATGAATTTGTTTTATTATATCAAAAGCGAAGAAAACTGAGACCCAACGATACATACTACTTGGAAGATTTTTTTTTTTTACCTTCATTAGTATCATCAATTGATGCTGCAAGGGGCTGTTTTTCATCCAAAGTTGCAGTGATAACTGGCATCCAAACATCATCAGCACTACTCAAGAATGTCTTGAAGCTGTTGTTGAAGATATCATCCCATCTACATTGTTCAGCTTCGTAGATAGCCTATCCAATATATTGATTAAATGGTAAGGCATCTAAAGTTCCATAGAAACAATAAGTTTACAAATAAGTGATTAGAGGTACTAAAAAGTATAAAAGCGTAGTCTACTAAACCTAGCAAATATTTAGATCCATCACTTTTCTCATAAAATAAGTGTGAGATTCTGCAAGATACCAACGCACACTTTTCATTCTCGATTGCATTTTGTAGGTCTGCCGTGTAAAAGAAGTAATATTAGAAATAAATAGAATAACACAACATATCCATGAAGCCACGACCGTAATGTTAAATTAGAAAGCTAAAGATAGTATTTATAACTCACCGCATCCACAATAACCTAATAGGTTTGTCTTGAGCTTCACTTGTTGAAGATAATCCCCTTTTAGATTCCACCTTATTTACAACTTCAGGTTAAACCTAATATAAAGCATTGCATAGTAACCTTTGCTTGAGTCCAAAAGTTTTGTTTATAAGAAGTGAAACAATAAAACAATTAGCAAAAACAGACACATTCCCACGAAATGCATCATATTTTTGGAAGCCAAGTTTATCAGTAACCGTTTTTCTCTTTCCTGGAACAGAACAATTAACGTCAAATCAAGTGCAATTGTAAATCCTGAAAAAGGTATCTCCATACCTCAAAAATGCTTATGAAAAAAAGCTTATCACACAAAGATAAAATTACGTTTTTTTACCTCACAACTATTAAGTAACCAAAACTCATTAATACAAATGAATGAAATCAGCTTAAACCCATAACCAACAAAAAAAAATATGTATACCTTAGTATTACTATCAACAGATGTATCTGCAACCGATGCAGCTCGTTTCCACTCTAATCACCTTCAACGTCAATGTCAATCAACCTCGTATCCTGACTTTTTGTATCATATAATTCCTGTGTCTCAAAAGAATATCCTTATTCCCATTAAGTACGAAGACATAGTTTAACATTCAAAATTCAACTATACAATCAACACATACCTGTTATAAAAATGCAACCACACAGATCAAGAGCACAAAGAGTTAGACACCCGCAAGGTAAGCTAATAACAGCAACATCACCAACTCCCTCGCACCAACCAATATTTATCAACTGGAATTGATTACAGTTGTACACTTGTATCCAATAGCCTACAAACACAACAAAAAGTCACATATAACATCTTTCAATTTACACTCACAAATGGGAGTACTTTTGAAAAATCTGACCGATTCATTTATTTGCTCAATTATTAGATAAATCTCTAATTGTCATTTCCAATTAACCCTAACACTAAATCAACTAAATAAAACACAAAACGAACCTTCCGAACACAAATTCCTCTTTTTTAAATGATGGGTTTATACGATGATGGGTTTATGCTAGCTTGGATTTGTGTTGATGTCGTTGTTGTTTTAGTTTATGGACTTGTTCTTTTTCTTTTAGCTTCGTGTTGACCTTCTTAGCCGGATTTTTTTAGAGAGAAGAATGCTGGAGAAAGGGCGGATTGTGTGTGGGTGTAGCTGAAAAAGGGGGTTGGATCTTGTTTGATGTTGGAGATGAAGAAGTAATAAGAAATTAGAGAGAGTGATGATAGTTA
Organism: Artemisia argyi; assembly: GCA_030686995.1. Taxonomy (NCBI): domain Eukaryota; kingdom Viridiplantae; phylum Streptophyta; class Magnoliopsida; order Asterales; family Asteraceae; genus Artemisia; species Artemisia argyi. The sequence goes on along the minus strand of CM060708.1, from coordinate 137,680,235 downwards.
GCTTCCAGAAGATTCAGTGAGGTGTATTTGTTGGAGAGTGATGATATAGGATGAAGGTTAGTGTGTGTCAATGGGGAAGAAGGTTCTAGCAAATGGTGTGTGGGGGAGGAAGGTTATAGGCTGGGGAGATTGTAATTATTTACAGTGATGCACTGTGTAGAATAGTACCAAACAGTGCCGAAATAGGGGTACTATTGATCATGCACTGTAGCTAATCCATGTAATTAACTCCTCTAACCAATACGCTTTTGCCTCTAGTCCCGAAGAACCAATAGGAGGCCGAATTAGGTTGTTAAGCACTCCTTAGTGACCTTGCTATGGACCCTGTGCTCAAATCATTTTTAGTATATAATATAATACATTTCTTTCTATGTGTCACCTAGTCTAGGACTAGAAGTCTAGAATATTGGAACCAAAATAAAAACTGTTCTGGACATATCCCAAAACAGAGAACATCAGAACATATACTATCTTTTATCAGACATCAAGAATATCTAATAAAACTATACAAGCAGTCAATACCAGAAACTATAACTCTTCTGCATATTCTTCACTTTGAATCAGCAATCATTCCAAGTCTTTTCCATCATCAAATTGACCTTATAATGCACCTTAACCATCTAGCTACATTTCCAAATCTCTTTCCACCAAAACCATTCATCCTGCCACCACAATTGTTAAGGTAGACAAGAGTTTGGCTTCACTAGGCACCCATAACCTCTCCACAGTAGGGGCTACACCAGTTATGCTACATTTCCATCTACTACAATGGTTTCACACAACTGGGAACACACTCCCTGTTGGAATTATAATATCATGACATGCATATAAATAAACCAATAACATCAAGTAAACACATGCGGAAGCGTTGTAACAAGATCATATAACATGTAATTAATTAATCAATAATAAATAGTAAACATAATGGATCGTTTCAAGTTTTAAAACACAATATATTTTAAAAGCTTGAGTAACGTAGCTCTTGATGCCAATTGTGGAAAACTAGAAGGGGGGTTGAATAGTTTACCGTTTAAAATCTTTTTAACTTGTTTAATTAGCTTTGAAACTTTCCGTTTGATCAAAGATATATACATAAACACAATATATAACATGCAAGTAAATGAAAGAAATGATCAAACCACAACACGAGTATTTATCGTGGTTCGGCTATAAGGACTCTTTTTCCTTGCCCTACGTCCACGTCCCGAGTATCCAACTCGAGAGTTTCTTTCACTAGTCAACAAGCTCCTTTCACCGGCGGAGAAAACCTTACACGTCGCTTATACACGTTTACCGACACTAAGCTAGATGTCGAGTTCTTTTACAAGGGTACAACCACTCCCGTTAGTTCTTTTACAAGGGTACAACAACTCCCGTCACACTTTGTATTTTGAGGACTAAAATACTAACCGATCACTACTGAAAATACACAATCAAATGAAGTGTAACCTACACAAGTCTACACAATGCTAAGTTAACAAGTCTTGCAACGCTGTGTTGAATACTTGTAACTTTTTATGAACTCGTGAATCTCTTTGCTACAAAAAGAAACTTCACATATGAGATGTTAAAGGGTTAGATGAAAGAATGAATGAATGTGTGAAAATATGATGTAGAGTGATAAGCCAAAAATCAAACTTGTGGCTTAGTATTTATAGCAAAACCTTCTGCAGGCCTGGCGGAACCTACAGATGGGTTCCGCCCGTGTACCCCCAGGGTTCCGCCGGGCTTGCAGTTGGTTTTGCAATAAATCTTGCAAACCAAACAATGTCACATCTCATTACACCTAGTCAAACACAAAACTTGTGCAAGCAAACATATGGTTAGTCAAACACACTTTCTTTCCATAAATGTATATTGACAAAACTTGCCATAAATGTGATGTGACATTTCTATTTTAAGAAATAAAAAGTGTTGTGTTTTATGAAATGTGAAATGTAGCAAAACGTCTAGTTATGCAAGTCTTTAAAACTAAGATTATGATTTACTTAGAAACTAAAGTTTACATTTTGTCGTTAACAAAACTTAGCAAAGATCGTAAAATATAAATAACGTTTTTAGGCGATATTTGTATTAACAGAACTATCATTCAAAACAAACTAAAAAGTCTTGAAAGAGAAGATGGTAGAGTACACGATTGAACATCTATTATCATTTTCTGAACATCTCAAAATGTAGCAAAGCATAGATTTCATGTAGTTAGTAGGTATTAAATGATGATTGTAAGTGATTTTAGTTACTGGTACAACTTCAATCTTAGATTCTCAACTAATTCATGGTGTTTTGTCTATGCTTTTGGAGCTTAAGCTGGGATGCTGCTTTTCAATTAACAGGAACTTTAAAACCATATACATGTTCTGTCGACCGGCTAAACATTACTTCTATGGGCAGATCTAATCACACTTCCCTACTAATAATAGTTTTGCTGTACAATCTTCGTAAAATATGATACCACAAATTTACTTGATCTAATTTGACATGCATCAAATTCAATCGACATTTTGAAAGATAAATTTGTGGAGTTCATACTCGTCTAGAGTTCAATTGTGTATCACACTAGTAGGAATGTAAAAATGTTACCCAAATTTGTACAAAGTGCAATTTCAGTTCTACCTATAATTAACCTTTTGTAACCTACAAATGTACAGAGGAAAGGATGATAACGATTTGCTAAATAATAATCATCTACTCTTGAATTCAACTCCGTCCGATTGACTATTTGTTTGTTTCTTAGACATACCACTAGATATTGTCCTATCAATTCCCTTATTTAGTTTTGGTAATTGGTTAAGTTGAATGGCTTATAAAATCTAAACAGAGAGTTATGGTTGTAGAAAGGTTTAGTTACAGGTTGAAATCATCAAATCATGAGGTAAGGAGACTAGGTTTGTATTAGAGTATAAAATCTAGAAACTTACATATCTTGTTCTTGGCATTGTGTAATCAAGTTTTAAAGCAAATGAGAAAGTAAAGAAAGGGTTGTTTGATATATTGTTGCAATGAAAAAAAAAATCATAAATCATAACTCATGTTCTTGAGTTAGAGAAGAAAAAAATAACTTTATCAAAATTACATGTATTTCTTTTAAATGTTGATGCCAAACCTTTTAAAAATGACATATTAGCCTTTACACAAAATATACTGAATACTTCTTTCCTTTTCCTCCAAAAACCAAAATTAAGAATTTTCAAGAAAAAATCCCATCATTTTCCTTTCCTAAAAAGAGACACTAGAACACAAACATATGTCGTTTTCTTTACTTTCTCTTGAAATTGTAACTCATTAGCACAATGTTAACATAAGTCACAGGGACGTAGCCTTGTTCATTTTCATTCACTTAATTTTATTTAAGTGGGTTTTCATTTCATGTGTACATGTATGGCTGTAAACAAACTAAACCTTAAAGTTAGTTGATATTCATTTGTATTTATTATATGAACAACATGGACAATATTTTACATTCGTTCAGTTAAATGAACGAACATAAAAAAAAGTCTTGTCCGTTCATTTATGTCCGTAAACGTCTCATTAGGTTTCCGTTAACGTTTTTTATGTTCATTTATTCGTTTATGTTGGTATATCCAGGGGCGGAGTGACATTGATAGAAGTAGGGGGCGATGCCCCCAACCAAGTTTTTGCGGATACAAAAAATATATAGGATAAAAAGTCAATTTGGTGGGAAAAGAGTCTAGTGCCCTCCCTCACAAAAGCATATTGCCCTCGTCGGTCTCACTTTGCCAACAATTAGAGTGTTCCTTAATGCAAGAATCAATTTTCTGGTGGATTTTGAAGTTCTCTTTTATCGGAAAAAATGAGGATTAGAGGTTTAATGAGGAAGAGAGATTTAATGGGGAAGTGGGAAAGTGGGGTGGCTTGGTGGGTAAATTTAATATACGGAGTACTATATTTACTATCATTAATATTTCTCTCTCTTTATGTATGTGTACATGGATTTTTAGTTTTTATTTTTTGTTTTGATAAAGTCATATGTCTTTTGTAAATAGAACTTAGAGAAAAGTCCAAAATACATTCCTGTGGTTTGGCCTTTGGTCGCTTTACATCCTTTTTCTTTTTTCGACTCAAAAATCATCCTTTTGGTATTAAAGTTGGCACAAAACCATCCCTCCGTTAGAAATATCAGTTAATGAGGACTAACGATGCAAATTATTTTCCGTTATCTCCTAACAAGAGTTAAAATATTTGCATCGTTAGTCCTCATTGAGTTAAAATATTGCATCGTTAGTCCTCATTGACTATAGAGTTAAAATATTTACATCGTTAGTCTTTATTGAGTTAAAATATTTGCATTGTTAGTCCTCATTGAGTTAAAATATTTACATCGTTAGTCTTCATTGACTATAGAGTTAAAATATTTGCATCGTTAGTCCTCAATGAGTTAAAATATCTGCATCGTTACCATTGCCACCACCCACCACCGCCACCACCACCCACCACCGCCACCACCGCCACCCACCACTACCCACCACCGCTACCACCACCCACCAATACCCACCACCACCACCGCCACCCACCACTACCCACCACCGCCACCACCACCCACCACCACCCACCACCCACCACTGCCACCCACCTCCACCCACCACCACTGCCGCCGCCACCACCACCACCACCAGTCCACCACCACCACCGCCACCGCCACCACCACCACCCACCGCCGCCACCACCGCCGCCGCCACCACCACCAGCAGTCCACCTCCACCGCCACCACCACAACCACTTATAGTGGTGGCGGCGGCGATGGGTGGTGGTGGTGGGTGGCAGTGGTGGTGGTGGGTGGAGGTGGTGGGTGGAGGTGGTGGGTGGAGGTGGGTGGCTGTGGTGGGTGGCGGTGGTGGTGGTGGTGGGTGGTAGTGGTGGTGGTGGGTGTTGGTGGGTGGTGGTGGCGGTGGTGGGTAGTGTTGGGTGGTGGTGGTGGGTGGTGGTGGCGGTGGTGGGTGGGGGTGGTGGTGGAGGTGGCGGTGGTGGTGGTGGGTGTTGGTGGGTGGTGGTGGTGGTGGTGGGTGTTGGTGGGTGGTGATGGCCGTGGTGGGTGGTGGCGATGGTAACGATGCAAATATTTTAACTCACTGAGGACTAACGATGCAAATATTTTAACTCTATAGTCAATGAGGACTAACGATGCAAATATTTTAACTAAATGAGGACTAATAATGCAAATATTTTAACTAAATAAGGACTAACGATGCAAATATTTTAACTCTATAGTCAATGAGGACTAACGATGCAAATATTTTAACTCAATGAGGACTAACGATGCAAATATTTTAACTCTTGTTAGGAGATAACGGAAAATAATTTGCATCGTTAGTCCTCATTAACTGATATTTCTAACGGAGGGATGGTTTTGTGCCAACTTTAATACCACATGGATGATTTTTGAGTAAAAAAAAAGGATGTAAAGCGAGCAAAGGCCAAACCACAGGGATGTATTTTGGACTTTTCTCTAGAATTTATGAATAATAAGTACTCATAGGGTATGTTTGTCAAAATTAGCTGTAAGCTGTAAGATGTTAACTGCAAAGCTGTTAACATGAGCTACAAGCTGTATCATTTTTTCAATAAAAGTGTTAGGTAAATTAGCTGTTAAATGAAATTATAAGATGTAAAATGACATAAAAAGACATATCTATAATTATAAATAAATATTTGGATGGTATATTAGTAATTTAAAGTTTTAACATCTCTAAGAAGTTTAAAAAGCTTCATGGATTATCTTTTTATTTAGTAGCTATTTGTTTGACATAAAAGCTTGAAGTTTATGTATCCAAATGGAGCTTTTATTTTAGAGGAGATTATTTTTGTAACAAAAAACTAAAAGCTCCTCCAAAAAGCCCCTACCAAACAGGCCCATAGTATGGTTTTGTTAACAAGTTGATAGTTTATGCTTTCTCGAATGGTTTTTTATAGACGTGATAATCATTTACCTTTTACTTAATTAATAATAAAACCACAAGCGATTTTCTTATAACTCTGACGACTCTTTCCATATAAAATATCTCGTTAAGTATTACGGAGTACAACCTAAGTAAGTTTATTACAAACGAAAATAGTTAGAAAACACCAATCAAATTTAGTTTATAACCCCTGAAGTAACTAGTGTGTTAATTGCATCATAATAGTTAGAAAACACCAATCAAATTTGTTGCTTTATATTTAGTTTATAACCACAGGGATGATTTATCACAATTTACATTAAACATACGGCATATAAGTCGTCCAAAAAAAATTAACCTCCTTTTTGCTCAATGCCCCCGTGATAGTATTTTCTGGCTCCGCCACTGGGTATATCGTATCCTTTTATTACACGCTACTAAAATATGGTATACTTAAACAGAACACATGTCAAGTGATAGCATGGACGGAACACATAAGGGCCGAGGGGGTTGTGGGCCCCCTCCCAAATTTTTGACCCTATATACATTTTATACCCTTTTACTTTTGGTTTTAGTCAATTAAAAAAAAAAAAAAAAAAAAAAAAAAAAAAAAAAAAAAAAAAAATGTCAACGTATATATTTGCCCCCTAAAATAAATATCTTACAAGTTGCCCCCCAACAAAAACGTTTGAGTTCTTCTCTAAGTGATAGAATAGAATAGTCATGTTTTTAAACACAAGTTTTTAGTCGGTCTTAGATGTATCACATTAAAGATGTTGACATTCTTTTTTATTGTTCGGACTTATTTAATTTTCATTTAAATTTGAAGTGGGAATTGCATATGTACAATCCTTGTACATGGTGTTTGATCTGGTAGTGATGTTGAAAATGATGGGCTCAAGGCGTAACCTTCGTTATCAAAGTAATAATGCATTTCTTCTCGTTTTGCATCGTCATTCGCCACATGATTACTCTACAACTTGTTCTGATTCTCAAAAAATTACTGTTGCACTCAAAGTGTTTGATGAAATGCTGCTTAGAAAACCCCCACCTTCGGTCATTGAATTTCATCGGCTCATTACATCTGTTGTTAAGATGAAACATTATTCAACCGTGCTTTCGCTTTTTAAACAAATTAACTTGATTGGTATTCCTTCTGATATCTATACAATTAACACCTCTATTAACTGCTATTGTCGCCTTAATCAACTCAATTATGGTTTTGCCTTATTAGCCACCATCTTCAAGCTAGGTCATCCTCCCAATGTGGCCACCTACAACACTCTCATTAATGGCCTTGTTCTTGCTGATCGGGTTTTTGAAGCTGTTGAGTTATTTAAGAAACTCATTAGAGAGAAAATTTGTGAGCCTGATCAATTTATGTATGGAATCATCATTAACGGGCTTTGTAAAGTAGGTTATACTAGCAAAGCCCTTGAGTTGCTCAGGTTTATAGAAAATGGACCATGTAAACCATGGGTGGATCAGTACAATACAATCATCGATAGCCTCTGCAAAAACAGAATGGTTGATGATGCACTACGGCTCGTCAATGATATGATTCAGAAAGGCGTCAATGCTGATGTTATTACTTATAACTCTTTGATTCATGGTTTATGTAACTTTGGTCGAGAAAGAGAGGCCACAAAAATGTTGATAGGTATGGAGGAGAAAGGAATACTTCCCGATGCAAGTACCTATAATATATTGGTTAATGCTTTTTGCAAGCAAGGATCAGTAAAAGATGCAGAGCTTGCTGTTCAAGCAATGGAACGAAGAGGTTTACATCCAAATGTAGTCACTTATAGTGCACTAATAGATGGTTACTGTTTGCGCGGTGAATTAGATGAAGCACATAAAGTTCTTGATCGTATGGTTGAGAAAGATCTTAAACCCAATATCATCACCTATAGCAGCTTGATAAATGGATACTGCATAAAGAAGAAAGTTAATGAGGCCATGCATCTTTTTCGAGAAATCACAGACAAGGGATTGATTCCTAATGTTGTTACCTACAATAACATGTTGCAAGGTTTATTTCAATTAGGGAATCTTACAGCCGCTAGAGAACTTTTTAATGAGATGCTAGCTAAGAGCTTGACTCCAGATATATGCACTTATCGTATCTTGTTCCATGGAATGTGCAAAAACTTAGAGTGTGCTGATGCATTGCTTCTGTTTCATTCGCTAGGGAGCAATGACATGATGGAAGATATAGGTTTGTATACAATTTTAATTGATGGTTGTAGCAAATGTGGGAATCCTAACATGGCTATGGATCTGTTTGATGAACTCTCATTGAAAGGATTGAAACCAGATGTTAGAACGTATACGGTGATGATACAAATGTATTGCAAAGAAGGTATATTTGATAAAGCTAAGGAATTGCTTAAAATGATGGAAGATAATCATTGTTCACCAAATAGCATAACGTACCGTGTTATTATTCAAGAGTTGTTGAAGAAAAATGAATGTCAAGATGCAGAGAACTTTTTGGAGGAAATGATGAACCGAGGTTTTATGCCTGATTACGCTACCTTTTCGATGTTGCTAGACCAAATCCCAAACGTGGGACAAGAGTCACGTATTCGAACTATCATTCAAAACAAACTAAAAAGTCTTGAAAGAGAAGATGGTAGAGTACACGATTGAACATCTATTATCATTTTCTGAACATCTCAAAATGTAGCAGAGCATAGATTTCATGTAGTTAGTAGGTATTAAATGATGATTGTAAGTGATTTTAGTTACTGGTATAACTTCAATCTTAGATTCTCAACTAATTCATGGTGTTTTGTCTATGCTTTTAGAGCTTAAGCTGGGATGCTGCTTTTCAATTAACAGTAACTTTAAAGGGGTAATTGTGTATTTGCCCCATGAGCATCACCATGCTTCAAGCCTTGCCCTTTTTTTTTTTTTTTACATTTCGCATTTGCCCCATTGCGACTTATGTAACCTACGCGAATCGTACAAACCAATACCATGTTGCCACATGTCCTAGTACCAAGTACACTTTACCAAGTATGTGTAAGACACAAGTACCCCTTGTGTAAGTGTCCTTTTTGTACTATGCGTAAGTGAACTATTATGCAACTTGTACTAATTTTAAAAAAAAAGTCAAACTTGTAAGAAATAAAATATATATTATGTTTTTATGCAACTTGTACAATTTTTATTCGATTTGATGTTTGTAATAGTGATTGTACTTGTAGTTGTGTAAGTGTCCTTTTTACACTATGCATAAGTGAATTATTATGCAACTTGTACTTTTTGGCAAAATAAGTCAAACTTGTAAGAAATATAATTATTACTAGTACGAATTGTACTTTTAACTTATGCGAATTGTACTATTAATAATTTTTTTATTTATGCATTATTGCACCGAACCTAACACCAAACCTAACTCAAACCCAAAACCTAACTCCAAACCCAAAATTATGCGAATTGTACTTGTAATACTTTTTTAATTTATGCATTATTGCACCGAACCTAAGACCGAACCTAACTCCAAACCAAAGTTTTAATGTCCAACACCCGAACCTAACTCCAACAAAAAATTATGCGAATTGTACTTGTAATAATTATTTTTATTTATGCATTATTGCCATTTTCCTAACCGAACCTAACTCCAATCCAAAGTTTTAAGATCCAAGCACCCGAACCTACATAAAATTATGCGAATTGTACTTTTAAGACATAAATACTTTAATAAACATAACTGATCATCCTTGATCCGTTGTTCCATTCATTGATCATAAACATATACATACAACCCTAGTACATACAGCAAAACACAAAAGACATTGACCAAAACATACTAATCTTCGTCATCCGCTTCAGCTTCTTCCAACCTCTCCAAAAGCTCATCCTTCTCCTCCAAGCTTTGACGAGACAGCACCAGTAGTTGAGCCAACAGATCAAGCTTCCTGCGGTCTTTTTGTCGAACTTCAAGCAGGCATTGACGGCCAGTTTCAGCCACAACATTGAAACGAGTAAATGAGGTAGCTACCTCAGTCTATGTAGTTATCTCGGTCAAAAATCTCGTATCGTTCAAGGACCGAGATTTGAAATAGCGGTTATCGCGGTGAGATCTCGGTGAGATATCGGTTTTTACATCTACGTAAACGAACGTTTTATAAAATTTGTCATCTTTATTGAAGGTATTTTCTTATTAATATGAAGTGCTTAAAAATGTTGGGATTCTTATCCAATGCAAAATAATACTATAATAAAACTGTTGGGCCCTACACGTGTGATGTAACACATTATCAAATTATATCCACGTATATCCTACAACAACATACCACTATACCACCCATCCCTTTTCACAGTTTACAAAATTAATTATTCCTTTATTTCTTTTTCTCTCTCATCTTAAAAACCTCTCAAGATCTTCATCTAATCTTAACAAAAATCCTTTCAAATCCATTTATCCATCTGTGAAATCTTAACAAGAAACAACACGAGAAGAAATTTTGTTATCGGAGTCGGATCGAGAAGTGTTTACATTCGGCGAGCAGTTTATTCGCCGTCGTCTGAATGCGGTTGCATTCGTCACCGGTCACCACCACCTCACTCAGATCCAGCCAATTTTGTGCAATCGAAAGGTTAGACAAAATCTCGGCCAATTTTGGCGAGAATATCGGCTCCGATTTCAAAATATCGGCAAAATATCGGCCAATCTCGGCGATAATATCGCCTCCGAGATTTTGGGCCGATATTTTGAACCGAGATTTTTTCTAAGCCCGAGATCGGCGAGATCTCGCCGAGATTAACTACATAGACCTCAGTTACTGTTTTCTCCTTCTTGTCAATCACCGCCCTCAATTGGCTACTCTCCTCCCCAATACGAGCTATAAAACTTATCTCCTCTGCTTTGTCATGCGTTACCAACAGCTTGAACGCATCAACTAGCTTACCAGATTATGTTGCATCTTTTATCTCATTAAGGTTTGGTGTGTCTGCCATCTTAAGGTTAGGGTTAAAATGTGGATAAATGTATGTTTAAAATATAGGGTTAAAAGTATGTGATCAATGTATGCGTATATATATAATGAAAATAGGGGTTTGGTTGTTGTAATTAATGATAGCAAATTATAATGTGTAAAAATAACACCACAAAGACACTCTCGAGGCATTGGAACATTTAGTTTGGTTGTTAATGCAGCCTTTCCATCTTCTCCCATGCATAAATGGGGAATGCAGTATTTAGGAAGATGTCCAACATTACAATTTAAACCTCTCATTTATGCATTGGATATAAATCAACCCTTCCAGGCACAATGCATTACCATTAACTTCCTAAAATTCAAAAAAAATACTTATAACTTATATTTTTATAATTATAAAAAAATCCCATTTAAGATTAAATTTTTTCTAAAAATATAAATAAATAATAAAAAACAATAACTAAAATAATATTAGTTTGAAAAATAACAACGCAATAATTATCAAACTTGATACTATTCATGTGTAAATTATCAGATTTAATACACATAATAACATATACAGTTTTAAAAAAGAAATTTAGGGAGATTAGCATAACCAAACATAACCAATATTAAACAAAAACTCATTAATTATATATTATAAATTGCAAGGTCCATTCATGTAACACCATCATAGAGTATAAAAAAAAAAAAGATAAATGATAAACATAAACCAGATTTTATACAAATAACATATGCAGCTTTTAAAAAGGAATTTAGGGAGACTAGCTTAATCAAACATAATCAATATTAAAAAAAAAAATCATTAATTATATATTATAAATTTTAAACTCCATTCATGTAACATATGCAGTTTTAATATCGCATAAAAAATAAGAATGATCCCTAAACATAAACCTGCAGATTTAATACAAATAACATATGCAGTTTTTAAAAAGGAATTTAGGGAGAGTAGCATAACCAAACTTAATCAAACAAGAATAACGATAAACATAAACCATAGAGCAAAAAATGATTAACATAAACCATAAACATTAGATTAAAAAATTTTAAGAGTCCAATGTCCAAATCAACATAAACCAGAAACATGATAATGATAAACATAAACAAGAAACATGTTAAACATAAACCAAGAAACATAAACCAAACACGAAATCCAGCCAGAGACTTCCAAGAGCATCACCCAGAGACTTAGAATGGCAACCATCCCTTCAGCTTCTCAGCAAATATATCTTTCTCACGCATGCTCAACTCAGTCTCCTTCATAGAAATCATCAGAGCCATCAGCCGAAGGAGATCCTTATGCTGACGCTGCCTAAGGAACTTTGCAGTCTCCACAGCCTCGACCCTACCCTTCAAGACATCGACTTCCTTCAGAAAAGCTTGGGCTTCTTTGATGTACTCAGATAACTTCATGCAGACTTTCGTGATATCACGCTCCAGATCCTTGTCTTTGGCAGAAGACCTCTCAAGATACAAATCTAGCTGGCGTTCCAACAAGGTGGAACCACAAGCATGAGCAAGTTCATCGAAAAGTGGTAGTGGAGCCATTGTTGTTTTGCTTTAGAAAAAAGTTGTATGTGTGTGTCATTGTGGTATGAGGAGCGGCTATATGTAGAGGACCGTGGGGAATTGATACACTTTGGTACATGAACCACCGGTTGGGTATCCCATGAAAGACTGTTGGGTGCCCAATGTTTAACAATGGTCAATGCATTTAATATAAATCTAACTAATATCTTTTACATTTTATAAAATTATTATAACTAGTAAAAATTTAACAACATAACAAATAAAGCAAGAACATATTAACGTGGTGGTGCTGTGGCTGTAACGTGGTGGTGCTGGTTTATGGTGGTGTGGCGGTGGCTGTAACGTGGTGCTGGTTTATGAGATGGGAGAGAGATGTTATATATAGATTTGAAAAGGATATGAAATGTGGTGGGAGATTCATGTTTGTAAGGTTTTGTACTTGGTTTGGATGTTGGTTAGGTATTTGGTTTGGAGGTTGAATCTTAAAACTTAGGTTCGGGATCAGCACAAGTCGCATAACCAAGTACATAAACTTTCAACATATCAAATCAAATAACATTTTGCACAAATCGCATAACAAAGTACATATAACTATTTGAAACATCTAATCTCATTAAAAAGTACAATTTGCATAAAAAATAAATAATATTTTATTTTTCAAAAGTTTGAATTTTTTAATAAAATTGTACATGTTGCATAATAGTGCACTTACACATAGGTACATGTTGCATAAAAAAGGACACTTACACAAGTGTACTTGGGTCTTACACACACTTACACACTTGTACTTGATTTTGGGGCAAAAATGGCCATATGAACATAATGTCATAAAACGCATAAGTCGAATTGGGGCAAAAACATAACTCAAAGTCGCATGGGGCTAGGCTTGAAGCATGGTGATGCTCATGGGGCAAATACACAATTACCCCAACTTTAAAACCATATACATGTTCTGTCGACCGGCTAAACATTACTTCTATGGGCAGATCTAATCACACTTGCCTACTAATAATAGTTTTGCTGTACAATCTTCGTAAAATATGATACCACAAATTTACTTGATCTAATTTGACATGCATCAAATTCAATCGAAATTTTGAAAGATAAATTTGTGGAGTTCATACTCGTCTAGAGTTCAATTGTGTATTACTAGTAGGAACGTAAAAATGTTACCCAAATTTGTACAAAGTGCAATTTCAGTTCTACCTATAATTAACCTTTTGTAACCTACAAATGTACATAGGAAAGGATGATAACAGTTTGCTAAATAATAATCATCTACTCATGAATTCAACTCCGTCCGATTGACTATTTGTTTGTTTCTTAAACATACTTCTAGATATTGTCCTATCAATTCCCTTATTTAGTTTTGGTAATTGGTTAAGTTGAATGGCTTATAAAATCTAAACAGAGAGTTATGGTTGTAGAAAGGTTTAGTTACAGGTTGAAATCATCAAATCATGAGGTAAGGAGACTAGGTTTGTATTTGAGTAACTACAAAACATGCCTTTTAGACCTCCTCTTTAAGACATTTTTCAAAAAATACAGGTCTATTTAAGCAATTAGCCCCGCCAAAACTTATATATATATACATATATATATATATATATATATATATATATATATATATATATATATATATATATATATATATATATATATATATATATATATATATGTATTTTGAAAGGTGAATTTCAACTTAGAAACGACCACCTTCGCGGACAGCGAAGGCCCCATCGCCACCCCGCCAGACTATGTTGTCTTAACCGGGTCCACGCTGATCTCAGGTGGTAACGGGTTTCCCCCGGAAACCGTACTGCCTCCACACAAGTTTACCTTGCTGGAGAAACAGCCGGATGAAAACCGGGCCATGCTCAAGATTCGAACCCCCGTAACGAGTGGCTTGAGGGTTCAAATCCATCATTGCAATATATCTCCGGAACAATATGGTCTACTAGTGGACCACAAGTGAGGACTTCCCGGTTGGTCACCCACCCGGTACTACTCCCACTTGTGGCTCGCTTAACAAGTTAAGCCCCACCCACTAGACCACAAGTCCTTTGATCCGCCAAAACTTATATAGACAGGTGTAAATGGTTAACACCGGTATATATATAAAAAAATAATTTAGACCGGGTAGTATCAAATGAACGGGTCTTGATGACTTAGCCTAATAGACCTGCTAGCTAAAACACCGGCCCAAATAAATTCTTTTTCACTTTTGTTTTTGGCGGCCAAATGAAACTTCAACTTTTTCACATACCGCTAAACTCAAAACCCTCACACAAGTACACAACCCCTCTCATTCAAATGAAACTTCAACTTTTTCATACCCACAAGTTTAGCTCGAAGCCTCGAATACATCAAGAATCAGGTATGCAACACAATTAGTAAAGAGATCCTTATTAGGGATCTTCTCAAATCCCAGACTTTGATTTTGACAAATTAGTTCGTGGTTTATGCTTATTTATGCTTTTTGGTTGCTTAATTTTACAATATATGTTGGGAAAATAGCTTCTTAGGGTTTCTTGAGAATTGGGGCTGTTTGGTTTAGCTTTTTTATTTACAAAGTTTTGATATTCTAATCCAGTTGAGATGTTTTGTTAGATACGTGTTGTTTAGGGATTTGTGGTTTTCTGCTTTTCCAAACGATATAAGTGAATAAATATATTTGAAGTTTTTATATAACTATTTTACCCAAGTTATTCATTGACAGCCATGCTTTTATATGTTCTTTTTGCTACAGCTTCTTGGAGTTCTTGTTAGCTCTTTTGTCTACTTACTGTAAGGATATAATGGGTGAATTAATGGTGGAAGCGCGTAATATGGAAAACAAGGTAAAAAAAATCTTAACCCATTGAATGGTGGTTTCATGAGTCACAAATCTATTTATTTCTTGTGGTTAGTTCTTGATTAAGGGGTTTGAATTATAACTAAAGATGGAAGAATCAGTTGGGTCTCTTGGAGCGTCGGTTTTGTTTGGTGAGTAAGAAAAATGATGCACTAAAGCTTTGTGAATTATTTGTAACCCTATGTGATGGATGTTGTTTTGAGGTAAACAAGACTCATGAACTCATCTAAACCATGGACTTATGAGTTATGATAATAATGTAGGGGCTCTTTGGGTTGCTCATTGAAACTACTTATGACGATAGTATATGAGATGTTTGCGATTCCTACTTGAAATGGCTTATAATATACTTATATAGGGGCTGTTTTGCAATGCTTATTGATAGGACTTACGTATCAATATATCATTTACAGGTTATGTACTATTAGATATTTAGATGGTAAACTGAAACAGAATGGTGAAATTGATATCTAGTTTACAATAGATGGTATTTGTTTAAGATTGTTAAGATTAGGGGTGGCAATTTCTGACCCGACACGAAACCCGACCTGAAACCGACACGAAAATTAACAGGTTCGGGTTGAGCTAAATAGATTGTGGGTCAGGTTTGGGTCGACATATCTAACCCGTTTATTAAATAGTTCAGGTTCGGGTTGGGAATAAAATAAACGTGTCGACCCGGCAACCCGTTTAAGTTTTTTTTCCTAACTAAAAATTATTTATATTTAATTATACGGGTTAAATGGGTCGACCCACTAACACGTTTAACCCATTCAACTCATGTAATGTGCTAACTTTTATCTATACTACTATATAATGTATTTGGGACTATTCTATAATTAGAAAGGCTTAAAAATTCAGACTTTTATTTACTAATTATGGAAACAACCACCCCTAACAATCACCCCCAACAATTTATAACCACTTCAACAACCACCCCCAACAATTTATAACCACCTCAACAACCACCCCCAATAATTTATAATCACCTTAACAACCACCCCAACAACCACTTTCCACCACCCCACCTCCCTCCTCTTCACCCCCAACAATCCGCCCCCGCATCGCGCGGGCACCTTTCTAGTATATATAACGGATTAAATGGGTCAACTCGAAACCCGTTTAACATATTCAACCCATGTAACCTATTTAACCTGTCAACCTAAGTATATATACGGGTTAAATGGGTCAGGTTCGGGTTACGTGTAACAGGTTAGGGTTGACATAGCTAACCCGATGATTTAAATGGGTCAGGTTCAGGTTGGGGTTTTCTGACCCGCCAACCTGACAACCCGAACCCGACCCGAATTGCCACCCCTAGTTAAGATGTTTGTATTATTATATACTTTCCTTTCTACTACTTAAGCTTTTTTTTTTATATATAATCAAATTAACTAACTCAACAAGTTACTAACCAAAGTTGTAATTTTGCAGCAAGTAACCAAACTGCCAAAGTGAGATGCTTGATGTACTGTCACTTATGAGTTGCAATTTTGCAGCAAACGGTAAGCTTATCATCTTTTTTTATATCTGGATGTGATGTCTCTCAACTCATTTTTTGTGAAAACTTACAGAAACTACTTATAAAATATATATTAGGGCTGTTTGGATTTCTTATTAACAGGACTTATAAAACACCCTTTGGTGGATGTTGTGAGTTACATTTTGATTAATTGTTGTTCCTTGATGCAGAGGTCTTCTGAATCACATTGAAGAAATACGAACAAAAACAAGAATAGATTTAGAAGTGGGAGAAAGAGATCAAACTTGTGACACAAATGGAGCAACTGATTTGGGATTACTTTCACACTTTGTATATTGTTCACAGTTTTGTATGAAGTTTCCAATGAATTTATGGCCACATATGGGCTGTTTGGAATTCCTTACTGAAACTTTTGTAAAGAGAGCTGTTTAGAAATTAGAATTGCTTGCTGATTTTTTTTTTTGGAAAAATACACATATAGACCGGTTTGTATTATAATCACCGGTCTATAAACAAGTCTTTTAGACCTATATAACGTGTCTTTTAGACCGGTTTAAGCACCGGTCTATGTAACGAGCCTTTTAGACCGGTTGAAGCACCGATCTATATGTGTGTTCATCTTTTGGACCTCCCCCATCTAGACCGGTTCGTGCACCGGTCTAAAAGGGTCTGAGAACCGGTCTAAAAACCTCATTTTGTAGTAGTGGTATAAACTCTAGAAAGTTACATATCTTGTTCTTGGCATAGTTTCTAACTAGCTCACATTGTGTAATCAAGTTTTAAAGCAAATGAGAGTAAAGAAAGGGCTGTTTGATATATTGTTGCAATGAAATATATATATATATATATATATATATATATATATATATATATATATATATATATATATATATATATATATATATATATATATGTATGTATGTATGTATGTATGTATGTATAAAAAAAAAATATAATAATAATAATAATAATAATAATAATCATAACTCATGTTCTTAAGTTAGAGAATAAAAAAATAACTTTATCAAAATTACATGTATTTCTTTTAAATGTTGATGCCAAACCTTTTAAAAATGACATATTAGCCTTTACACAAAATATACTGAATACTTCTATACTTTTCCTCCAAAAACCGAAATTAAGAATTTTCAAGAAAAAATCCCATCATTTTCCTTTCCTAAAAAGAGACACTAGAACACAAAAACATGTCGTTTTCTTTACTTTCTCTTGAAATTGTAACTCATTAGCACAATGTTAACATAAGTCACAGGGACGTAGCCTTGTTCATTTTCATTCACTTAATTTTATTTAAGTGGGTTTTCATTTCATGTGTACATGTATGGTTGTAAACGAACTAAACCTTAAAGTTAGTTGATATTCATTTGTATTTATTATATGAACAACATGGACAATATTTTACATTCATTTAGTTAAATGAACGAACATAAACAAAAGTCTTGTCAGTTCATTTATGTCCGTAAACGCCTTATTAGGTTTTCGTTAACGTTTTTTATGTTCATTTATTCGTTTATGTTGGTATATCGTATCCTTTTATTACACGCTACTAAAATATGGTATATTTAAACAGAACACATGTCAAGTGATAGCATGGACGAAACATATAAGGGCCGAGGGGGTTGTGGCCCCCCCCCCAAAAAAATTTTTTTTTTACCCTATTTACATTTTATACCCTTTTACTTTTGGTTTTAGTCAATTTAAAAAAAATAATAATAAAAATAAAAAAATAAAATAAAATAAAATCAACGTATATTTTTGCCCCCTAAAATTAATATCTTACAAGTTGACCCTCACACAAAAACGTTCGAGTTCTTCTCTAAGTGATAGAATGGAATAGTCATGTTTTTAAACTCAAGTTTCTGGCCGGTCTTAGATGTATCACACTAAAGATGTTGACATTCTTTTTTACTAGACGAGTACCCGTGCATAGCAACGGGATTTTATAGCGACAGATAATTTATTGATAAAAAAAAGTTTATAGGTTATAAATAAAAAATAATAAAAGTTTGAAGATTTGAGAATTAAATATAATGTTTTGAAACACAGTTCGATCCGGGTGGTTCAACCGGTTGAACCGTTTCGGTCAAAAAATTGGTCGATTTAAACCGGGTCAACTTGCTAGGTTAGGTCGAAAACGGGTCAAATTTAACCGGTTAACCCCGTCGGGTTTGAAGCGTCCCGGGTCAACCCAGTTTGTGATTTGTATTAATTGGTTATATTTAATTTGATAAATATGTTTTAATTGGTTGTACAATGTGAATAAATCATTGTACTTTTAAGCAATGAGATGGTTTAATAAGAGTATTAATTATCTATACTACTATATAATGTATTTGGGACTATTCTATAATTAGAAAGGCTTAAAAATTCAGACTTTTACTTACTAATTATAGAAACAACCACCCCTAACAATCACCCCCAACAATTTATAACCACCTCAACAACCACCCCAACAATTTATAATTACCTCAACAACCACCCCACCTCCCTCCTCTTCACCCCCAACAATCCGCCCCCGCATCGCGCGGGCACTTTTCTAGTATTTCATAATTTCTTTTAATAAGATTTTTCAACATTTCACATTACTTGACTTTTCACTTTTTTACTTTTCCGCTTTGACCATTTTTACTTTATATGTAGTATAGATTGTTCGGACTTGTTTAATTTTCATTTAAATTTTGAAGTGGGAATTGCATATTTACAATCCTTGTAAATGGTGTTTGATCTGGCAGTGATGTTGAAAATGATGTGCTCAAGGCGTAACCTTCGTTATCACATTAATAATGCATTTCTTCTCATTTCGCATCGTCATTCACCATGTGATTACTCTACAACTTCAACCCACCCTTTGATTCGAACAAGTCGTTCTGATTCTCAAAAAATTGCTGATGCACTCAAACTGTTTGATGAAATGCTGCTTAGAAAACCCCCACCTTCGGTCATTGAATTTCATCGGCTCATTACTTCTGTTGTTAAGATGAAACATTATTCTACCGCGCTTTCGCTTTTTAAGCAAATTAACTTGATTGGTATTCCTTCTAATATCTATACAATTAACACCTCTATTAACTGCTATTGTCGCCTTAAACAAGTGACTTATGGTTTTGCCTTATTAGCCACCATCTTCAAGCTAGGCCATCCTCCCGATTTAACTACCTATAGCACTCTCATTCATGGCCTTGTTATTGCTGATCGGGTTTTTGAAGCTGTTGAGTTATTTAAGAAACTAATTAGAGAGAAAATTTGTGAGCCTGATCAGGTTATGTACGGAACTGTCATTAATGGGCTTTGTAAAGTAGGTCACACTAGCAAGGCCCTTGAATTGCTCAAGTTCATGGAAAAAGGTTCTTGTAAACCCTTGGTAGAACAGTACAATGCCATCATCGATAGCCTCTGCAAAGACAAAATGGTTGATGAAGCATTGCAACTCTTCAACAAGATGATTGGAAAAGGCGTCCATGCAGATGTTATAACTTACAGCTCTTTGATTCATTGTCTATGTAACTTTGGTAGAGAGAGTGAGGCCGCAAAAATGTTGATAGATATGGAGGAGAAAGGAATACTTCCCGATGCAAGTACCTATAATATATTGGTTAATGCTTTTTGCAAGCAAGGATCAGTAAAAGATGCAGAGCTTGCTGTTCAAGCAATGGAACGAAGAGGTTTACATCCAGATGTAATGACTTATAATGCACTAATTGATGGATATTGTTTACGTGGTGAAGTAGATGAAGCACATAAAGTTCTTGATGGTATGGTGGAGAGAAACCTAGTACCAGATATCATCACCTACAACACCTTGATAAATGGATACCGCAAAAAGAAGAAAGTTAATGAGGCCACGCATCTTTTTCGAGAAATCCCAGACAAGGGATTGCGTCTCGATGTTGTTACCTACAGTAACATGTTGCAAACGTTATTTCAATCGGGGAATCCAACAGCTGCTAGAGAACTTTTTAATGAGATGCAAACCAAGGGTTTGACTCCAGATATATGCACTTATCGTATCTTGTTCCATGGAATGTGCAAAAACTCAGAGTGTGCTGATGCAGTGCTTCTGTTTCGTTCGCTAGGGAGCAATGACATGATGAAAGATATAGGTTTGTATACAATTTTAATTGATGGTTGTAGCAAATGTGGGAATCCAAACCTGGCTATGGATCTGTTTGATGAACTCTTATTAAAGGGATTGAAACCAAATGTTAGAACATACACGGTGATGATACGCATTTATTGCCAAGAAGGTTTCTTTGATAAAGCGAAGGAATTGCTTAAAAAGATGGAAGATAATGGTTGTCTGCCAGATAGCATAACGTACTGTGTTATTATTCAAGAGTTGTTGAAGAAAAATGAGTGTCAAGATGCAGAGAACTTTCTGGAGGAAATGATGAGCCGAGATTTTATGCCTGATTACGCTACCTTTTCGATGTTGCTAGACCAAATCCCAAACGTGGGACAAGAGTCTCGTATTCGTACTATCATTCAAAACAATCTATAGAGTCTTGAAAGAGTAGCGGAGCATAGATTTCATGTAGTTAGTAGGTATTAAATGATGGTTGTAAGTGATTTTAGTTACTGGTATAACTTCAATCTTAGATTCTCAACATCTTAAGCGGGGATGCTGCTTTTCAATGCTCATTGTTATTAACAATAACCTTAAAACCATATCCATGTTCTGTCAACTGGCTAAACATTAGTTCCATGGGCAGATCTAATCACACTTGCCTACTAATAGGAGTTTTGCTGTACAATCTTCGTAAAAATATGACTCCCAATTTATTTGATTTAATTTGACATGCATCAAATTCAATCGACATTTTGCAAGATGATTTGTCGGAGTTCATACTCGTCTAGAGTTCAGTTGTGCATCACTAGGAGGAACGTAAAAATGTTATCCAAATCTGTACAAAGTGTAAATTCAATTCCTAACCTACCAATGTACCACCAACTAAGGGATTATCTTGATTTCCTAGTCTGTAATACTTAACTATACATTAGCCTTGAAAAACCCGGTTCACCTTGTTTGCTCCATGAGCCTCCTCTCGGCAGCTATCCCGGCAGCTACACCTGGCGGCAAATGCATTAAATCCGAATTCTCCTCTTCTTTCTTCTGTTCTATTGTGGATGGAGCAACTTTAAAGAGAGACTCGACATCTTTAATGGTCAAGACAGGCTGATCTTGGTTCTTTTTGTTTCCACTTATAAACGAACCACTATGCCGACTCTTATTCAGTTTATATAAGCTCTCTTCCACTGTGTCTTTCACCTATCACAAAAAACAATATCAGTAAATATAAAAAAGCACCTAAATTACTAGATAAATCTATCAATGATCTTTTTGTTAAACATATATAAACATGTAGAAAGGCTTCTTGTTGCATAAAATACCAAAACTGTTTTTGTTAACCCGTAATTTTAGTATTTTTCATTTTAATTTTGAGACTTTTAAAGAGTTTTTGCTAACCAACCAATTGAGACACAAAATCTTTGGTGAGTTATTAAATAATGAATGTTTGTATTCTACGCCAAAAGGAAAACCTATGGAAAGAGCATACTATGAAACGATGAACGAGTGTCTTCTGGGTCTGACCAATACGGTGCACCCTACTGATTGCTTGTGATTCGGCTGCAGGATTAAGTAATGGCTCTACAAGAATAACATGCTGGGCTTCCAAAAGATTAAGCCCGTTGGCTCCATGTTGAATCAAGAGTAACAACACCTGAACAGACTTTGTTTCTGCCTGCTTTTGTTTCTTATTTGCTTCATCTTTTACACCAACTTTCTCTCCTTTAAATTGACTGATAGCAACATGTGATTTCCTGAAAATTTACATTACATAGAATGTCAATATTATGTAATGCTATTAAAAGAAGAGAAGACATTAACGTGAAGATATTTCAAAAGTAAACATACCTCCCTCCTTTCATCCTGATAAAACTTATACCATTAGCTGTGAATGAATGTTCCAGCACATCAAGAACATCATTCCAGCTAGAAAAAACAAGAACTTTGGCTTTTGGGTTTGTAGAACCGATGCATAGTATTCTCCTTGTGACTGCTGAGATCTATAAAATATAAAAATTTTCATGAAACATAAATATACTTAAGGAACCGTACATCTTAAATATACGACTTCCCACTTTGGAGGCTTATTGACAATTAGATGCGAAACCTATCTACTTTTAAATAAAACACGCTTCATCAGCATTCTTGGTCCAGATCTTTATACTACTTGTAAAACATTTTTGTGTAATTTATAACTATTTGATTAACATTTAGTGCAAACTTATAACTGTTTGATTAACATTGTTAAAAAAAATAATAAAGAATGTACTCGGATGTATACCTTTGTGCTGTATGATCCTTTGACAGTCACAGAAGCTTCTGAGCTTCGAAAAGTAGAAACAGAAGCATCAGGTGATTTAGTATGCATATCATCAACAAAAGCAACATTCCCATACTCCGTATGTTGCCTACATGTTGGGCACATCACCCATTTATTGTGAGATTTCCCATGCAGATTTTTCCACCGTTCAGTCATCCCAAGAAAACCTGCAAATTACCAATTTGTATGTAATTTTATACATATTATTTTCAGTAAAAAAAATTTGGTGCAAAAAAGAATCGGAAGGTATTTACTATCAACTTGGATGTACCCACTGATAAATAGTATTAAAGAACTTACATTCACAGCAAGTAATAAAAACTAGCAATGTACCCATTAAGATGAGGTTGATGAAGTACTAAAAACTTACATTTACAACACATAATATGACCACACTGAAAAACCATCTTCTGATTGCTGAGCCTTTCTTGACAAACAGGACACATTTCCTCCTCTAATTGAACACGATTTTCATTGTCTTCTGTTCTAATCAAATTAGAACGACCATGTCTCATACTATGACTCTCAGAGGGATCACATTCACCTTCTGATTGTGAATTTTGTTTAGAGTGTACCAAACCCTAGAGAACAAAACAGATATATAAATAGTTCAACATCCTTGTAAATTTCGGCTGCATAGATGCACTAGTGAAACACAAAAGAAACTGAATAAAAGCTTATAATAAATAAATACTGATACCTTTAGATAGCGAAGCTGCCCTTTTATACGTGTTAATGTGGATAAAGCAAGAAACTTTTCGCTAGAATTTTCAACGCTTGCTTGTTCCAACTCTTCAAGACTTAAAGCATCAATAGACTTATCATCCTCATTTTCTCTCAGCCGCAATCGTGAGGTCGCCATTTTTAATTCATCATGAGCATTAAGAACCTGAGCTTGAGCAACTGCCAAGGACCGTGCTTGGGCATACTCCTTTCTCATTCCCTTAGAAAGGTCATTGTGTTGGTAGAAAAAAATTATAAATATATTAACAATCCAAAAAATATGTTTTGGATAACTTTACAGTTCTGATGAAAAAACAAATACAAACAGCAAATAACAAATAACAAAAGGACAACAGGGCAATACATTGGGAACAGGTCGCCTTTTCGCATAAAGAAGTAAGGGATCACATACCTCGAGAAGAAAGAGATGTTTTTTGGCTGCTGACATTACTTCTTTATCCAATTGAACCTTTGAATAGCTCTTTAAAATCCCAAGAACAAATTCCAACTCTGAAGGAGACTTAGAAACCTGTTGATATATTCACATATGAACAGAGAATGTATATCAACTTCAGAAAGTAATATTAAGTGGAATAATTTCAAATTAGGTAGCATCACACGCAACACAATTTAGTACAGTAATTAACCAATGGGACACTGCAAGAAGTAAGCTTAGGTGCAACGACCAATATACTTATTAAAGGATCCAGAGGAAAAATAAAAATATATGCTTCAACCAGCACCAAAAAATGACCTGTTTTGACTTGTTACTCAACCCGAACAACCTGAACCACCCGCCCATTTTACATGTTTTAAGTTAAATACTCACCATAACTTTCTCCCCAACACCCCTTTTTGTCCCATCATCTTCATCATTCACACTTGATGTTCGTGAAGCTTTATCACGCTGAGACAAAGTCCAATAGAAACGATTTAAAGCCGACTTTCTTTTCTGTATATTGACTGCCTCCTCCGCAGATGTAATCACACCTCCATCATGTCCTTTGTTAAGTCGAAACAATCTTGCCTCATAAACCTGCACAAATAAGCAAGAGACCGAAATTACAAACAGTATATATATTTGCCATTTCATACTTTTGTGATTATAATGCCGATAGAAACCTGGAACAACTCGTCTAGCTCACAATGTACACAGATGAGACCGTCTCCTTCGAGTTGGCAGTTTGGACAGTATCTTACTCTTTCTACATCTTCTTCTCGTGGGTTTTCCATTGTTTGGTCAAGTTCCATAAGTCTATCAAGCAAAGTTCTTCTAGAATTTTCCAGTGAATCCAAACTAGTCTGGATATAATACTTGAGAGCAGTGATGCTCTGAAAGCTGCATTAAGATATAAAAGAAACATTATAATGAAAAAAAGGTACACTGCAATACATATATACACTATAAAGAACGGATACTATTGGGGGACCAACAGCAGATACTATGTGGCCCCACAATGCATTAAAATGAACAGAGTTATTACTGACCAGGCTGCAAGTCTTGAAGTTCTTGAAGTGTTAAGAGTCCCCGAGACAGCATCTCCTATCTTTCTCATAAAATCAGTTGAAACATCCTTATTTTGCTCAATACATTGCAGGGCTTCAGCCCACCAAGCAGTATGCTGGTTTCTTCTGTCATTTTGTGCATTACTAACCTTCAAAAAGATTTGAGAAACAACAAATGAAACATTAATGAATCCTTGATGTCAGTTCTAAAAGTTAAGCACAACTATTTTTATTGGGGCATGACATTCTTTTAGGACATCACAAAAGAAACTGTTTTGCATTCTTTTGACACATGAAGAAAAATAATATATCAGGTGAATTTTAACTATTTTTCTGCTCAAGTAATCCTCAACAACAGGCACATATTAATACTCAGAACGCTTAAAGACGTAAATTTGAAAGACAGCTTGAAAGAAATTACCAGCTCATACGATTTCCTAAATTCCTGCTGAGCAGCAGACAATTTTGAGTTGAAAACAGACAAGAATTTTTTCTTTAAATTGTTGCACGTCATCTGCAAAGACTGGAAACTGGTAGATCTGGAAGACGTGGAACGCCGCTTGTAAACAATATGTTTCTCATCGTTTGAACCCGTTAAAGTATCGGGTTGATCATAGCCATTCCCATCACATGTCTTGCACATGTTACCTTCACAGTTTCCAGAACCAGAACACTCAGTATATGCATTGCCTAACTGGGACTGTTGTAAAGAGTCACTGGTCAAAGGAAGTATCTCGGCAAGATTGAAATGTATGTGAATGTTTAACAAAGGATCCACTCTGAAATCTTCTGAATGCTCTTCTGCTAATTCCAGAGCTTCTTTATATAATGATATAGCTTGAGAAAATTCTTGTTTGATAATAGCTATTCCCGCAAGTCCATTCACCGCAACAACTAATTTTCTTAAGGCTTCCTCTCCTTCTACCTTAGTCTTACCTACAAGAACCTACGAAAAGAAAAGCAGTTAAATGATTATCAGCCAAAGAAAAGTACATTTATATTAAAGATATATTTGAAAATTAAAAACAACCATTAGTATCTCCTCCATTGTCATGGGAGACTGCTGTAGGGCACGTAGGCCTGAACTTCCAACTTGTGGATGACAGCAAGCTTGCCTTAGCTTCAAAAGTGAATTCAACAGCTTTGCAGCCTCCACATGGGTTAGAACAGAATCTGATGAAGCATAGCCAAGAAACATATAGATTATTTTGATAAATGTAGCACAATATTAGCCAACCTTTGACAAAGTATAAAAAGAGAAAATATAAATACAATTAAAAGGTCAACAGGGGAAATATTATAAAAACGGCATCTGCCATCTCATTATTTTGACCGGATAACCTGTACAGATAATATTATTCCAGAAAACGCAGATAAGTTCGATTTTTTTTTTTCTTTTTTTTTTTTGAAAAACCAAAAAGTTTATTGACTATTTCATCGGAAACATAAGTTGGTATCGTGATATCGATAGTGGACAAGTTGGTTTCTTTTTTAATGCACATATAAAAAAATGCAGAGAGTTTGATACTAACCTGCATCTTGTTCTTCAGAAATATTACTTGAGAAACTCTGAATAACTTCCCTAGCATAGGTCAAACAAGTCTCATGTTGCCTCTGATAGAAGTGTTCTTCAATTGCTGTGAAGGATAGCAAAGAGAGGCACTCTTCTTGTGGAGGCAACATTAACTCTTCTGCAACATGTGATTTTGAAGATCGCCACATAATTTGCCGAAAGAAACTATGAGTAAATTCTACAGCCCCTGCATCTCCCCCCTGTGAATGTTAGGGCAATAATTAAATATTACAGTAATAATAAAATGTAAATAATTTAACTTTTTGTTAAGTTAGTCATTACCTCATACGGGTCCCTGATAACATCAACCCACCACCTTAAAACGTCATATGGACTTGCTTTGAGAAATCTCAATAGCCCATATAAGTCATCTAATTTTCGCTGTATGGGAGTTCCAGTAATACACCAACGATGCATAGCATGTAATCGCATAGCCATTTCTGTTGCCGCAGTAGTATTACTTTCCACCATTTGGGCCTCATCCAAACAAATCCTCCACCAAAATATTCGAGTGAGAAGAGTTGGGATGACAGGGTACCTGACCAAAACAAAAAATGGATAAAAAATAAAAATGGTCAACTTCACAATTTTTGGTCAATTTCTGCAATCTCTTCTTATGATTAGGTAAGGCCAATACTGATAAGCAAAATAGTCAACAGATGAGTCATAAGAATTACCTCTTTTGGTACCTCATAAGATGGCGATCCCCTTCATGCCTATCAGTATCATGAAATAAGTCTTCTTTAAGCACATCATAGGTCGTCAAGACAATATCTGCAGTAAGCAGTTCACCAGCTTTTGTAACACGTTTACTAGAAGATGGAGTAGTTTTAACGCCTTCATAAACAAGGACTTTCAGTGAACCAGGACGTGTATGCCTGCAAATGAAACTAATAGTTAAGGAAAAAAGAAACAAGATAACTGAAAAAGAATACTTAGACCGATAGACATGACCAATTATCCTATAGAACTTCACAAATCATTATACAGAACCATAGACATCATTAATTCCAATAATTGAATGTCAGCTGTTTCCATTTATTAAAAGGCAAACCGCACAAAGATGCAATGTAATATTCACTTTTTAGATAAAAAAATTTTCTAAATCATTTAATGCAACATACTCGCCATTTTTAACCAAAGTACGCACTCCGTTGCATTAAATAGACAAAGTATAGGAAGGACGTTTCATTTTGAATGGTATGTTGCATATAATGGTAAAGAGTGAACAATACATGTTATTTTGTACTTTATAGAATTAAGGCCTAACCTATATAGATTTTGGCTAGCCAATATATAAGGATAACTGATGCAGAGGCCAGAGGCCAGAGAGATGCAATGAAAACCAAATTCTAAAAGAGAGTGTACCGAGTAATTTCAGCATGCCACTGAGCCAATATAGGTGTCGGGCATACTACAAGAGTCGCACCAGTAGCAACCGGGGAAGTCGTTGCTTGAATCAGTTCTGAGCAAAGTTGGCAAATATGAACCTCATCAGAAAAATCTACTTTGGAGCCATTGTGACTTTTTCTTTTTCTTGTATCACCATTAACACTATTGTTTTCTCCTTGTGACTCGTAATCTTTTTCTGTGTCAGAGTTTCTTCCTTTGTCTAAAAACCCTACACAATCTGCATGCTGCCAAGCATCACAGACATCACATTGTACCCACAAACCTCTATACCTACTGTTTTCGCTTACAGCCCCACAAACACATTCAACGCGTTCTCTTTTCACTCTTTTGATTTTAGGTGTGGTTTCCCCAATCATTTGCATCATCTCGTTGCCATCACCCAACTTTCTGTGTGCAAACACACAAGCAAGAAGCTCAATTGTTTTCCCCAAACCCATCTCATCTGTGGTTAAAACATGTTAAGATTAGAAATTAGACACCTTAATCATGTTTGGGAGCATCCTAAAGCTTAGAAACATTCAGATGTCGCTCCCTCGAAGCCCCCCCCCCCCCCCTCTCCTCTCTTCTCACCCAATTTAAAGATGAAAGCTCATATTTCCCACAATACGCAACATATTCAGGACTAAGACCACAACCCTGACTCTCGTACATTGCCTCATGAACTAAAGATAACTCGTGAATCCAAATTCCACACTTATATACTATACATTGAAAAACAGTAGAAGCTGAGTGACCTTCTTACCAGCATATCTATACATGAATGTGTGCTCAATGTTTTACGGAATGTCTTTCAGCTCCAATAAGATATACATATTGTTTGAAAGACAGTGATGACTTGAAAGTTGAAACAAACAAACAAAAAAAGGACAAAAAGAATGGGAGTGTATGATGAAATGCTTAAACTAACAATAAAAACTGACACCTCAATTGCTAACAGAATAATAACCTATTTGAACCTTCTAAGCTGTACAGAAACGAGGTGGTAATTGTCTTACTAAGAATTCACACACGCATGTAAATAAACAACATAAAGTGGAAGAACTAACCTGCAAGAATACCACCAACGACATAAGACGAATTGCTCTCGGGATTCATGGAAACACTTCCACTGAGAAAAAAAAGTAGCAAATGATGAGAACCAAATTTTATAGAAAAAGTTTATGTTGTTGGAGAATAACAAAAAGAGTCTACCTAAATGAATTGTAATAGATTTTACGACACGAATCAACTAAATCCACCGGTGTGCACAGGGGTGAAACAAATTGACTATGCTGATTTCCTGATAGATGTTCCAGAGCTCCTTTCTCTCGTTGAACCATCCAGAAAGCTGCCCGCTTCTGATATGGTCTCAACTCAGGAAGTAAATCAGGCATGTCATCAATTAGCATCTGCTTATCCCTGAAATCACAAGTACGACAAATTTATAGCATAGCCCAAATAAATGAACATATAAATATGTATATGTATATATCTACGTTGTCCATACTCACTTTGAGGGTTTTATTGCTTCATAGAAACCAGAAACGTCAAACCTAGCTCGTTTCCTACAAACAGGGGATTCTTCGTCCTGTTCTAATCCAATTTCAATGTCTTTTGGCAACTTATATCCATATCTAGCCTCTGATGTCGTTACTTCAGGACGTAGCCAAGCCATGACGTTCATCATACTTTTTTTCCATAATGACCTCGTATTCTCAGAAAGGGACTCACACGCCTCAAAGGCACTCTTCTGTATCTCTACTCTTAATCTGATAGATGACAAGCTCCCTGTAAAAGTCAACCCCGTAACAGGCCTCAAAGTCAAATACTTGATATTAACCAAATGAACAAGCCCTGAAACACCTTCATTAGGTCCATCAAAGTTCCCAGTTACCATCACACGTGCATCTATGTCCAACGATTCCTGCTTCTCGATGAACTCCAAATTAATATCATTAGCAGGTAAGACAGGCCAATGACCTAGTTTTATTCGGCCAATTAAATCATTTACATTGCTCAGCCGAAACCTTAAGTTATACTTCTCATCATCCCAAAAACGTTGCTCTTCATTCCCTCTATCACGAAGCTCTTCGTTTACATTTAAATTTGTCAAAACCACTTCGGAAATGTCATAATGCTCTTCTGAACTCCAGTTACTCCTATCAACTTCAACATAAAACGGTATTTCAACCCCAGAAGACCCATCTTCGGCAGCTTGGCTTGTGCTTGGATCGCACGAATCCGGTTCAGAAACACCATTAGCGTCAACAACAACTGCTCCTGCCCTACGAGGCCGAATTTGCTTTCTTCTACCCATTACTTCCAAACTAACATCCGATCAATAAAGATTTGAACTTTATATTAGAAAACAAATCTCCAAGCCTATTTCAATTCAATTTGATCTCGAAAGCCTCTCTAACGTTCAGCTGTCATCTTCAAATCTAGATTATATAGATATAAACTACAAAAACGATAAGTAACAATAATGACATCCTAGTTATGTAATAAAAAAGGGCAACATTTACGGATTCAGTATACGATATCGACAACCTAACTCTTATGATTGCTCAAGTATAAATCATATAGCTACGTTTCGGCCCGGCTTATGGGTTATTTGATTTTGGGCTTATGTTTCATAAGCTGACTTCTTGTGGCTTATTTTGAATCTTTTCGGCTTATAAAAGTTTCTTATGTTACAATAAGCCGAAAAGATTGAAAAAAAGCCAGAAAAAGTGAGCTTATGAAACATAAGCTCAAAATAAAATAAGTGATAAGCCGAAACAAACACCCCCTATCTAAAGTCTAAAAAAAAGTAAAAAATGTATATAAACCCAAAATTGAAATAAAGGGATTTTGTACCGTGGTGAGTGGGTGGTGCAACCGTGCCGGAAAACTGATACCTGAATATGTGACGGTGGTTTTTGTTACGGAGAATTATAAAATGATAATGTAAATAAAAATATGTGTGCGGTTAATTTTGACGGTAAATTAATAATTTTTATTTATTTGTGTAAAGTTGGGCTGGGCCTATTTATATAGCCCATGAGCAATAAGCCCAAAACATCTTCACCCATATTCACTTTGTCATCAGTAACCTAAAAAGCTGCTTGACAAACATCAATTTTATTTCTTGTTGCAGAGGTAGGTAATTTCACTAATCGCTTATTCATTAGTACTTACTACTCTACAATTTATTCTTTTATTTTAACTTTATTGTTCAAGGGGTGTTTGTCTTAGCTTATTTGATGGGCTTTTCAGCTTATTCATATTTTAATAAGCTCATTTAAGTTGATGAGCCATCAGGTGGATACCGGTTAAGTGGATCCTTTGACCCGCCCATCTTTTCATATTTCAAATAAGAACTTTGAAATCCAAATTAGTTAGTTAAGCATACAAATGCTGGATAGGGGCTGCTTTTTTTTTAGTTGTAATGATATTGCTAGTTGAAACATTTTTAAGGTTATAATCAGCTTAACTTGTTGTATCAAGTTGATTATTTGAGAGTTTGAGCCTTGATATATAAGCTAAAACAAACACCCCTTATTTATGCACCGGAGCAGTTGCTACAATTTTTAAAAATAAACTCGCCTTAGCTCATAAGCTTAAACGAACACCCCCTTTCTTTGTGTGGTTAACTACTAGTAGTAAATTTTATAGATAGTATGACCTACCCTGCTACTAACTAAATCATTTTAACAATATTCAACATGGTAAGGGTAGAATGAACTAGATGGGTAATTAGGAATAGAGAGCTATTATGAAAGATGTACTACCACAGGAGGCTGCACTATTTCAAATGTAGTATGATGGATTTGTAGGAAATGAAGTCTTAGTTAGAATGTATTGGTGAATTTAAAGTTGACTGATTGTTTGTCTGAATCTTTGTAACATGAAGTTTGTATTTTAGTTTATCTGCTTGTCTATATGGTTTCTATTTGTAATGTTTTCTGATTGGAGTAATATATATTTCACCTGGTTCACCAAAAAAAATTATATATTCAACATGGTGTTTGTTATACAATTTTATAGCTTTTATTGTAAGATAACTAAGCTTATGATGCATAATTAATGAATTTGCAGCTAAGGTGGCATAAGAGCAACTACAGTCATAGGAAGTTTAGTTTTTTTAAGTTTATACGTCGCTTTATACTTTTTACGAGTCGGATTGGAGATTGGAAATGGCTATGAAATGTGGAAGGAAGAATCTGAAGCGGGCCGTTAATGATGAGACGTTAACTCTTCAAGAAGGACAGAGCATTATGCAAGTTGTTTCTCTTAGAGGCAACAATCAAATCGAGGTATACCCATGTTTGTTCACACTTATGATTGGTCTAATGAATGACCGTTCGATTCTCATTCGATATTTTTTGTATACAGGTGATTGACGCCAAAGGAGAAACAACATTGGCGATTTTCCCAGCTAAATTTCAAAAAAGCATGTGGATAAAACGAGGTTTGAGTTGAACTTTAGCTGCCGTTACGTGTTTTAAGAATGAAAAACGCAATCATATGCACATTTTGTTTGTTTGTATTGATATGGTGATAATAAAGGGCTACACATTATGGTATGGTTTTGCAGGTAGTTTTGTTGTGGTTGATGATAGTGGGAGAGTAGAGGCTGTTGAGTCCGGAAGTAAAGTGGCATGTGTTGTTCTTCAAGTTCTTTTCCATGACCAAGTCAGAGTCTTACAAAAGAGTCCTGAATGGTTAGATTCTATATCATCCTATGAACTTATGTTTAGTTTTCTTTGTTTGGATTTGCAGTATTTGCAATTGATAGCTTAAGTAAATAACTAGTACCAAAGTGCTCATATACCTAAGGAAGTGACATATTTGCAAGTTGTCTCGTAGCTATGGTTATACTTAATTTGTCATTTTTAGTCGTGCAACTTGCGAAACAAGGGCTACAAGGCTGAGTAATCGGCGATTACTTGCTACAAGGTCTATGACCGATTAATTGCCGATTACTCACTACAAGGTCAAAAGTCAAAACTCAGTGAAAATTTGGGTAACTCGGACAACTTGGCCTTTGAAGTATTTGAACAATTTTTTTAATGTTTCTAAGCATACTTGCATGGTCCTATGTAATTCTAGTCCTATATATAATTTCGAGATTGATATATATAAATTCCGATCCGATTAATCCCGGATTACTCCCTGCCTAGGCCGATTAAAAGTTACAGGGTAGTCAACTGCCCCACTAGCGCCTAGCGTTATTGCAACCATGTTTTTAGTTACTCTCATTAGTCATTACTCATTACTAACTTCATAAGGAATCTAAACGAAACTGATTACAAAGGACTGCTGACTTATTGAGACATCATACATTCTGATATAATATTGAATTTTGGTGGAAATGTTAATGGTCGCCTTACATGCGTACGCATATGTAGATTAGATATCTTTTTTAAAAGGCATGTAGATTAGAAAGTAGAAACATTCTAAAATCAATATTGCTAAAACTATATACTGTTAATCGGCCAAGTACAAACACAAGACAACTTGACATGAGATATCTAACTAGGCTTATTTGATGACAAAAAAGTACTCAACTAACAATGACAGCTGCTGAAATCAGCCACCCAACAATGTATTTTAAGATTTAGAAGGTGAGCAACTTAAAGTTTTCGTGAAAATAGTACTCTACATCAATATGCTTTACATCCGTGGATGTCCATGAAACCGCACCTTGGCTAGCCTAAAAGTTGCAATTGTTTTTACTTATCAGCTTGATCTTCCAGGATCTTTTTCTGTAATGCCACACAGATAGTATCAAAGACTGACCTCTAATTCTGCTCATTAATGCAGGCCAGAAATCTTTAAATCAGCAGTAGTGGACACCTCCTCTAATGGGAACTCTCAGATGCCCCCTTCAACTACAGTGGAAAACGAGGAGTCAGATTCTAGTGAAGATGATGGGTTGCCCCCATTGGAAGCCAACACAAACAGAAGAATCCACACGGTGTTGCAGTCTGATACAGAGTCAGATTCCGATACAGAAGAATCTTAAGCATGTAACATTACTAGTATCATGATTATTGTTGTCTTTTTCATTTTGCGGCACAACACTAAGGTAATGGGAGGATCAACATAGTCGAATCTAGTATTTCTCTTAATGATTGTAAACTGGTCTCTTTGAAATTGACACATTTTATAATTTAAGTGTAACTAGCAAGTTTTGGAGTGAAATCTGTTATTAAGGAGAAAAAGTATGATTATATGGATGCTATTTTGGACTGGTGCATCAGTGCATAGTGTATTGGGACCTAGAGTAATACAAGTACTTGTATGTGTTTGTGTGTGTGCGCGCGCGTGCGCGTTATGGCCTTAGGTTTGGGTGTTCCATTCAATGTTGCAGCTAACATGGTTGTGAATTGGTGATCCACCATAGTTTTGTTATGACATTCTGTACATAGTAAAGCTTGTGGTCATTAATCGTGGTCTCTTAAACCTATCCAGGTGGTTGGTCTTGAATGATTTAAAATTATAGTTCGGTTTTTTAATCGCCGTAACATTACCATATTGTTCATAACCAAGATTATTTATTTGATGTAACGTGTAATGTATAGGAGAGGGAAAGCATTTAATGCGCCTTTCTCCTTGCTGTGAGATGCTCGTCTAACCGGAGCAAGTGACAATAAGTTGAAAGCGGATTTGAGTTGTACCACAAAGCAAACGCTTTTTGTCTTTGTTATGTTGTGGTTGTAATACCATCACCAGTGAAACCCGACCTATTAGACATGTTATCATACAAGAAAAACAAAGCATAGGCTGTACCAACTTGGAACTTTTCTTTTATTTTGAAAGTGCTCCCGGACGAACAAAGTCAGTGATCAATCTCGTGTAATGTTGAGAAAAAATTGATAAGTGCATTTAGCCATTTTGTAACACCCCCAATTCATGGATGCAGCGGAATTCGAACTGGGTGTTACTTGACGGCACAATAGTCACAATAATAGAAAACGAACTCCAATTGAGTCGTTTTTAAAAGATGAATCATTCAAAATATATAAATATCAGAGATTATAAAATGAGGTCCCAAATGGTTCCATGTTTACAATGTATAATAAATGAGTTTTTGAATGATAATAAAATTTATAGCCCTCTTGAGTATCCGTGTCCTTCCGTGCCATCCTTGATCGTCATGAACCTGAAATACATGCTTGAGAGGTCAACACAAAGGTTGAGTGATATTCATAGAGTTTGTTAAATCGATTGAACACAATATGTTGGTAGTGTGAGTTATAGGCTCACACCAATGTTTGGAAAACAAAACAGGTAGGCTACGTTATTATACGCCCGGAACATGTATTATACACTAAGCTTATGAAACCATAACGTTAACGTGTACCAATATCGATTGGCAGATTTATCCCGGTAGGTACTTTGCTAACATACCTAAATCTCAAATATTAATGCATTTGTTTGCACTTAGTCAAAACAAATGGGATTCGTCAATCCCAATAGGCCTATTATTAATATTCGCGCTCACTATTGCTAGTGACTAAATGGTTCATAATAAAGGATTTCGGTTTAGCAAGGTTGGTACTTAGTGATAATAAAACAATCAGGTAAGCATACAATTTAAAAACATTGTGCTCGGTTAAAATAGCATGTATTCCCCCCAAGGGTTTGTAAAACATTGTAATAATGTAAAGTGGGGCTATGAACTCACCTTAAGTAAGATAGCAAGTAATGAATGTAACGGTCGAATCGTGAAGGTTTCTACGAGCAACCTATAATAGAATGTCGCGACTTAGGATCGGAGTAAAGAATATGAAGTAGTGCCTATATATATATCTTGCATTTAGTCCATGATGTGGTATGATGTATATTGTATGTCCTTGAAAGAAAGATTCATGAAACATGTATGTTTTGGTATATCGTTTACCACCGTTCGGGCCGACATAATTCAGAAGTCATGTTAGTAAGCGTTCGAGGAGCCAGGACACTTTAACTCGTAAATCCACAACTCAACTCGACGGCTTACATAATGAACTCCTCACATGAGGCTCCCTACTATTGTAGTAGTTGATGAAATATATAGATATAAGTTTTGATCCGAAATGTTACATGTCCGATATTTGAATAAACTTATGAAAGTTTATTTATACATGAAGATTGTTATTAGGGGTAGTTTCATAAGTCTTAAATGACCATGTTCTCTTGGTAAAATCTCATGGTTTCCTTTTAAATGAAGTAGATCCAAATTGCTTGTTCAAGTTATCGCCTAACTCATTGTTTCATGTTTACGCCTATGTGAGTTGTTATGGTCATTTCGTCATGGCCTAGCCATGACCTTTGGTCCTTGTTCCAAGGTCATGAGACTCAACCTTGGTTCTAGTCATGTTTGTGGTCTTGATTATAGGTCATAAGACCTCTTGTTCCTTTCAAAGTATAACCATAATCTAGTGACTTTCGCCTAAAAATGGGCTGTTTAGAATTTGAAGAATTTTATCACTCGGAAAGCATTTTCAGGGCTCGAGCTTCTTTGTTCCTGAACGAAAACGTCGTTCCGGACAACTTTCGTGTTTTAACTTTTTGATGAATCGGACCAGAAGTGGGACTTTCAAAAAGTCAGAATGCGATTCAGGAGGTTTAGGCAGTTTTGCCGGAAATCTTTGGTAACTTCAAATGGGCGTAACTTTTGACTCGTATACTCGTTTTAGGTGGTTCAAATTGCTATGGTTTCCTTGTTAAGTCCTCTACTGTAATATGTAATGATCCAACATCATATTTTTACCATTTTAATCAGGTTATACCAAGAAATTCACTGGTTTGTTTGTTATAGTAACTTGTGTTATCAATCATGTATCATAACTTGTTTTGCTCACTTTTATACATCATGGACATAACTACAAGACATAATATAGCACAAATAATATGTAAATAACATGAACATGATTATTTAACAAGAATCAAGTTAGGGTTTGGCTCACAACTTTTGGCTTTCAAAGATGAAAGGAAGTTAACATGTAAGGATAGGACATTGATAGACTTGCTTCAACCCTTTTTCACTTCATGCAATCTTTCTACCCTTGGTATTCTTGAAAGATGGATGATGAAGGTTTAGGTGAATTGAGTGGATTCAAACTCAAGAGAAATCACCAAGTATATGAGGTTATGGAAGTGTTTGATGAATGATAACCTATCTAGGGTTTCTACCTTGAACTAGCACTTGAATCTTGCATGAAACTAGAAGGAAAACAAGCAAAGATGAGAGGGTTGTGGTGTGGTTTGATGGCCGGCCAAAGGAGGGGATAGGGGGTATTTATATGGGCTTGAGGAGGTTAGAAACTAGGACTAGTCAACACCTTGGAGACCAAGGTGAACACATGTACTAATCTTAAGGCCTTTAAGCTTGAGATCAAGCCACCTAGTGTGAAACCCCCCCCCCCATATGGCGGTTCATAAGCTTGGAGGACAAGGTGTGGACTTGTGATGATATTATCCAAGATATCTAGTGTGTTTTGACTCCGGGAAATGCCAATCGTAAATGATTAAGCCTCAAAACGTAAAACCGGGTGTCGTAAAATTATGGAATTTGAAAGTATTGATAAACATGTCAATAAGTTCCATAATAAAATATAAAATGAGTGGTAGGTTCCATTTGGGTGTAAAACCCTGCTAAAAACTGGAAACACGGGTCTAAAACGCGTAATTCGCGTAAAACGCTGAATATTGCGTAAAATTGAGAAAAGTAAAATGTTACTTTTCTAATGTTATAAAAATGATTTAAAATGACTTATAATGTCTAGACTGGGCTCAGTCTAGTGTCGGTTGGTATTAAATGTCTTTTAGACATCAAACCGTAAGCCTAAAAAATCACGAAATGACTTATAACATCAAGGGGTCATTTTTGGTCAATGGAGGAGGGAAAGAATATGTTGACTTTTTCTAATAAGTTGAAAACTCAAAAAGTCTTAGAAACGCGTTTTGTGGTCTCACGGTTAATCGCCCAAATGGTTAAGCGTGCTCATGCGAGAGTAGTACAGGCATGGGTGACCTGCTGGGAAGTTTTTGGTCATGTTTTTCTCAGTCACGATTAATTCTCAAATAAATCATGAGTGTGTCAAACATTTTTCTGATGTGGGGTCACCTGACGGGGTTGAATTTCGTTGTGCGTAGAATTTCTGATTGACGTTTTACCCTAAAACGTGTAATTCCGTGTAATTCCTTAATAACTTTCACGAAAATGAGCTTATGAAAGTTAAACTTTTAATTTGCCATGGAAATGATTTATCACTCGATAAAATCAAATAAAAATCAACTTTCGGGAAAGTTTCGGGAAAAAAAAAAATGAATAGTAAAAGTGAATAGTGAAATTTTCCGGGAATGGTGATTATCCTGAAAAATGTGAATTGTTACACATTTAGTGGGTAGAATGAAACTATGAAAGTATTCAAAATGCCATGTTCCTTGTTATGATGTGAAGTGCGAGTGTACAGTAGAGTAGTGCTGTCAAGACTGGGAGAAAAAAAGTCAAAAACACAACTAATGGATCATAGTTTTTTTCAAACTCAATTAACTGTGTTAGAATGTATGGAGAAAAAATCTTAGTAGTAGTTGAATTCACAACAATTTGGTTAAGAAGCATTTTTCACACATATAATTACCAAAGTTTAATGATGCTTATTCCTGGTTCATAATTGTATTTTACTTAGTTGTTATTGAAAAAAGTGTACCATACACGTTCAGATCGGGTATAATGGTGACCCAAGAGACCAATATCCTTACTATCACATTAACTTTTTTTTTCCATGACTACTTTGTAACTAACTTAGTGTAACAAGAATATTGACATCCTTAAATGTTTTTTAAAAAAAACATGTAACTATCAAAAATGGGTTTTTGATTTGCATTTAAATCGGTCGCAAAAGCAACCATCTTCTCCAATTTCTTCATATGGGACACATCTTCTATGGGATGGTGTAAAGGCGGTGCATCAGGTAAACCGACCATTACACCCAACCTTACAATCATAGTGAAAACCTAGTCATTACTTTTGTTAGTTAAAAAAAAAAAAAAAAAAAGTTTCATGGTTTACACTTTACATTTATTGGTCCAAAAATAATTTTTAAAAAAATAGGAAAAAAAATGTTGAACAGAAACCAGTAAAAGAAGGACACGTGGCCAAACCATTTTCGCAAACCATTTTAAATGAAAAGGATACTAGATATGAAAATTCATTTGGAGGGTTGAGATAGAATCGATATGGCGTCTGTTTCAGTTTTCAGAGGCTTTGTTCATGGCCGTCACCAAATTCAGGTTTCAATTCTCAACTTTCTTTCTGATTAAATAATTTTTTCATAAGCATATTTTTACTATTCTGGACTGGACTCTAATTTGCTCAAACAGTTTATAATGCAAATCATATTGAAATGGTAGGGCTTGTTTATTTATTTATTTTGAGTTTTGTCCACCTCATATTAGATAGTTTTGGATCCTGTCTTAAGATTGAAATTATGTAAATATGATGTTGGGATTTTAGGTAATTGCGATTTACTAGAGACTATTGGGACTTCATATCATGCTCGGATACGAGTTAGTTAGTGCACACTTGTTCAGCTTAATATATTTGAAATGCCCCTTGTTAAGGTAGCCTGGGGCCCAAAAACCAATATGTCTGTTACATCATAACAAACACATCTGGTTTCATTCTAACATACGAAAAACATACAATTCCTCTATGTTTTGCTTTGTTCTCTTGTGCCTAGAAACAAACTGTTCTTCTTCAATTATCCCAATAAGGATTTCGTGATACCCAGGCATCAATAGGGTTGAAATACAAATACTCTATTCTGAAAGTGACCTTACACGATTCAGCAAGATATCCAAGATTATCATCAACCTAACCCCAATTTCTAACATATCAGTGACTTAATCGGAAAAGCATTGTCCTCAAGTGACTTTTTCTATCAAGTCATGCTTTTGGAGTAAACAAACAAACCCACACCGATGTAACATATTAACAAATTTTCTCAATTAAGTCGAAATCAAACGGCACGCATACAAAACAAACAACAATTGTTTATCTACAAACAAACATCATATATCTACACAGACGTCATATCTATACTGAACTTAAATCTAAAAAAAAACAACATAACTAAGTCGATATCAAATGACACGATGGGTGTGTTTGTATGTATGTTACACATCTATGTTTACTCTCCACAGATCAATAATATATGTTTGTCTTTCAACTTTCAGTTGCCGGTTACACGTATTTTTATCGCCTCAAAGAAGCTCGACTATCGATCTAATTCTAATGGCCTCAGGCTTTATGCAAGATATTCAGACTCGCAATCAGCACAAACACAAGCGCAAGATCTTTTTACTTCTCGTCTTCAAGGTACTTAATATATTTGCAATCTCCCTAACACCAAACGCATATATCAACTGTGTGTGTCTCGTGTAATGTTCCTTGCAAACTAATGACGTCACCGCTTATTTAATCTGTTAAACGTGTTTATGAATTGCAGACAGTATTGAGAACTTGCCGAAACTTGTGGAGGATATTGTCCAGACATCTATTAATACTGGTCCCCGTGGAGCTTTAAGACTGGCCCAAGGTGTTCAAGCAGTTATCGGTGTTGGTAGCGAGTGGCTAACAGAATTTTCACAGGTACATTCAGATCTCGTTTTTACCTTGACTCAGATATAACTGTTCTTTAGGTTTTAATAGCGTAGCTCGTCATTATCTGCTTGTAAGTGAAAGTTTATATAGGATTGAACTGGTTACATATATTGCAGTCAAGAAATTCACCCAACGGAATACCGTCACAGCTTCAGCTTGGATTGGTATCACCACTTTACCTCCGGAAATTGTTTGAACGCTTGGGGGCTACCTATATTAAATTAGGTCAGGTGAGTTTGTGTCGTTTTATAATTTCTTGTGCTATATTCTACCATCAGCGGTTTCTATTTTAAGCAACGCGTTAAACTTTATCCTTTTCGCTTTGTAGTTCATAGCATCAGCTCCTACTTTGTTTCCACCAGAATATGTACAAGAATTTCAGTATTGTTTTGATAGAGCTCCGGCTGTTCCTTTTGACGAGATTAAGAGTATTCTACGTGAGGAACTAGCAGGCCCGATAGATAGTATCTATGAATATATTGACCCTACACCACTTGCTTCAGCTTCAATAGCACAGGTTGATATCGTTTTATGTTAAAGTTTAATATTCTTCATCTGAAACTTTTTGTAAAAGTTTGCGAGTCTAAGATTATAATCTGTAGGTACATGCAGCAAGGCTTAAAGGATCGCAAGCGGATGTAGTAATAAAGGTCTTGAAACCTGGAATC
Source organism: Artemisia argyi (assembly GCA_030686995.1). Taxonomy (NCBI): domain Eukaryota; kingdom Viridiplantae; phylum Streptophyta; class Magnoliopsida; order Asterales; family Asteraceae; genus Artemisia; species Artemisia argyi. Next base: position 137,638,616 of record CM060708.1, on the reverse strand, counting down.
GAAGATGTATTAGTAGCAGATCTCAACTTCATTTATGTTGTTGCTCGCATTGTAGAGTTCTTAAATCCAGAATTGAGCCGTGCATCACTGGTATGACCAAAAAAAATTACAATATATTGTTTAACTTATATTTGATTGCATTTTAATTGTGCCTACATTTAGTAGGTTGCGATTGTGAATGACATAAGAGCATCAATGCTTGAAGAGGTGGACTTTAAAAAAGAGGCAGCAAACATAGAGGCCTTCAGAGGATACCTAGAATCAATGGGGCTTACTCGCCAGGCTACGGCTCCTAGAGTTTATCGTGAATGCAGTACCAAAAAAGTTCTGACAATGGAGAGACTGTATGGAGTTCCTCTTACTGACTTGGACTCGATTAGTTCTCTTGTTTCAAGTCCTGAGACTAGTCTTATAACTGCCCTTAACGTATGGTATGGCTAAAATTGTAGTGACTAATACTTGGTTATCCTAGTTCATGTTCAGTGATGTGCTGATTTCGAAATTTTCTACAGGTTTGGTAGTTTGCTTGCATGTGAAAGCTTCCATGCAGATGTACATGCTGGTAACTTATGGCTATTACGTGATGGCCGTATTGGGTTTCTTGATTTCGGTAGGTTTTCATTCATGCATTGTTATTCTGCATTCTTTTGCTTGGTTGATGCCCTTTAGCTTCTGAATGACTGTATGGGTGTGTATTAAAAGTATACTTCTATTTAAGTTAGTGGTCATAAAATGGGCGGATCAGATGGACTGAGTAACGGGTTAGGGTTGAAATGGGTTGTTTTTACTACGGATCACACTTAATGAGCCAGGCTGGGTCAACCTTCCAACGCTTTTTTTCATTTCATAAGTCTTCTGTTTAATGCATTAATGATGATTGAAAAAAATGTTTCTGCAAATCTAATCCATAACAGTGAATAAACGACAGAGGATTGTATGATTAATCATAGACATTGGAAGTGTCAATTTCGACGCATACATTTTCTTACGGGTCATTTCAGCCACTTGAGATACAGTAAGACCCACTCGTAAGTGGGTCGAAACTGGCACCTCTAATTCTAGCATACAAACCTGCATGACATTAATGGATTTGAAGTCTTGAACCAACATGTATGTGTTGCAGGAATTGTTGGAAGGATATCACCCAAAACATGGGGTGCTATGGAAGTGTTTTTGGGTTCACTTGCAACTGAGGAATATGAGTCAATGGCGTCAGCCTTAATTGAAATGGGTGCTACAAACACAGATGTGGACTCTAGGGCATTTGCTAAAGATTTGGAGAAGATCTTTTCATCTATACAGGCATGTATTCATATGTTCTGACCTGTTTAAATCATCCAATTCCCTAGTGGCCAGTTTCGCTATTGATTCGGCAATAGTTTTAAAATACATAGATAATTTTTCTTTTTATTGATTTTCAGGATCTGGATACTGAACTTGTTGTTGCAACAGCCACCCGTGCAAGTACAAATGCAACTGCTGTATCAGCCAATTTAGTTGTTGATGAGAGGCAGATGAATGCTCTATTTCTCGATTTGGTATGTTTTAGCATGTCATAGGACTTTCACATATTATATTCTAGCTGCCTATAAGCTTTCTATGCAGTTGTTGACCTCATCATCTGCTACGCACAAAGATATATAGTAACAAATAAAAGAATCACGTGGCTCTAATTGACATTATCAACTTATTTCTAACACAATGATCATAATAGGCCAAATTGTAATTTTAAATTTTAACTTGAATCTTTTACCAGTAGGGAAAGCGTGCATGGACATACTAAATTAAGTTTATATTGTTATGTTTGGCCTGCGAATTCAGAAACATCAAGAAGTGCCTGCCTATTTGGAATTTTTTTTCACGCACTACTTAACTCTGTTTCACTTGTATATATGTGAATAGGTACGGGTTAGTGAATCATACGGGTTAAAATTCCCTCGGGAATTCGCACTCTTGATGAAACAGCTTTTGTATTTTGATCGCTACACTCGGTTACTAGCCCCCAACATGAACATGCTTCAAGATCAAAGGATCACGATTGCCTCAAACCGAAGAACCAATAACCGAAATATCTACTAGTCCGCCATGAGAATCTTAGCCACATAAACTGGTGCTTATAGCTTTGCTACTACTTGGTTCTTCATTCGTATATAGAAATAGTACTCAAAGTTTCATATTTACAGAAAATTGTTATACAAATTATGAACTAATGTAATGTAAATGCACCAAGAATTTTTAATCCAAAAGTGATATAGCAAACCTTTTTTTTTTTTTTTTTTTTTTTTTTTTTTTTTTTTTTTTTTTTGTGCAAAGGTGAATTATACAACTGATTACAACTTATAGAACAGAAACTGATTGAACAGCCTCAAATCAGTATACAACTATCTGTTCTAAGATATGCCACATATTGTACAATACTACAAAATCTTGACACATACCGGTCAATACCACACAGAGACTATCTCAGATACATCATGAAAATACAGCTGCAAATCTTAGTACTTATCAGCATCAAGTCCAAACCAGACATCCACCTTTTTATGCACCAAAACCATACCTCCATGACTACATTTCCCAACACATGAGCATCATAAACCATTCAACCATCATCCACAATGGATTTATAATGTCATATATTAGGCATCATCATGCAAGTTTATAGCACCCAATCTCTAAGATGAAGGGCTATACCCAACTAGCTACATTTCCTTGACATTTACTTCTAGGATCAAATAGCAGCTCACCTCACTATTTTAATCACAAAAGCAAAGAGGTCAAGGCATCATCACTAGCCAGGGAATACACACCTTCACCTAGAATGCAACCTATCCTCCTATAGCAATGCATCAACAAACTTTTGGGTTACTGAACTAACTGATTGTATGCCATGTATCGACTATTGGTTGGTTGACAAGTCATGTTTTGCCCCGTTGTCTGAATTATTTGATTATAGGGAAAGTTCAGTAACCTGTAGGTTATATATGTAACACTATCATAGTTCCCTATAGACTAACATATGAACACTTGAAGAACACGGTAAATAGTCGATATCATATTAAGATATATATTTCAACAAAACCATCATTTTGCTAATGTCTGTCCGGCTTAAAAATCAGAATATAACTGATTATATATGATAACAACAATAATCAACCACCCTGACAACAATAAAAAACCCAACAAACTCATATAAAGCAAATAAAAAACAACTATACACTATAAAATAACTGAATTTCAAAATTTCCCTCCATATACGATACTTATGAACCCCGGATCACCTTGCTCGGAGAAGCATAACCCATAAGCCAGTGAAGTGGGGAACCATTGTTTGTGGGCCCAACCTCCTCGATTTCTGATGTTGTATTTCTCCTTCCAGATGTCATTGAAGAAGACGGCCTGGTTGAATCAGACGGATCTCTAGACATCGTTGCCTTTCCTCTCTCTTCACTAAACTCCCGAGAACTCTTTTTATCAGTTTCTGTAGAGTAACTTTTTTGAAATGAAAGATCAGAACATGAAACCGGGTATGCCCGTAACTCGGTTGATTTATCATAGTCTTCCACTTCACTGCTTGGAGGAGCAGCAAGCGTTTCTTCTGGGTAGTACCGACTAACATGAGTTCCATCTAGTGTGAAGTTGAGTACCTTCAAACATGCACCGCATCTCAAACTATGGCTTCTTTTCTTGAAAACAAGAAAGCTTTGAGGCAACTGAAGAAGCTCAGAGCACCGGTAACAAGTGATCCATGGCGCCCCCCCTGCAATCGGCCGCACAAATCGCTTCTTCTTTGTCATGTCATACCGGACTGGTGCAGAGAACTCAGACTCTGAAGGGCGTTGAGGGCTCGAATGACCTGAATAACGTGGGCTGTAGTAAGTGTTGGGACCGTAATGAGACCCGTTAGAGTAAGCATGTTGTCGCGGAAGCTGTGCTGAGAAATATCGGTCTTGTGGATAAGATTGGTAGCTCGAGCTACCCTCATGTTGTCTATTGACAGCTGTCGTTTCGCCTGAAAATGCCATTCGATGAGCCGGATTGTTCAAAGCATGATTGTAGTATGGAGGAAGTTGATGAGAATTCAAAATATTTGTTCGATCAAGCTGATCCTGTAGTTCTCGAACCATTTTTAACAGTTCCAATCTCTCCATTTTAGGATTTTCGGGTATCATAGGTGCACTATGTCTAGCATTTGAATGGAACCCTTTCAAACCGTAAACTGGTCGAGCATCCGTCAGTCGGTTACGCCGCTTGAAACGGTTCACATTTCCTGAATCGACGTGTTCATCTCCTTTAAAACCAATTCTATTCTTTCTCGTGAACTGACTTTCATTTCCGTCAAAAGAAGATGTACTGCCCTCATATCCATAGTAATTACTCGTGCCACCAAATTGTGTGTTTGCCAAAGTCTCTACCGAACTGACACGATCAAATCTGTGACGGTGATTCAAATCCGCACTTTCATCATCTGATAAAATGTCGTCTTCATTCATATACACCGGTTTTTTGTGTCTTGTATCAAGCAATTTTTCTGCAATCAAACTCTTGAAAGTCGACTTTGAGCCACCTTCAGAATCCCTAATAATTTTCTTTTTAGAAAAACTTTCTCGAGATGGTCTTTTAATCTCATTAAGCTCTGAAGAAGAGCCGGAAGTCAATTCTTCACCGCTCTCTTCAAATTCACCCCCGGTTCTACAGCTTAGAAACTCTTGATGATCGAGTCTGCTATGAACTGTGGATTCTGGTGATGACTCTGGATCCTCATTATAATCTTCGTTCCGATCCTGCTCATTGATTGAATTAACTAGAAATTTCTTATTCGAGCTGATATCGGTTTCAGGATCATCAGAAAGTTCTTCCATTTTCTGTTTGCTAGATGAATGCTCGAATTCAACTGATGTTGTGTTGTCTTCAACATTTTCTTCCTTGTCAACTTCCTCTTGATAACGATCGTTTTCTTGTTTCTGTTCTTGAACTTTTCTGTTATGAGCTGCGACTTCAGGAGACGACTCAGGATCCTCGTGACCCGAAAGTTCTGTCGAGCTACGAGGATCATTACGATTATCAGAAAGTTGGTGCCTTTTCTGTTTACCAAATAAATACTCATTGACTCCGCCTGATGGAGAACCACTCGTGCTATTTTCTACATTTTCAGCTGCATCTTGATCTTCAGTTGAGCTATGAAGATCATTATGATCACTTTTTAGATCTGGTTTACCAATTGAATTAACTAGCGATGCTTGACTCGAGCTGCTGCCAGCTTCTTGATCAATAGTAACTTGCTCCATTTTCTGTTTTCCACTAGTATCCTCTGTGAGTCTTTGTACTGTTGTATCAACTGTAGTGTTTTTCGGCTTCTTTGCTGCATCGTGACATAAAAAGTTAACCAAAAGCACACTATATGTTGGAACCAAAAAAATGTAACTACTTATATCTTACACACCTTGAAGTTTTGCGCCACAGCCTCCGCATTCGTACACCTGAACTTCTGGCGGCTCTGGCAGAACATTCCGGCATTTTGGGCATCGAACTAACCGGATTTTAGTGCTCATCTTGCTGGTCATAATCGTAAGATCCTGAAACATTTGGACCAAAAATATAAATAATGAATCAAATTGAGCAATTTTATATTAACAAATACTAAAAAGCCTTTATTTGACTTTGATAGTCAAATAAGTTGATCTTAAGTTTTAAGCTCAATTAATTAAATAGTCTCCTCTGTATATAACACCCATCAATGGCCATGGGACTATAACATAAGCATTTTTTAGATGAAAAAAAAAATCAAATTATAAAAGTTATAAATACTCTTTGTCTAAATGGTTAAATTTATAGTGTGATACTCATGAGACTAATTGAGATCTTGATCAAGACTTGCTAACCACTAATAATGTATTTGTAGAAAGTAGCAGCCAGTTGGACATTTATGAACTAGAATTTAATAAGAACAAGACAACTATAGTGTAAAACTGAAAGAGGTACAGAAAGTCAAACATCCAAAAAAACAGCCAAAATTTCTTTTTTATCCACTAAAAAAATCAGTTTGTTATATAGAATCTGATCATCATAATTCATAACACAACTATGAAAACATAATATTATTCCATATATAAGCCAGAAGAACTGGATATGCTTAAAATATAAAGAACTTGAGACATTTTAGACTTCCATTGGCCCAAAAAAGGTATGCAAATCTTGAAATTCAGAATTCAGTCATAAGAAAATGAACCCATTTCTGGAAATCCAATCATATATATTCTTACCTCTTTTGTATATAGATCCAAAAATTATATAGTATAGAGACAAAACTATCTTTATGATTACTACATGTAGAAAATTAATGCAGAGTTTACATGCTGACCAATCTTTTTTGTCAAGTATCCAAAAAATTTACAAAAACATAGAATAAAATTTAGATATTTAAGATTTAGTATAGAAAACACAAATAAATTTTCATATATGATTGTTTTACATATATAAGAATGTAAGAAATGGATATATGGTGAGATATACATACTGGTCAAAGACAAAAAACTTTGAGCTAAAGAATCATGTCCAAGTATAAACTAGGAATCAACAAACATTAATAAATAAGAACATGAAATATAAAGATGAAGAACCTGAAATTTGTATGAGAAATGTTGTTGTTGTTGTTGTTGTTGTTGTTGTTGTTGTTTACATAAAGTCTATGATCATTCTGTTGGAAACATGATAAATATGAATTCTCTCTCTAGAAAATATAATGAAGGTTTTTTGTGTGTAATGAATGAATAAGAGAAAGAAAAAAATAAATAAAATGGTTGATTGTAATGAAAGTTTCTGAGAAGTCTTTAGCTGGACTTATGAAATTTATGTTTTTTTGTTTTTATTGTTGTCTCTCTAGACTTTTAAGAATGATGTGTGTTTTTGTATATATGTGTGTGAGAGAAAAAATTAGTCGGCGGTGAGATAATTAAAGGGCCACATAACTCTTTACAGCTTTCTTTCACCAACCATATTTGCTTAACATACTTTAATAAATAAAGAAGTAGAAAATTGCCTTGAGGCTATTTATGTAGATACTGTTACATGCGAATTATCATTTTTATTATTACTGCAAAAAACACTTTTTTATAATGTAAATTATCATCTTTTAATCTAATGAATATGTCAAATTATAAAGTTTTTTATCAGACAAATTATACTAAATCCAAAAATTTACCCGAATCGACAAACTGACCGAAACAGGACCGAAACCCGACAAATTATACTGATAAACGTATTTTAAAATTTTGTATATTTATTTCAGTTTTTGTCGGTTTATTCGGTTCGAAACTCGAAAACCAACCCGAACCGAATTCTTCAGTTCGGTTTCAGTTTTGAGATCTGTTTCTCGGTTTCCTTTCTCTTTTTTCGGGTCAGATCGGTTTTTATCGGTTCGGTTCGGGTGTGACCCGATGCTCACCCCTATTTTGTTGTTGAAGTTTTTTTTTACTTTTTCCCGTAAAATATCCTTATATATTTGTAATGGAAGATTTTGTTTTATAAATTAAAAAGCAAGAAAACACAAAAGAAAAATAACATATTACAAATTAATTGCAAATTATTACGAAATATTACAAAACTATTGTAATCAATATTTTCTAAATATCCTCGCTCTCCTCATTAATCATACAAATTTAATGTAAATATGTTACGAAGTTTTTGCGAAATATAATTCCGATTTTTTTTTAATAACTTATAAAAAACATCTATACACTTTATCAAATAAATAAAGAGTAATCAAATAAATCTCTAAATATCAAAAGTCATAAAATATAATACTCTTTCATTTAAGATCAATCTTGCTACATATGTAAATTTTTAAAAATTTTATATTCTTAAATTTTATGATTTATAAAAAGATCAATTCGTAATAAATTTCATTTGCGATGCATACGAAATCAAAAACATCAAACTAAAAATGGACAAGCAATGGTGTAAGAGTTGTGTTTGTATGAGAGAAGAGTTTAATATCTACATTAAAAAGAAATAGTCATAAAGTTGACCATGTAACACAAAGTTTGTTGGGAATTCTGTGAAGTAAGAATTCTGCTGCTGTTTATGCTGAAAGGATTCTGCTGAAGAGTTGGTTTCTGCTGAAGCAGTGTATCTGCTGAAGACTAGTTTCAGCTTTATTAGTTTCTGCGGATATAGTATTTCCGTATTTTATGTAATGTAGTTTGGATATGCATGAGTTTATTTAGGAAGTGATAATGCATATCTTTTAGAAGTTTTAGAATATACGTTTCTTGTGAAACGGTTTAGGGTTCCTTGAGTATAAAAGGAACACACGGTTTATGTATTGAAGGACTTTAAGAGAATTCTTAATATTATTAAAAAGATCCATAGAGGATCAAGAGTTCTTAGTATCAAGCTTGTGTTTTGTTTCCGCTTTATAAATACAAGTTGCAGAGATTGTCTATTAGTGTGTTATTGATTACAGTGACATTACTAACGATTCTAGAGTGCTTAAGAAGATCTATCAAGGTCTATAGTTCAACAAGTGGTATCAGAGCCTCGAGAGAGTCTCTGCCATACTAAGAATCACAAATCTTACACCTTTACAATCCAAACAAATCAACAAACATGCCTGGATCGGATGATGATGTAGATACAACCCGGAACATTAACACCACTTCTCTTCAACAACTCAATCTCTCCAACAGTAATGCTAAGTTTCCATACTTGAAGAATGCAGAAGATTATCATTTGTGGTCCATGAAGATGCAGAACTGGATCACAAACATTGATTGGAATTTGTGGGAGGTTGTTAAGAAAGGGAATAGTCTGAAGAAGCATGTTACAGATGCTGATGGAGTTGTTACTATAGTAGGACCCAAAACTGCTGAAGAGATTCTGGCTGTGCAGAGGGAGAGTAAAGTCAGAACTATTTTGCTCCAAGCTATACCAGATGACCATATGGGTGACTTCCATTTTATGGAGGATGCCAAGGATATTTGGATGGCTATAAAAGCAAGATTTGGTGGGAATGAGGAATCAAGAAGGCTGCAGAAGTCTATGCTGAAGCAAAAGCTCCAAGAATTTCAGATATCTGAAGAAGAAGGAATTCATAAAGGTTATGACAGGTTTCATCGAATATTGAGTCAACTTAATCAGTTGAAGGCTAGACCCGACAATGAAGACTGCAATTCTAAATTTCTGAGATCTCTGCCGCCATCTTGGTTACAAGTTTGTATTGCTCTCAAGACCAAAGGTGGGTTGGACATGATGTCGTTTGATGACCTCTACAATAGGCTTAAATCACTTGAGCCTGATGTTAGAAGTCCCATTAGTCCATCCACTCATTCTGCATTTGTTGGTGCCTCTACTAAACCTGTGCATCAAGCCTCAAGTTCATATACATCAGGAGCATCTTCTCAAACTTATAATCAAACTGCTCCTAAATCAAGAGCAAGTAATGTGTTGGAGGATCTTATTCATTCATTTGTGGCTGAATATGAACCTCAGCAGTTTATTTATGAGGACTTTGAACAGGTAGATCCATTGGAAATGGAGGAGATGCACTTAAAATGGGAGCTTGCAATGATCTCAATGAACATCAGAAGGTTTGAAGCCAAGTCTGGAAGAAAGTTTGGTTTTAATGGAAAAGAAGCAGCAAGGTTTGATAGAAGGAAGGTTAAATGCTACACTTGTTGTCAAATGGGACATTTTTCAAGAGAATGAAAAGACAGAAAGGCTGGAGATGAAGTCAGATATGGCTCTTATCCATTGGAAGCAGGGAATAACAAGACTGTACCTTCCAAGGTAATGGTGACTCTGGATCACCAAATTGATTGGGCTGATCATGAACCTGCTGGAGAGGAAGCTTCTACTTCTTCACAAGTGAATCTGCTGGCATTCACACCTTCAGAAGACAAGAAGGAGCAAGTCTCCTTGATGGGAATCTCTCAGGTAACCAACTGTGTGTTTGGATGTAGTGTAAGATACAATGAGCTTAAACAAGAATTTGATGAATTGAAACCAAAATACAATGAGTGTTATGTTGAAGTAGAGTCTTATAAAATGGCTTTAAAAACATTAGAGAAACAAAAAGTATGGTTTCAAAAGAATCAAGTTAAATATGATGAAAAAGTAAGAGTTCTAGAAAGTGATTTAGAGGTTGCTAAGATAGAATTAAAACGTACTGAAAAAGAAAAGTCTGATTTAGAAAAAGAAAAACAAGAGTTACAAGATAAATTAGATAAAGAGATAGCTGGTCGTATGAAATGGCAGGAAGGAGCATCTAATTTGAGTAAATTAATTGATGGTCGCCAATCAGTTAGGTCTAGAAAGGCATTAGGATATGAGAAGTATATTGACCCTGAAGAGCTAACCTATCCTGATATGTCTAGTGTTTTTGACCCTGAACCAGCCTTAGCTTATCAAACACCTGTTAAATATGTTAAGGAAGGGGGAATGAATGCTGTGCCTGGACCTATAAGAGGGGAACACATGCCTATAGACTTGTCCAAACCTTTTGACTTTGATGGATCACATCATTTATATGGCAAAAAGTCAACTGACTTACAAGACCCTATTGTGAAATCTAATGACTTTGTCTCTTGTTGTAACAGTGACAAGTCTTCTGATGAAGGGTCTACCTCATTTGCTAGCTGTGATTCAAGTGAGAAGTCGGACCTGCCCAAGACCATGTCCAAGACCACTCCCAAAACCATACCAAAGACATCACCCAAGACTCCTCACAAGCCTTCTAGAGTTGCTGCTGATAACAAGACAGTTTCTACTGAAGACTTGTTTTTAAATTCTTTGCACAATAATACTTTTGGCTTTGTTAAAAACAATTCTGTTTGTCATGGTGATTTGAATACTTTTTCATGTTATGGAAATTCTTTTGGTTTAAATACATCTTCTAAAAGAAAGAAGTGTTTTGTGTGTGGAAGTAAATATCACTTGATTAAGGATTGTACATATCATGAGCAAAGAATGGGTGCATGTGGTAGTCAAAGAAAAACCAGGCAAATGTGGAAGAATGTTAGTGAAATACCATCTTTTGTTCCACATCAGCAGAAACCTAATTCTGCTGAATCTCATTTTTCATGGAGAAGAACCAGTACTAGATCATATGTTCGACCCACTAGTTCTTTCTTTTATAATGGTTATTGGCCTAATCACTTTGACTCAATGTGTAATGGTGGTGGGAAATGGAATACTGCTGTGAAGCCCTCAGCAGGTTGTTCTTGGACAAAGAAGGGACCTAATATGCATTACAGGCCCAAGAACAATGGTGGATCTAAAACATCTACATGGCCTGTTACTAATGATCCACAAGGCAGGCTCAAGTCAGCAATGACTTGAGTCTCCAATGTGTACTAATTTTGTATATTTTGTTGTTGTTGTAGGAACATCCTTTGAAAAGTACTGAAGTTGGTATTGTTGATAGTGGTTGTTCTAGAAGTATGTCAGGGAACAAGGATAAGATGCATGACTTTGAGCCCATTGAAGGAGGAGGCACTGTAACCTTTGGTGGTGGAGATGGCAAAATTACAGGGAAAGGAACCATAAAGACACCCTTGTTAGACTTTGAAAATGTTTACTATGTGAAGGAACTGGAGCATTTTAATCTTATCTCAGTATCACAAATTTGTGACACTAAGCATAAGGTTTTCTTCCCTGAAGATGAGTGTCTTGTACTTTCCAAGGACTTCAAACTCCCAGAAGACACAACTATATTGCTGAGAGTTCCTAGAACCTTCAACTTATACACATTCAATCTGAATGATGTTCAGCCTAAAGGTGATCTAACATGTTTGGTAGCCAAAGCTTCCCTGGATGAATCTAATAAATGGCATAGAAGAATGGCCCATGTAAATTACAAGACCATCAACAAGTTATCCAAACTTGGTCTTGTTAAGGGCCTTCCTTCTAAACTCTTCACCAATGAACACAATTGTATTGCTTGCAACAAGGGAAAACAACACAGAGCCTCTTACAAAACAGTCCAAGCAGTGAGCACCATTTCAGAACCTCTTCAGTTGCTGCACATGGATCTCTTTGGTCCAACCCCCATTAGAAGTATTGATCACAAGTACTTCTGCCTGGTTATTACAGATGATTATAGCAGGTTTTGTTAGGTGTTCTTTCTCAAAACTAAGGATGAAACAACTCCAATCCTGAAAGACTTCATTATCTTAGTTGAGAACCAGCTGAATAAAAAGGTTAAAGGAATTAGGTGTGACAATGGTACAGAATTCAAAAATGTTGTCTTCATAGAATTCTGTAAGTCTAAAGGGATTAGAAGGGACTATAGTACTCCAAGAACTCCACAACAAAATGGGGTTGCTGAAAGGAAAAATAGAACCCTCATTGAGGCAGCAAGATCAATGCTTGCAGACTCCAAACTCCCCACCATGTTTTGGACTGAAGCAGTCAGTACTGCTTGTCATGTCTTGAACAGGGTATCCATCACTAGACTTCATGTCAAGACACCTTATGAACTTCTCACTGGGAAAGTTCCACACATACATTACCTTAAGCCTTTTGGATGCAAGGTGACTATTTTGAATACTGCTGATATACTGGGTAAATTTGATGGGAAAGCTGATGAGGGATATATAGTTGGGTATTCAGCTCATAGCAAGGCCTAAAGGGTTTATAATCTGAATGCTAAAAAGATTGAAGAGACCCTTAATCTGAGATTTCTTGAAGATCAGCCTAATATTCAAGGACAAGGCCATTCTTGGTATTTTGACCTAGACTATTTGACTGACTATTTGGGTTATACTAGGCATGCTTCTAATCCTGATGCAGGTACCAAAGATTCAAGTTCTAACCCTGCAGGTTCCACGGATGATGACTCAAAATGTGAGTCTGAGCCAGAAGAGAATACTTTTGTTGTACCATCTTTTCCACCTAACCATTTTGTAGGTAATCACTCTGCTGCTGAACAAGATGATGAGTCACATTATGCAGAAGATCTTGCAAGATTGCAGAAGCAGGAACATGCTGCTACTAAGGAAGCTCAGAAACTCAATGACAAGGTTACACAAGAGACTGAGGCTATCCTACATCAGTCAGCACAAGCAGTCAGTGGAAACAAGGATACTGCTGAAGGCACACCTATTCCCACTGATAATGTCAAAGATGCTGATTCTGCTGATGTTCACTCTCCCATCTCTACTGAAGTCTCTGCAGATTTTGATAAGCCCTTTACCAGATTTTCAAGTCCTTCTGATCTTGGGAATTATCAACCAAAGCCTGGCTTGTTTAACTCAGCTTCATATGATACTGAGTTTGAGCCTACACTCACCAACATTGATGCCAACATTGATGTTCCACCTACAGCTACCAAAAGGATTCACAATGCTCATCCCCTATCAAAGATTATTGGTGATCCTAAAGATCCTGTTCGAACTAGAAGCACTGTCAAGAATACAAAATATGGAGAAGTTGCTTTTATTTCTTATGTCTACAATCAAAAGAGGAACAATCACACAGATTTCAAACATTGTTTGTTTGCATGCTTTCTTTCTCAGATTGAACCAAATAGTGTTCCTCAAGCACTGGCTGATTCAAGTTGGCTTGAGGCAATGCAAGAGGAGATGCTGCAATTTAAGAATCAACAGGTTTGGATTTTAGTTCCTCTTCCTGATGGGAAATATGCCATTGGGACAAAATGGATTTTGAAGAATAAAAGAGATGCCAGGGGTATTGTGGTGAAGAACAAAGCAAGACTAGTGGCTCAAGGTTTTAGACAAGAGGAAGGCATTGACTATGATGAGGTCTTTGCACCTGTGGCCAGAGTTGAAGCAATTCAAATATTTTTGGCCTATGCCTCTTATATGGGCTTTATGGTTTATCAGATGGATATTAAAGGTGCTTTCTTGTATGGAGAGATTGAAGAGGAGGTTTATGTGACTCAACCCAAGGGATTTGAAGACCCTGATCATCCTGAGTATGTGTACAAAGTTGTCAAAGCTCTCTATGGACTACATCAAGCTCCCAGAGCTTGGTATGCTAGACTCTCCACATTTCTGCTGAAGAATGGCTACAGAAGAGGTGCCATTGACAAGACTTTATTTCTCAAGAAAGATTCTAGTGATATTATTCTTGTGCAGGTGTATGTGGATGATATTATCTTTGGTTCTACCAAAGAAGCCTGGTGTAGAGAGTTTGAGGATTTGATGAAGGGAGAATTTCAGATGAGTGCCATGGGAGAACTCACTTTCTTTCTGGGGTTGCAAGTTCAACAGAAACCTGATGGTATATTCATACATCAGGAGAAATATGTAAGAGATATGTTGTCCAAGTTTGCTATGGAAAATGTCAGGACTGCCACTACTCCATATGAGGCTCCCAAACCAAAGAACAATCTTACTCCTGATCTTCCTGTGAATGTTCATTTATACAGGTTAATGATTGGTTCTTTGATGTACTTGACTGCCTCAAGACCTGACATTACATTTGCTTTGAGTGCATGTTCAAGACACCAAGTCACTCCACTTACTTCTCATATGAATGCTGTCAAGAAAATTTTTAAGTATCTTAAAGGCCAACCAAACTTAGGTCTTTGGTATCCCAAAGAGTCTCCATTTCAGCTAGCAGCTTATAGTGACAGTGACTATGCTGGTGCCAATTTGGATAGAAGATCCACAACTGGAGGTTGCCAATTTCTTGGAAGAAGACTGATTTCTTGGCAATGCAAGAAACAGACCTTAGTTGCTACCTCTACTACTGAAACAGAGTATGTTGCTGCTGCAAATTGTTGTGGACAGGTTCTATGGATTCATAATCAATTACTGGATTATGGGTATAACTTCATGAATACTACCATTTTCATTGACAATCAAAGTACCATTTGTATTGTTAAAAATCCAGTTTTTCATAATAGAACCAAACATATTGAAATCAGACATCATTTTATAAGGGATGCTTATGAGAAACATTTGGTTAAAGTGGTCAAAATTCACACAGATGAAAATGTTGCAGATTTGTTAACCAAGGCATTTGATGGACCAAGGTTTCAATATTTGGTGGTCCATATTGGAATGCTAAACCCTTAACTGCAAAGTTTAAGGGGAGGCATAAGCCTCAGGGGAGGCATAAGCCTCAGGGGAGGCATATGCCTCAGGGGAGGATGATGACTGTAAACTTTGTACTATTTGTATAAGTTGTATAATTTCTGAGTTTTTAACAAGTTTTTAACACTAACCCTCTAACAGTTGTGCAAGTTGTTTGGTGTATTTGCTTGTTTGATGGTTGTTTTGAAGATGTTCTGAGAATGAAAGTCCCATGATAAATGTCACCAAGAGCTAAAGTCAAAGGAATGTGGTCAATATGCTGAACATGGTTTCTACTGATCAATTGAAACATGCTGAAGGTCTTACACAATGGATAAATTCAAATAAGATCTTTTCATTCATTCATAGAAACAAGTTACAGCTTACATTCAATGTTACAAATGAGATACAATGACCATTCCTAAACTATTGGCTAATTCAGTACTACTAGCTTCTATCAATTATTACAAAATACTTGAGGCTATGACAAGTACAATGAAGAAGCTGAAGATGAAAATGGAAAAAGAAGAGAAGGAAGACTGGGAAGATGCTCATGAATTAAAGTCAAGAGAATACTCAAGAACTTTGCCTCATGGTTACATTCCTCAATCACCTACTTCAGCTTCTCCTTTCCCTTACGTATGATCTCAGACTTCTTGCTCTGTCCAATATGTTCTTGATGTGGAAGACCAGGTCCTGGAGCAGGAAGATCCAACACCAAATTTTGTGATGTTGGAAGAGATGGATCCCTAGTACTTGATCTTGGTTGGGATCTCTCTGGTGTGGAGGGAGGAAGAAAGGATGGATCTTCATGTTCTTCCTCTGAAGAATCTTCATCAGAGGTATAGATAAAGGGAGAGACATTCTCTCTCTCAGCAGGATTGGGTACATTGCTTGGTTCACCCTTCAAATGAGCATTCCACTGTCTTTCTTGTGCATTCCATCCGTTCTCCAATGCTTTTTCAAAGTCAGAACCTTCAAACCCCCATGGATATGGTGGTATATCTTCTTCTGATGATGGAGAAGAGGAATTTGGATCTGAGGTTTCTAGGTGTGAAGACATAATTTGGATGGAGAATTGGGGTTAATAGAAATTAGGGTTTGAAAGATAATTTGGGAAATTTGATAAATGAGATGTGTTATTTGAGGTGATTAAATAAGGCAATTTTAGGAGTTACGATATTTAATGCGAGTGGGGTGGCACAGTAAAATCAAGATATTGACCGAAGATATTTTACCTTTGGTTGATTCTGCTGAGGTTTGACTATGCTTCAGCAGATTTGACTTTCATTGCTGCTAAAGGGTTAATTTTCAAATTAGAAGTTTTGTCAGACTTGGTCAATAAGTTGTTCCGATAATTTTGACCACGATTGGGGAACTTCCAAATTTAACTCACTCTGCATATCTTTTCGAATCAAAATTATTCGCTTATCACTTCAAATAAACCCATTATTCTCTGGAGTAATTCATAACCTTCTCACACACATTCAGTCAAATGGCTCAACTTGAATTGAAGGGCGATCATAACAAATATGCTATTCTGAAAACAAAGAAGGGACATGAAGAATTCGATTTGATGGTGGAGTTTCTACAAAGGTCGAAGATTCATTATGCTTTGACTTATTGTCCCAATTTGGTGTGTGAATCCCTGGTGAAGCAATTTTGGGCATCTGCTACCAAGAGATCTGCTACAGAGATTGTAGCTGAAATAGATGGTGTAGAATATGTGGTGACAGAAGGGTTGATAAGGGCAAAGCTTAAGTTGGATGATGAAAATGGTGTGTATCATTCCAACACTGCAGAGATTCTTGCTGGGCTAAGAGAAGCTGGATATCAAAGTACTGACACATCCAAGTGGCACAAGAATCAATTTTGTCCAAAGTGGAGGTATTTGGTGCATCTGCTGCTTCAATGTATAAGCAACAAGTGTGGTGGATGGAATCAGTTCTCTCTGCAATTGGGTTGTGGTATTGTTTGTCTTTCTAAGGGTGAAACTTATAATTTTTCTAAGTTTATTTTTGAAAATATGCTAGAAAATATAGATAAGGAACAACATAAGTTTTTAATGTACCCTAGATTCTTACAAATAATCTTAGACATAACCACTGAAGATATAACCCATATACCCATTAAAAGTCTAGGTTCTAAGTTGTTTGCCTCAATGAAAACTAATTATATTGGGGAACATCACCATATGTTGGAAGCTATGTTGCCACAAGGTAATGCCAATGTAGTTGAGGGTGATGATGCTGGTAATGTGCCTGCTTCTAATGCTGCTGATGATGGTAATCCATCATCTTCTGGTGTTGCTGCTGATGGTAATCCTTCAGTGGTAATGGAGGAAGAGCCAGCTACAACTGCTGAACCTTTACCTGATTCTACTGACTTACCACCACCTACCCCTGTACATATGTCAACAAGTCCTACCATCTCACCAGTTCAGGATGCTCCAGCTGAGCAAATTCATGAGTTTGAAGATGACTTACAGACTTTTGAACCTGATCTTACTAGACTACCTTCACCCAGTTCTTTGGGAGAGCAAATTAATGTAGGTTCTCCTAATGTTGTACATGAGTCTGTTTCTCCTGCTGGGTTCAATGAAGCTCCTCATACCACTGAGCAATCTGCTGGTAGAGCAGAGGACCCTATTACTCTCACATTTGTATATGATTCTCTTACCAGGTACATGAAAATGACTGAAGATCTCCAGAAAGAACTTGCTGAGACCAAGACTACTCTTGGTAATGAAATTCAAAGTCTGAAAAGCAAAGTTAAAGATTTGGAGGCACAGCTAAGTAAGCAGAAGCAAAGCAAAGATGGATTGGATTCTACTGAAGTAGCAAAGGTGGCAAATTTGGATTCTCTTGAGATTCTAGCTGAAGTTGCTAGACAGTCTCATGTTGTTCCTCCTAAAGCTGCTGCAGCACCTCAATCTAAACCAATAATACTAGTTCAAAGAAGAAGTACAAGATAGTATTTGGCAAGGAAAGCTGCTGAATCCTCAAAAGTATCTGGTGGTGATAATGATGTGCTGATGACTGAAGCTGTGGATATACTTTAGGAGAAACAATCATTCAGTGGGGTTGCTGCTGATCAATCTGCTGACAAAGGAAATACATCAGGAGAAACATACTTTGTAGCTGGGAGAGAATACTTGAATTCTCCTGTTCATCATTCATCTGAGAATATACAAGTTTCTACTGATAAAGAGGTTCAAGATGTACATGATGAACCTATGGCAGATGTGCATGTGTCTAATGATGATGTTGCTGCAGCTAATGTTCCTCATGATGGTTTGGATGAGCTTGTAACTGCTGAAGATAGAGCTGGACAAGGTAAATTATTACAAGAATGGGAAAATTATATGAAGAGTGCAAATCTAGCTGAGGAAGTACAAGCTAAGTTTGATGCAGAATTAGATTCAGAGACTCAAAGATATGTTTCTACCTTACCTATTGCAAGACAAAGGGAATTGGATGCAGCAGTTCTAGAGTTTGATGAGTCAGACTGGCAGATGATTGGAAAACAGATGCTTGCTAATCCTACTGTAACTGCTGAATTTATTGGTAAAAGAGTAGGGGAACAAGATTATGAATCTGAGATTGTGAAAATGTTAAAGATGAGGAAGAAGGCAGCTGATGAATTAAAAGCAAAAGCAAAAAGGGAAAAACCCATGACTCAAGCACAGCAAACAGAGTATATGAGAACGTATGTGAAAAATCAGAGCAGCTCATTATATAATACTGCTTGGTCTAAGAAACATGTATGGGGACTTCCATTTGAAAAACTAGTTGAGATTTATAATAAGATCAAAGCTAGGAATGCTAAAGCTGGAATGGATGCTTCAAAGAATATTCCTCTTCTCAATGTTGATGCTGATTCATCTGAGAATATTCATATTGCTGCTGAACAAGTATCTTTACCTGATACTTCTGCTGGTGTTGCTGTTTCTATGCATAAAGGTAAAGCCAAAGTGAGAACATCAGATGCTCCAACTAGGAAGAGAACTAGGAGACAATTGGAGCTGGAAAGATTAGGTGAAGAAACTGCTAGAAAGTTGACTGAAGATCAAGAAGCTGAACAAAGGGCTGAGCTTGCTAGATTTCATGAACTGAAGACAAGAGAAGTTGAAATTCAAGCTGCTAGAAACAAACAAATCAGGAAGGCTATGGATGAACAATATGCCTCTGCTGCACTTGAATCTTCTGAAGATTCTGCTGATGAACAATTGGATACTCCATCAGTGGATACTGATGCTGCAGAAGGTGATTCTACTGAAGCAGCAGTTCATGATGCTATTTATGTTCCTGGAAGAAGAGGAAAGAGAATGGCTAAAGTAGGATCATCACATTCAAAACAAAGTCTAATTAATGTGAATGATTCTGATGCTTCATTTATAAGGGAAGGATCATCTGATGATTGGCCAGAAGGAACTAGAGTTGTTCTGGTGAGTTGGGAGTTAAGTAAAGATGGTCAAATCAATACCATTTATAGATTGGATAAGACTTCCATATCCTTTGCATTTCTTCAGCAGATTCTTCATCTTGTAAATTATCAAGATTTGGTCACTCTATATGAGTTGGTTACTAAGTATTATGCCACTCATACTCCTGAAGGTTTTGGATTGTATTTGTTGGGTGATCTTCAAGTGTTGTTTGATTCTTCTACCCCCACTGGTGCAAGTTATGATATCTGGAAGAACAATCAGAAATGGAAAGTTCAGAGTTGGAAGTTCTATCCTATGTCTTATGTTCATGTGCTGGAAACTACCACTGGTCTGAGGATTATCATGGATATTACCAACAAATATCCTCTGAAGGTATCTTTGATGGAGAAGATGTTACAACAGAAGTTGGAAATTCCTCCTGATCCAGCTGGTAATACAAGATTGTTTGCTGAATCTTTGGTGAAGGTTTTCAAACAAAGGATTAAGACTTCCAGAGCAGGATCTGAATAGGGATATCATACTGTATATTTGTTTTAGTTATTAAAAAAAAAATGTTGTTGTATAGTATTTGTCTGCAGGTTTGGTTATCAACTTACCTGATGTTGACTATTCCATCATAAAGTTGGCTAGTCCAAAGGGTACAGCTTTGGTAAAGACATGTCAAATCTGTTGATAGCTGTAATGGTTTGCTCAAAACCATAGGGTTTTCAACTCACCCATGCTTTGTTGCTGAGTAGTTGAAATGGTTGTCAATTGACCATGGATTTTTTCTTTATGGATTCTGAATAATTGGCTAGCCCACATGTATATGGCTTGTGGTAAAGGCAGTGGAAAACCATATTTGGTAATCAGTTAACCAAGATGATTTTCATCAAAATAATTGGCTAGTCCTGAGCAAACGGCTACAGGTAAAGACATCTCAAATCCGTTTATAGCTGATGATTTGCTAAAAATCATGTGGTTATCAGTGTACCTTTGAACACTTGGCTACTCCAGTAGTGATGGCTATTGGTAAAGAGACATCAAATCTATTATTTTCAATGATTCACCTCTCACAGGAGTTAACACACCTGGAAGTGATGAGAATAGTATGAAACTAATTTGTTTTGATGTACATTGAGTCATTTGTTGCTGCAAAGAATGGAGCTTGCATTTATGTGCTGATCATAGAGATTATGCTGAAGATTATGCTGATCATAGAGATTATGCTGAAGATTATTCTTTGCTGGTGCTATGTTACAATCCTCTTGGTATGTTATTTTGAAGATCTATCAAGAATCTTGAACTTAACCAGGTCAAATTCAAGATTAGGGGAGGATTGTTGGGAATTCTGTGAAGTAAGAATTCTGCTGCTGTTTATGCTGAAAGGATTCTGCTGAAGAGTTGGTTTCTGCTGAAGCAGTGTATCTGCTGAAGACTAGTTTCAGCTTTATTAGTTTCTGCGGATATAGTATTTCCGTATTTTATGTAATGTAGTTTGGATATGCATGAGTTTATTTAGGAAGTGATAATGCATATCTTTTAGAAGTTTTAGAATATACGTTTCTTGTGAAACGGTTTAGGGTTCCTTGAGTATAAAAGGAACACACGGTTTATGTATTGAAGGACTTTAAGAGAATTCTTAATATTATTAAAAAGATCCATAGAGGATCAAGAGTGCCTAGTATCAAGCTTGTGTTTTGTTTCCGCTTTATAAATACAAGTTGCAGAGATTGTCTATTAGTGTGTTATTGATTACAGTGACATTACTAACGATTCTAGAGTGCTCAAGAAGATCTATCAAGGTCTATAGTTCAACAAAGTTAAGTCAAGTTAAAAATAAATATCATTTACGTTATAAAAATGCAAATTTCGCTGTAGAATTGTCTCTATGTGTATCACTAAGTGAACATGTTTTCTTATGGTTGTCTACCATAACCATGATTATGCTTTGATTGTTTGATAATCACCGTTGGTGGAAATTCCTAAGGCAGAGGGTATGCATATACTTTCCGAAAAATATACGCATTATAATTTTTGTTTTTTACATTTTTTAATATTTTGTCACTAAATGCATATCCTTTTCAAACAAAAATTGAAAATGCAACCCTATGATCAAATTTTGCGACCACCACTGATCACAACGTACTATAATTTTTTTTAGGCATGAGTTAACAACACCCTCCCTATTTGACCAGCTGCCGTCGCTTGTACTGTCTGCATTAAAACCTGTACATTTTAACTAAAAGTAGGTGGACCCCCTTGGTAGGAAGGGTGCGGTCAACACATCCTTTTTTTAAAGTATTTTAGTTTAGGGATCGGTGATTCTAGCTGCAATAATATCTAGTTTCTTACTAGTCCTATTCGTATCATATAATTGTATTTTAAAAAATAGTTATTGCACATTAATTCACATTTATATTTCATATTTCACCTAGTTTATCCTTAGTCCTTATTTATCATAGTTACTCCTAGATTTTTAAACTTTAGACAAGGGTAACAATGACGTTGAATAAAGAATCACTATAAGCATTATCTAACTATGATATTATAGAGAAATATACTTCTTGTGATTGCATAATCATATTTAACATCACATATTCTATTTTTAACAACAATTTTTATAATTACAATCATCAAAAAAATATAAGTATGAAAATAAAGAGTTCATTAAATGTTATTTTACACAAATGATGAGACTTAAACATAACACATAGAATTGTGGTTAGCAAAATCCTTTTAATAAATATCACCTTTTATCATTTATATCTACAAAGTTAAGCCGGCAGTAATGGTGACTGTAAATGTTCGTGGTGATTACTGTCATAGCAACGCTCATTCAGCATAATTTTTTTCATAAACAAGTTAGTGTGATAAGGTATCAAGCGGCCGAGTTATGCAAATCATGGCGACCGGCCTTCGACCAACCTGGACGCGTCCTATGTGATCAACCGTCCATTACGATCGGTCTTAAAAAAACAATTTTAAAGGTATACGTTAATTGATTAAAAGTAAAGTAAAGTAAAGTAACTCCCAATACCGTCTTCCACGGGTTATGGGTCCCAATACCGTCCTCCACGGTGTATGGGGGAGGTTGAGACGTAGACAACCATACCCCTACCTAAGGTAGAGAGGCTGCTTCCGGATCTACCTAAGGTAGAAAAGGACCTCCGGCCTTTTGTAGGGAGTGAGGATCGAACCCTTGACCTCTAGGTTAAGAGGCAAGGGGTTTTCCAACTGATCCAACCCTACTTGTTGTATACGTTAATTGATTGTGGAATCAAAATTCAAAGTCAACGGCGTTGACGTTAAATGTGTGGGGCAAAGTCCTAATGACCACGGCAAACCTTTAGCCAATAACCACCTGACACGTTGCATGCTAGTATCCACAAACCTTAGTGGACCTCACAACAGCGTAGAAACACAGAAATTGTGGGTTCATTTCGTTTTGTAGAATGAATGTCGACCGTAACGTTTATTTTGAAAACCGGGTTTTTAATCGATTTGGTCAAGTTATCGGGTCATCTGGTTATTGACTCAATCGGTTTGACCTCCGGATTAACAAGGTTTTTTTTTTTTAAAATAAATATTTTTTTAACCGGTTCGACCACCGAGTCAACTTAGTTCAACCATTTCGAGCACCGAGTCAACCTGGTTTTTTTTAAAAAAAGAGAAAAACTAAACCCTGTCGGGTTTCGAAAACCGGGTTGACTCGGGTCACTTAAAAACCGACTGGTCTGACCGGTTAACCCGTTTTTAAAAACCTAGTTTTTTTTACCTTTTTTTTGCCGGAACCGGTTCAACCGGTTAACCCGGCTGGGTCGACCCGAGTTTCAAAACATTAATAAATAAGTCAAAACTATTAGAAATAAGATTAGGTTTCCGTGTTTTTTTATATGGTATTAGATGTTTCTCACCTTATGAGAGATTTGAGAGTAAATTTATCTACAGTGTTATGCCTAAACTTTTATAGCATTATTTGATAGGTTTGCAAACCCTATATTTTTGTCAATCTTGTATCTAAACCTGCATGTCATTCTTCCGTTGAACGTAACTTGGTGACAATAACATAAGTGCGCGATAAGTTTCTATTATGACAAAGCGTAACTTGTTCTAAAGGAGAAGTTTCATTATGGTACACAACCATCACCGTGATGTACGTTCAAAACGACCCCATTGGTGTGATACATCTGTTTTTGGCCTAAAGGGTGCATTAGTCGACCCCGCATGGTGGGCCGAATATTATGTGGTGCAAGAGGTACACGATGGGTATATGTGTTTGTGTCTTTGTGGGTTTGTGTACATTTTTTTCAACATCCAACCTTTGTTGTGTTGGCTTTGATTGGATTTCTACTCCAAGATTCATTTTTAAGAATTGTCTGATGTAATACATGATTACATGGTGTGCTTTCTTGGTTACTTACTTACTAGAGTTGTGTATCTTCTTCCACGTCTTTGTACTTTGTTTTTAGAGAAATTGGCATCAAAATATCAAATGTATCATGTTATTTATGGATTATCTCCACCATTGTCACCCATGATAACCACAAGTCCACAACATTTTTACGTGTAAGATATACACAAATTGTTTTATGTCAACATGCATGATCAAAGTCGTCCCATGAATTTATGAAATTTTTTAAAACTCTGGACGAAATTAAATAATGAGTCATTTCGATAAGGATTGTCATATTTAAAATGTCACCGTTTATAAGATATAATGCAATTAGTTATCTAAATGTACTAGCATATTACTCATTTAAGATATTTTCTCATCTAAATACTTTTCTGTTCGTGAAAAATACGTGTACACATGAATATAATTATTAACAGGACAAATTTTGAGGCCTCTAAAAATTTTGAGGCTTTGAACGGTCGCTTACCTTGTACACCCTCAAAGTCGGCACTAATCAAAGTGCGCCTTAATTATCCAAGTTCATAATCCCCATTTATAAAAAAGAAAATTAAAACAATGACTCACCTATAGCTCATCCTTTTTGTTAATCTGACGCGTAGACTTTTAGGCATCTATTCTTGCCATCAAGCAAAATTTTCATTCTCGCATGTTTTTATTGTCATGCTTAAAATGCATTAGTGAAAACATGCTTAAGATGCTTAAGAATATGATGATAACAAGTGAATTTATCAAAAGTAACTATTTGAAGCGCATGAACGTGTCAAATTATCAATGGTTTAAACATAAGCTTAAGCATACATATTAAATCTCTCTATCATCCGTTTTTGTAGTCATGAATCATCATCATATACAAAGTGGGAAGAAAACCTACTTTTTAAAACTTTAAAAAAACATTACTAACCCAACACGTGGCTCTCTTTTCTCCTTTTCGGTCTCATAATACCTCATCTCTTCTTCTTCTTTACTCTCACAACTTACTCAAATCTTTACACCAATTTTAGTTTAAAAATCATTTAAATAACAAAACTATGTCCGTTGTCTATTCAGTTACATCATATATTTTTTCAATATAAACAAATTACAACTCTTTGCAAGAATTCGAATTTCATTAAAATTAAGGTTTCATTCAATTCGAGGTAAAAAAAAAGTTCTATAACAACTCATGATCAACAAATCCTAAATTAACATGAATGTTTAATCTTTTTAGTTAGTATAAATTTTTCTCATTATCTTTTTAAAGAAATCATGTGTTTATAAAAACACCCGTAAGATGTTTAATGAAATGTCTCAATGAAGCATTTTTGTGATTTTGAAGTTTGAAGATATTTATAAGAATATAAATGTTTTAGTATTTTATAAAAGTTTCAATATTTGATTAAAAATGTCAAAATTGTGATTGACAATACTTTGAATCTGCAAATTTTCATCAAAGTAGTGTATGTGCATTAAAGAAATTTCAGCAAATAAGTTATTCATCAAAGAATGTAGATGAAACATAATTTTTCATCAAATAATATTCAACTAGGAAGTTGTTTATCAAATAATGTTGGGTAAATAAAATTGTTCACCAAGTAATTGTTCATAAAAAATAAAATAATTTTGTGTGTTCATAAAAAAAAGAAAGAAAGAAAAAAAAAAGTATGTTAGTTTATCAATACAAAAATCTATACAAAATGTTTATCAATTTTTTTTCTTTTATGTTTATCCATACAAAATTTCATCAATATACTGTCAGGATGTTCATTAATACATATTGTTCATCAGTAGAAATTGTTCGTCAATAAAAAAATTCATCAATATTCAAGTGTTTGTCCATACTCTAATTGTTCATCAATATTCCGCTCAAAATAAACGAGAAAGGACACATGTCAACACACTGAATTTTTAAGCATTTCAGAAGGGAACCAATTATATATATATATATATATATATATATATATATATATATATATATATATATATATATATATATATATATATATATATATATATATACACACACACACTAAAAGAGGGGAGGATGTTCGTGGCGACCACTGTAGCTGCTACAGTTGTTGCTACAGTACCTTTTTTTTTAGTACTAACGGTCGTTAGTTATGTAACGGTTGTTAACTAACGACCGTTATCTTTAACATTTTTAAAAAAGATTGTATACACTTTATCCTTCATCTCAGCGGTTCATTGCAAATTTTGTCCTCACATAATTTACATAAATGATCCTTCATGTTATACATCAATTACAAAGTCAGTCCTAGGTACCTAACTCCTCCCCTTGCTCTTTATCCATCTAAGATGTGCCGAGTGTTTTGATCGTTAACAAACATCCTTTTACAAGTTTAATGTTTCAATTGTTTAAACTAAATGTTTGTGGCTTCGTGTTTAGATTTGCAAGCAAATCGTTTTACATTCTATTGTTTATTCATCTTTGCTTTCGAGTAAATATATCTTAGTGACAACATAATTTCAAATATCACATTGTCATATTCTCACCATAATATCCTTCAAGTGTAATATTTCAATCTTATGAAGATTGAAGCATACTTTCTCTCACGTCTCATTAAATGTTTACTTACAAAAAGCATAGGATTTAATATAAGTGAGAAAGTTATATTGTCCCGATCAATAAAAGTTTCATATCCATCCAATTAATGATAATTTGATTAGTTGGAATTGAAAATTTGATTACTTTCAATTTCAAAGTGGACGTATCGTTTGGTACCTAGAAATCAAAGTCGTAATGGAATAAGTAAATTACATTGGAATGAAAATTTGTTTTTTGTTTTAAGTTTTGGAATATAATCACTTATTACTTGATTCAATCTATTAGGTAACCACCATTTTCATTTCGTGACATTCTCTCAGATTTATTTATTTCATTGACTTTTATTGTCGATTATAACGCACCAAACAACATATGAAAATGATTAATTGCATCACGACATAACCAAACAAGACAACTGAATAGTAATGACTCATTGAATTACTATTGAATTACTATGTTCGTTATTCCATTCCTTCATTTGTTTCGTTACACATAACTAAACAAACTGTTACTTTCCATTTTGAAATGAACCAAGTACAACTTTTTCATCAAACATCTCATTAATTGTTGGAAACATAACTTTCTTGAATTATGAATGGAAAGTTGTGGGAGAATTAAACCGGTGGTCCAAGCCGCCCAACCACTAGGGGGTCCGGTTCATCAAATTGCCAACCGGATTAAATGCAACTTCATATCTGTCACCGGATGACACGTAGGCACATGATGACGTGGCGGATAACATTACTCAGCCACTGACATCATGCCACGTGACAAAATGCATGACAACTTGCTTTGGCTATGATGACGTCAGCAAAGGCTTCTAGAACACGTGATTCCCGAGACCAAAAGTCAAAAGCTTCTGTTTATTAATTATTACTAGTATGTTGCTTTCCTTTCATATGTAACCTTCTTTTTCCTTTTTCACATATTGAATTTCTTTAAGTACACATTGTATTATTTTTCTTTTAAAAGATGTAAAGATGAAATAATATATATAAGAGCATTCATTACGGTAGTTTTATTAAAAAGGTCAAAAAAGATAAAAATGTTTATGTTTTATTTCAACAATAGTGGACATTCATTTCATTAGTATGTGACATGAAAAAGTCTTAATTCTTAAACCTCTTTATAAATTCAATACATTTAGGTGAGTTTGTATGGGGTTATGAGTTTTTTAGTGATTAAAAGTGTTTGTTTAATGGTCTTAAGAATGAAATAGGTATATCATAGCCATAAACTTATTAACCATCAATTTGGTGTCTATAAAATCTATTTCGTGGGTCATTCTCTTTTTCACTAAAAAATTCAAATATTTATACACTTTTTCATATCATATTTTGTCATCCAAACATAAACAATCGTAATTATACACTTTTTCATATCTATTGTCATTTTATCACATACCAAATCCGATACTATTGTGATTCCTATCAACAAAACAAACGGCTCTTTAATGCATTTTGTTTTGTAAGACATTTTATGAAATTGTAAAGGTTTATACTATACTAAACGTAAGTTTATAATATCAAAAATGGTGGATGCTCTAAGCAACTACTTTATCATTATTATTTTTTAATTATGAAGCGAATGAAGCATTTTTTATTTTATTTTTTATTTTTTTTAAATGAAACGGATTGCATGAAGTAGTTACTTACGTATTATTTAAGAAAAGTAGAGTTGTTTCAAGTCCAATAGTCAACAAATGGAGCGATTTATTATTAGTTTTATTATGAAGGGCTATAAACTTACAATAATTATGAAATTATAAAAGAATTAAGGCGGGTAAACGTGCACCTTTGTTCGGTTGCAACAACTGCCAACCCAAGCCTCTCTGTTTAGTTAGTTTCAAAATAACATATTTATTCACAACTAAAAACAATTACTTCGAGCCTCTTCATTTGTCACATAAGTTTGGTAAAGTTTTTATAAATTAAAAGACTCCATAAAAATAAGCCAAGCCGATTAAAACGGGCTTGTAAAAATTATAAACGCTTATAGTCAAGGTTATAAAAAGCGTGAGACGTGGCGTGACGGTATAGTCAAGCCTCAAGCCTTAATGTGAGGCGTAGCGGCATGACGTTTTTAAGGCGTGAATTAAGGCGGCAAAAAGTATTTATAGATTTATAGATTTATAGATTTATATTATATTTCATTAGTATATCATATATTTCATATACATCGAGTTTACAAAAAGTATTATACATAAGTAATAAAGTCAAGAAACTCTATTTACATTTGTAATCTTCTTCAAATACTAGTAAACCCCTAAACACCAAATACCAGTAAACCTCAAATACGATGCCCAAATTCCAATTACTAGTAAATCCCCTAAACGCCTCAAATACAAGTAAACCTTATCGCACCTCATCTCATGCTAAGCCTTAAGACGACGCCTTGATCTATTACGTGGCGTGGAGGTGACGCCTCACGCCTTTGCGAGGCTTTTGCGGCGTCAAAGCGCGCCTTTTAGAACACTGCTTATAGTTGATCAAGTTACTTAATTACCTTTAAAATAAAATAACATAAAAATTTAAAATATATATGGACTTAATTTGATCTATTTTAGGTGATTCAAGGGGGAGAAAAAAAATAATAATGATGATGATGATGTACAATAACAAGTCTCAACTTTAACTAATTTATCAAACATATTTATAAAAAGGTAAAATCAAGCTTTTTAATGTATAATATAAGTTTCGGCTCCAGCTTGTATCGCCGATTCTAAAAGAACACTTACACAACTAGCTATATACATGCTAGTGTTGGATAAGTCAAGCATTAGTCAGACGTATTCATTGGACACGCACATACTCGCAACCAATCCACTACATTAAATATATAGGCTTAAAATAATACACGTATATTTGTGGAATTGAGATAAGGTTTCTTCATCTTTTTATAAGGAGGGCACAAGAAATTTTGATTGAACAAATATCAAACATGTGGGAACTCTATATATATATATATATATATATATATATATATATATATATATATATATATATATATATATATAACGATAGTTATTAACTTAAAAATTCAATGTTACTTAACTTTTTCATATTTCTGTAGTCATTCGCATTTTTATATTTGTTCGAGTGTGCTGAATATAATATACTAGTATAAAGTATAATTGTGTTTCTTTCAACTAAGGTGTATTAGGTATAAAGCATTAAGCTTTAGCTTGCTTTTAAGAATCAACCAAATGATTTGAACCCAGAGTCTGAAACACTTGCATGTGAAACACTAGTTTCGACTTGAAGCAAAACTGTGATGCTTGCTCCCCATCATTTCAATCATGGAATCATGCATATATGACATAGGAACCCACATTAGTACAACAACAACAACAACAAACCCAATCCCGCCGGGGGCGGGGTATGGGGGAGGTAAACAGTAGACAGATCCTACCCCTACCCCAAGGTAAACCCGGGAGTAGAGAGACTGCTTCCAACGAGACCTCCGGCAAGTGCAGGTGTGCGGGTGAGGAGAACATAAAAGCGAGCATAAAAAAATAAATAAATAAATAAATAAATAAATAAATACAAGCAAACCAGGGGAACAACCAAGGCAACCGCAGACTGGCAGAGGCAAGGGGGCACAAACAAAAGAGCACAAAACAAAAACAAAAACAAACAGACAAAGCACCAAAAAAAAAAAAAAAAAAAAAAAAAAAAAAAAAAAAAAAGCAAAAAACAAAGCAGAGCAAAGCAACGCAAGGAGCCTAAAGCTAAGGCCAAGCAAAAAAAAAGGGCACTAAAACCTAAAGCAAAGCAACGCACAGGCCTAAAGCAAAAGCAAGGCAAAGCAACGCACGGGCAAAAACACAAAGCAAAAGCAAGGCACCTAGCCGAAACTACCCGCAAATCCTAATTCTATCTCTCCACACCTTCCTATCTGAGGTCATGTCCTCGGTCAAGAGAAGCTCCTTCATGTCGAGCTTAACTCTATCCTCCCATCTGAGTTTGGGTCTACCCCTCCTTCTCACACCTTCAACTACTAGCGCCTCGACTCTTCTTACCGGCGCTGCTTGTGACCCCCTTCTGACATGACCGAACCACCTTAACCTACCTTCTCTCATCTTCGAGATAATATTCTCGACCTCGAGCTTTGCTCTGAAAACTCCGTTCGGGATCATGTCAAGCAAGGTTTTACCACAAGTCCATCTTAGCATTCTCAGTTCTGCTACCTCTACCCTGTTAGCAAGGGCCTTGGATAAGGGCCAACACTCAGACCCGTACATCATAGCCGGTCTAATCGCCACCCTATAAAATTTTCCCTTTAACTTTAAGGGGACGTTCCTGTCGCAGAGAACTCCCGACGCCGCCCTCCATTTTGTCCAACCTGCTCTAATCCGATGGGTAACGTCCTCATCTATCCTCCCTGATTTGTGAAACATCGATCCAAGGTATCTAAAGGACACCTTGGGTGACAGGATCTGGTCACCTAATCGAATATCAATTCCTTCGTGGTGGCCTGCCTCGATCCTCCCAAAATCACATCTCATGTATTCAGTCTTCTCTCTACTCACTCGAAGACCGTTGTCTTCAAGAGCTGCCCTCCATTGCTCCAGTCTGCTGTTTAACC
The DNA here is from genome assembly GCA_030686995.1 of Artemisia argyi. NCBI lineage: Eukaryota > Viridiplantae > Streptophyta > Magnoliopsida > Asterales > Asteraceae > Artemisia > Artemisia argyi. The sequence continues at coordinate 137,607,609 of CM060708.1, read as the reverse complement.
CTTCCGCCGTTTCTGCCACTAACACAATGTCATCAGCAAAAATCATGCTCCACGGGATGCCCTCTTGTATCCCACGAGCTAACTCATCTAGAATCAGGGCGAAGAGGTAAGGACTAATGGCAGATCCTTGGTGTAGCCCTACTTCCACAGGGAAAAACTCAGAGATCCCCACTGTGGACCGAACCCGGGTCTTAGCCCCCTCGTACATATCCTTGATGACCCTCACATATCTCCTTGGGGTCCCTTTCTCCACTAGAGTTCTCCAAATCAACTCGCGTGGAACACTATCATATGCCTTTTCAAGGTCGAGAAACGCCATATGCAAATCCTTTTGTCTTTCTCTATACTTCTCCATGAGACTCCTGAGAAGGTGAATAGCCTCGATCGATGACCTACCTGGCATAAAGCCAAATTGGTTCTCCGCCACCCTCGTCTCCCTTCTTAACCTTCTCTCAATAACTCTCTCCCAGAGCTTCATGGTGTGGCTAAGAAGCTTAATGCCCCTATAGTTGCAACACACTTGCACATCCCCCTTGTTCTTGTAGATGGGGATGACTTCGCTGAGTCTCCATTCTTCTGGCATCTTAGCACCGGAGAAGATCTTGTTGAAGAGGCAAGTCAGCCATTCTACCCCCTCATCTCCCATGCACCTCCAAGCTTCTATGGGAATTTGGTCCGGCCCTACTGCTTTGTTTCTTCCCATCTTCTTTAGTGCAACCTTTACCTCTGGTTGACTAATCCTCGAATAGTAGCACTCTGGCCATCGGCTAGGGTTCTCTCCTACCCCGCTTCCTTCGGTAGCTCCCACGTTGAAAAGAGAGGAGAAATACTCTCCCCATCTTTTCCTAATATCCTCTTCATTCACAATGGTCCGTCCGCCTTCATCCTTGATATATTTAACGGTACCTAAATCCCTCCTTCTTCTCTCTCGGGCTTTAGCAATCCTGAAAATATCATAAGCCCCTTCTCTGGAGTCCAATTTCTTATACAACTCTTCGTACGCCTTGTCCTTCGCCTGCGCTACCGCCTTCTTCGCTTCTCTTTTAGCTGATTTATACCTCTCTTCTGCGGCTGTGATATCAGCTTGGTGGCCCTCTCGGCACAATAAAAGCTCTCTGAACCTAGATTGTTTCGCTGCTACTTTGGATTGCACCTCCTCGCTAAACCACCAAGATTCCCTGTTGTGCAGTTTGGTCCTCGCTGTCCTGCTAGCGACACCAAGGGAATCCTTTGCTGCTTCCTTAATGATGTTGGCAATGGAGTTCCACATCTGGTCCGCGTCTCTAGCAGACAGATCCTCCGACTGCGTAAAAAGTCCCTCTGAGACTTTCGCTTTAAACGACTCGGCCGCCTCGCCGTTCAGATTCTTCCATAGGATCTTTGGCAAACTGTTCGCTACTCTCCTAGGTCGAAGCCTTTCGAAGATTGTATCCAAAGCTAACAATTTGTGTTGGGATGAACATGTCTCGCCAGGGAACACCCTGCAGTCCCTACATGCTCTAAGATCACTCCTTCTCACCAGCAGATAGTCAATCTGGGTGTTGTGACCCCCACTCTGGAAAGTGATCAAGTGAACATCTCTCTTCTTGAAGAAAGAGTTCGCCACTACTAAGTCGTGAGCCGTCGCAAACTCTAAAATCGTACTACCTTCGTCGTTCCTAACTCCAAAACCAAAACCTCCGTGGACCCCCGCGTAACCATCCGCCGCCGCTCCTATATGACCATTCAAGTCACCACCAATAATCAAGCGTTGATCCAACTGGCACTCTCTAACAAGCTCGTCGAGCGAGTCCCAGAAATTCTTCTTCTCTTCTTCACTTCGGCCCACTTGGGGTGCGTAAGCACTGATTACGTTAACGGTCTCCTCATCAATAACCAAAGTGATCATCATAATCCTATCACTCCTCCGGATCACTTGCACTACGTTATCTTTGAGACCTGCCGCCAAAATAACTCCAACTCCGTTTCTCGCCGTCCTAGAGCCAGAGTACCAAAGCCTGTAGCCGTTACCCTCCCTCGTGCTGGATCCCTTCCATTTCGTCTCTTGGAAGCACGCGATGTCTACCTTATGTCTCCTTAACGCATCAGCAAGCTCGAAGAGCTTACCGGTCAACGATCCAACGTTCCAACATCCTACCCTAATCCTACGAGAAGTGCGAACCCTAGCAAAACCTCTACCCACCCTATGCCCGCTAGCCCCTCCTACCTCGCCTACCCCTCCCACACCGGAAAGACACGACCTCAGGTGACCATCACTAACCAAAGGGTCTATGCTAACACCAAGGAACTACAAGGAGAAGTGAAACAAATAAACAAAAACAAACCAAAAGTCAGGCACAAAAAAGCAACACCACACCACTGAAAAGGAGCACCAGCAAAAAAAAAAAAAAAAAAAAAAAAAAAAAAAAAAAAAAAAAAAAAAACAGATAAGTAAAAGGAAAAAAAACTCAGCTGGGCCGGAAAAAATTCCGGTGGCCGGAAATAGGATTCCGGTGACAGATGACGGATTCCGGCGACCGTCGCGGGCTGGGCGGCAGAGAAAACTTGGGTTCGCCTCAGAAAAAGGATGGGAGTCTCCACTCGCGGGCGGTGGTGGTCGTGGCAGCCTGGAGTCGCCGGAAAAATCAAGTAATGACCGCCACACAGAGGCGGCGCGTGGGGGCGCGTCGGTGGTCCGGTGGTGGTCCTATTCGAGATGTAATGGATCGGAGAGTGTGGAGAAGCTGTTGGTTGGATTTAATTGTAATAGAAATGAAAAATGGTGAAGGTTGACTTTTGCGGAGAGAGAGAAAAGTTTGGAGAGAGATGTAATGGATCGGAGAGTGTGGAAAAGTTTCAGGAACCCACATTAGTAAATCACCTAAATCCAACACCAAAAAATTTTGTTCTATAACATATATGTTTCTAAGATGCCTGGTATGTGCATGTACTAGTCCCTAGACAACCGCAACAAGAACAATACTCAATCCTTCCGGCTATATATATGGGGAGGTATGATATGATGTAGACAATTATACCATGCGGGCAAGTAGACTGCTTCCAGAAAAACATTCGGCAACCTATTTGAATAATTTAACAAAGTTTGGTTAATGCAAAAACTTGTTGGGTTATAAGCACGTTTGGCATACCACAAAATTTCTCATGAAATCTATGGCCTTATATGGGTTTAGAATGAGATGCTATCTTAATTAGCTAAATGCTAATATTTGGGTAGTTGAAACACATCATAGGAAGTGCGTTTTCCTTTTATAATCCTTATTAACAAGCTAGACTAGTAAAAACTTTACGTTGGATACGACTTTCTTGATATTATAAAGAAATAAAAGTTGAACAAGTGACAAAGAAAAAACATTGCGCCTCTTCTAGACAGGTCAATGGAATTCACTATAATGTCAATGGCAAAGGGTTCCTAAATTCCACACAGAAATTGATTTTTTTTAGCCCCCTTGCTAGGAAAGAAAAAATGTGACAGAAATAATATATTAGGTCTGTATTTCAGATGGTGAATTAAATTGTTCCTGTACCACATATTAAACAAACAAGAGTGAAATGAGGAGCAAATGCATGCACTCTGAGTCTGTAAGCAAGCAAGACCAAGGACTTGGTCAACCATGACTATTTCAAATAATGTTTGACTCAATATTGAAGACCAGGAAAAAGTCAAACTCCTATACAAAGACACATATAATCAAATACTTATACAAGAACTAAGGCCACATAACAAACTGATATAGACTGGCCAATGAAAGAATCAAAGACATGGTTACCTTTTAACAAGTGTTTCGAAAATCATAGTCTAACCTAACCAATGTGTATGATGGTTAGGATATGAAACGACGGTAGCTTTATATAGACAAAAGATTGAAGAACTAGTAATTTCATTGACGCATTGCATCTTCTGTTGGCAAAAAATGCTGGGATTTTCACTTCTGTTCTTTCTGAAATAACTTGTCACCGCCTCCCCTTTCAGTTCCGCCATTTTCAACATTAGTTCATTGTTTAATTTTTCTACATCTTCGATAACCGAACATACTCAGCATGCACAACTTGTAGTGAATCCAAACAGGTCTCCAGTTCTTGAATTAAACCGTCTTTAGAGTACTGTTCCTGTTGAAGTTTGCTGACCTGTGCACTAATACTTTCTTTCTCTGACTTCAGAACGTTTAAGCGTTTGATCAAATCATTAAATGACTTCTCTTTTGTAATAAGTTGCACTTTCAACTTATTCATGACTGCCATTCGTGTCATTTCACACTTGTACTCGTCAAGCTTTGTGTTTAACTCTGGTTTGATCTTCGTGTATTGACATCGCAGTAGCAATTCTGCCTTGTAGGCAGTGACTTGATTTTGAATGAGAATCAATTTGCTTAAGTAAAGCGTTGAGTAACTGCAGATCCACTTGACTTTGATCTTGCTTCAGTCGTGAAATTGTACTTTTTGATATTGAAAGTTTCTTTTCGGCTGGTTCTAACTCATCTTCCATTGATAACTTTTGTTGTCAAGTAAGACTTCTTTCTATCACAATCTTCCGTTGTCCTATTTATGACATCATTGACAAACTGCTCGAACCCTAAATTAAAATATACAAAGTATGATTATAATGTTAACTAATTTGTTTACTGACTCAATCATTCTGAAAGGATATATTCAAAAGTACTAAAAACAAGTTCATTGAACAGACATTTGTAATTTAGGACCTCACCTTTAGCATTTTCTGCAACGTTTCCAGGTATAATCTGACTATCCTCGTGTTTCGACTGTGATTTTGATGTGTCACCCTCCATTTAAAAGAATAAATGTTTTGCAATACTTGAATATTATATCATAACAGTAAGCTCTAGATTCCAACATTAGTAGCTATACAAAAGATAAATAGCCACAAGGCTACAACCATACAAAGTTAAAATGTTTACTTGTAGTAAACATCAGGTTCAATCTATGTCAAATTATTCACAAACAGTTCCGGTAGGGTAACATTGTTTATATCATTGTGTGTAATACAGAGTGCAATAAATCACAAAAACGGAAACCAACAGCATGTCGTACAACTAGTGTTACAAGTTTTAACAAATATTCGCTTGTAAAATACATATAGGAACTAACGAGTAACGACTTATCATTTACCTCTAATTTATCAGCAGTTACACACATAATGAATTCTAAATCATTTCTTTTACATTTCTTGAACCCATCCATATCAACAGATTATTCAACCCTAATATCATATTAAGCAAATTAAAGACATAATATCGGTAAATCATCATCATTTATACGACTGAGCGTCATAAGAGTGCAATATATCACCAGAAATACAAGAACCAACAGATATTAGCATGGGAGACACATCAAGAACTTGTATTTATCATTTTCCCCCATTTTATTCGCAATTTAACACATGATTAATTCAAGATCATATTCTTTACATTTCTTGAACAAATATGCAACATTTAAAGCAAAAACCATGAACAAAATTCAATCAATTAGAATCCCCAAAGACCGGTACTAATCATAAAAAAATGTAAACATAATTTGTTTGTATGAAGATGTTAGAAGCAGAATGTATTTATCATAACATTAGAATAACTCAGAACTATGGTTTATCATAACTTAAATGATACAAGGATCAGTTAACCACAAACCAAAAAACACGTAAAATGAATCAAAACACGATGGTTTAAACGGACCCACAATCTCATATGATTGCATAGTTGACATAGCTTAATAACATTAAAGAAGTGATAAACAACACAAGATGGAAAGTGATTTTTTCATACATAAACTACAAACTAGGTCCCTACTTCCTTAGGTAAACATATCAGTTAGTTAATCAACACCTTAAAAATGTGGCCGTCATCTTTATCATCAATTATTGACAGGATATATTTGTGAATCCGAGTGATCAAGTAGCATTAGTGAATCCTTGTAAGAGTACATGAAGAATGAGGCCTCTACTCCAACAATCCCAAGATTCTTGATCTGTTGTGAACAAGGGTCGTAAACAACAAGCGTGGTAAGCTCTTCATTGTCGTCCCGAGCTTCAAATATAAGTTCACCATTATTTCTTAACCCCAATATCCGAACTACTGGATCTGCATCAATTGTGAATAGCTTTCTGAAAGACGAATCATGCTCCATTACCCATACACCATAACAAAGTGCTCCCTCGACCATAATGTCTCCATACACAACAAGAGACTCCCTTAACTTACAGACGGACACGCCATGTAGCTCGTTTGTTAAGCTATCTGGTAGGTCTAGCACTCTAAATTCCTTGGTAATCAAATCAAATGACACAAGTATATCATTTTGGGTAGTCGTTTCACAAGCACCCCAATAAATAAACCTATCTATAACAATATGAGTTGAATTGCTAAACTGAATTGATTTACGAGGCGAATTACTACTTGGAATCACATTCCAAACCCCCGAACTCAATGTAAAAACTTCAACACTCAAAAGTGTGCCATCATGTGAATGTGTTAATTTCACAATGGTAGGATCTCTAGTAACTGGACAAACCCCGAAAGCAAAACTAGACATCCTACGAGTACAAGGAGGGGGAACAACACCAATTGATTGTCGAATAGACGGGTTCCAAATAACAAACATCCATTTTTCATAACAACCATACAAACACAGTAATCCATGACACGCACCAACAAGTATTGCAATATCAAATTGTTTAATCTGCCGAGTAAAAACCTTAAAAGTTTCATTGTTTTGATCATCATCATCATCGTCAACAAAACAGATGTACTTTACCTCTTCATCAGAATAGTTGTTTATGTACCTTAAAATACGACTTTGTGGCTGCGTGTGGCGGGCGCCGTAACCTTTAATAAAGTCGGGGCTGTCAATGAAAAGCTTCCACCGTTTCGAAACTGACCTGAATCGAATCAATGACTTGACATCAGAAACCTTTTCTATGATTTCCATCTGGATTTCAAAAGGAATGCACTCTGACATTTTTTTTTTTTTTTTCTTTCTTTCTTTCTTTTAGGGTTTATGTTACAGCAACTTGAGAACAATGTAAAAACTATTTGGGCTATTTTAGACATTCATAAATCGGGTAAAGCCAATATAATTATCTTAGAATTATTTTGAGTAAATTACATGAATGGTCCCTGAAGTTTGACGAAAATTTCACCTACTGTCGCTCAAACTTAAAAGTTGCATGTATGGTCCCTGTCGCTACCAAAGAATAACATGAATGGTCCCTCAAACTAACTGTCGTTAGTTTTTTCCGTTAGTCCATTTGCACCATTAGTCCTTTAACGAAGGTTTGTAACAAACATTTGCACCGTTAGTCCTTTCATATGTTTTTGTGTGTTTTTATACGTTTTCGTATGTTTTTATACGTTTTCGCCCATTTTCTTACGTTTTCATCCATTTTTCTTATGTGTTTATCTGTTTTTCTAACGTTTTTTCCGTTTTCATATGTTTTCAACCAGTTTCTTACATTTTCATCCATTTTTCTTACGTTTTTGTCCGTTTTTCTTACGTTTTTCCAGTTTTCATACGTTTTTCCAGTTTTCATACGTTTTTTGTCCGTTTTTATACAGTCCTTTCATATGTTTTTGTGTGTTTTTATACGTTTTCGTCTGTTTTTATACGTTTTCGCCCATTTTCTTACGTTTTCATCCATCTTTCTTATGTGTTTATCTGTTTTTCTAACGTTTTTTCCGTTTTCATACGTTTTCAACCAGTTTCTTACATTTTCATCCGTTTTTCTTACGTTTTTGTCCGTTTTTCTTACGTTTTTCCACTTTTCATACGTTTTTCCAGTTTTCATACGTTTTTGTCCGTTTTTATACGTTTTCGTCCGTTTTTATACGTTTTCGCCAATTTTCTTACGTTTTCATCCGGTTTTCTTACGTTTTTGTCTCTTTTTCTTACGTTTTAACCCGTTTTCTTACATTTTCATCCGCTTTTATACGTTTGTATCCGTTTTTGTCCATTTTTATATACTTTTCTTACGTTTTTTTCCTTTTACATACGTTTTTCTTATAATTTGGTGTCACACCCCCAAAATCGGGTCCAGCGGAAGCATACGTGTAGCTGGGGTGTAACTCAATTGGTATTACAACACTAGTTCAAAAATGGTTTTTCATTTCAATCATTTGGAATAAAATAGTTAAATCAAAAATATTGAATTTACATCGTTAAAAGTAGTGCGGAAGTAGGCCCTTAAAATAGTTTAAAACGGTCCCCAAACGAATAATCAGAGTCTTCTATGACCATGCCATGCCCTGCCAAAACCTCCTGTAGCGTGCCATATGCTTAAAACCTGAAAATACATGCTAAAGTGTCAACACGAGGTTGGTGAGTTCATAGAGTTTGTTTAACAAATAATGCCTATAGAGAAGTAATCGCCCAGCAAAGGCATTGTAAATCCACTCAGTTGCAAGTCCCGCCATAAGAGACTTGTAACCTGTGTGTTTACAACCCACTGCCAAATGTATTAAAGTCTACGTGAACAAAAGTAATACTGGTATCCAAATTCTCAGATAAATATAGCAAAACGGCTATATAAATAAAATAATTCAGTCAATGAGGTTATCTAAACAATACTGACAATGTCGCCAGATAAATAATGCTGACAATGTCGCCAGATAAATATTACTGACAATGTCGCCAGATGAGCAATGCTGACAATGTCGCCAGATAAATAATAATGACAATGAGGTCATATAGAATCAGTCAAGTAGGAAAACAGCAATATTACGTTTGACATCACAGCCAAGTGGGGAATACCACAATACTACAAGGAACATATAGGAACAATTGGTGACTATAAGGTCATATAAACAAGGATGATCAATCCCATGAAATACAGATAATCAAATATACAAATGAATGCAGGTGATCAAATATATATTTAGATAAAGCTGGAAATATTTGAGTAATCAACCAGGTAAAACAAGTAATGCGTTTTAAGTAAAACGAGCATGTATTCTCCCCCAAAGAGTTTGCAGAATAGTTAAAAAGTAGGGGCTATGACTCACCTGGTGCGATAGCTACGATGACAAAAGTGGATACACAGAAATGAGGTTCGATCTCTAACCGCAACCTAATATGAGTAATAACGATCTACCTTAGATCATGACGTGATGAAATGAATGCACGTGCATATGATGCCTATACCACTCGTAACTTGGAAATACTAGTTATTGTCAAAGTAAAATAGTTTCCATACTTAGGAAAATAAGTCCAAATATAGAAGTATATAACTTGTCGTAGTATATCGTATAAAAATGTTAGTGTTATATTCTCGTATTGAAAACCTTGAAATAATGTCTAATAGTTGCGTAATAAACCTTGAGTCGTACGTACTTCGTTAGTTAAAAATAAACTCCTTGAATAAGAATTCTAGAAAATAATTCACTTAGTACGTGGTTATATTATTTTCTAGTAGTGACTATATATATATATATATATATATATATATATATATATATATATATATATATATATAGTTTTGACGATTTTAAAACATGTATAACTTGGTCGTTTCAAGCTCATTTTACTCGTTCTTTATATCCACGGAATCGTGGGACAACATACTAACATGTTTTTGACAATTTATGACGGCTAGATCAAGTTTTATGCTCAAATTTGCCCGTGAGTACTGTTCATCAGCAAGCATTTCCGGAAAATATAGTTTTCGTCGTTAAACTCGTTTTTAGCGTATCTCCTTCGTTATTAACTCGTTTTTATCCCCGTTTTCGGCCATAGTTCCGTATCGAAAAGTATTTTCTGAATCTTAGGTCCAAAATTACCCAGAATTCCCTGATCTTTCCACGTTTTGCAAAAATGGACAGCAACTTTCTATAAGTGTCAAAACTTGGTTTTCCTAATTACTAACTTGTTCCAACTTCAACCAAACCACTTTCAATCACCACAAAACTAGTCTAATCCTACCATACACCTTCTTAGGGTGTCATGGGTTCCTAATCATCATAACCAAGTAGATCTAACAAGGATCTAACCAAAAATCACTTTCTAGGGCTTAAAAGTTAAATATATACAAAATGGAGTGGTATAAGCCAATATATGCATGAGTTCTTGTAAGGAAAATATATAAACAAAATAATAACTTGTAAAAATTATGAAATGAGTTTTGTAAACTTACTTGGAAGATTTATGAAGTTTGGATGGTGAAAACCTAACAATTCTTGAGTTTTTATCTCAAAACTCTAACAAGGACAACTATAAGAACAAGATTTTACTTAGATCTTTGAAAAATGATGTTTTCTTGCTTCTTAAATACCCTAGGCCGAGCACACCCTTGAGAGAAAAAGAAGAAAAGTTTTTCTTGCACCTAGTATTGTATGTGTGAATTCTTGGTGTTTTAAGTTTGTATAATAATTCAAAGACAAAAAGGACTTGTCATAAATGGATTTAGTGAATTATTAGTAATGTGTAAGGGATTGGAATGGAGGGGGGGGGCGGCAAATCAAGGGGGGGGGGATGAATGTGTAAGACTTTTGGTGACAATTGTATTATCTTGTTTTATTTTGTAGTTTTAAGGTGTACCGGGTACCGGGTTAACTAAAAATAAATTTTTAACGGAGTTAACCGGGTCATAATAAAGTTATAAAAATTATAAAAATAGGTTGGGTAAAATTATTGGGTGTTTAGATAATTATAGTTTAGTTTTTACGAAAACCGTCGTAAATAAATTAGGCGTACGATATAAATTAAATAAATTTCCAAAACACCGGGTAAATTAATATTATAATTTTTATATTATAAAAATGAATATAAAAATATATTGGGATCATAGTCGGGAGTGTCGGACGTGTTAGTCATATTATTGATCGTTTGTTAACGTTTATATAGAAATAATTACACGTAAAAGTTAATTTATACCAAAAGTATTAATTTAATTATCCTACGAGTGGAATAGTATGCAAGTGCCCTAATGATGATACTCAGACTATTTCTAGTCCGTATGAAATGTCCCAATGATAATAATACCTGAATTCGCTCCTGAACCAATACGGTTACGCGAATTTGAATACTCGTAAACTAAATTTACGATGACATGAGTAATGCACGTGAATAGTGGTTTTCTTCCGGAAATGAATAGTGTCAAGTGAATAGTAAAATTTCTGAATGTTTCTCGGAATGTCAAATTGACCTAAAAAACGATGAATAGTGATTGATGAATAGTAATTGATGAATAGTAATTTGTGAATAGTAAATTGTCGAGGTTTGGAAAATGACCAGAAATTACGAGTTGTGACATTTGGTTTATAAATTTTTGTTCTCTTATAATTCTTTTTCTTATATTTTTTTCCTAATAATTTAGTTTTCTTATAATTTTTTTTCTTATAAAATTTAAAGATATATAGGGAAAAAAATTATAAGAAAAAATATATATATATATATATATATATATATATATATATATATATATATATATATATATATATATATATATATATATAAGAAAACAAAATTTAAATATATTTAGGAAAAAATGTATGAACACGGAAAGAAATGTAAGAAAAACGGATAAAAATGTAATAAAAAAAGACAAAAATGTTTGAAAATGAAAAAACATAAGAAAAATGGACAAAAACAGACGAAAATGTAAAAAACTAGGCAAAAACGTAAGAAAAACGGATAAAAATGTATAAAAACCAACAAAAACTGACAAAAACATATGAAAACGGGAAAAAAATGTAAGAAAATTGTATAAAAATGGACGAAAACGGATACAAACGTATAAAAACGGATGAAAATGTAAGAAAACGGGCCAAAACGTATAAAAACGGACAAAAACATAAGAAAAATGGATGAAAACGTAAGAAACTGGGCGAAACCGTATAAAAACAGATGAAAATGTATGAAAACGGACAAAAACGTATGAAAACTGGAAAAACGTAAGAAAAACGGACAAAAACATAAGAAAAACGGATGAAAATGTAAGAAACTGGGTGAAAACGTATGAAAACGGAAAAAACGTAAGAAAAATAGACAAACACGTAAGAAAGGACTAACGGTGCAAATATTTGCTGCAAACGGTCGTCAAAGGACCAACGGTGCAAATGGACTAACGGAAAAACTAATGACAGTTAGTCTGAGAGACCATTCATGTTATTCTTTGGCAGCGACAGGGACTATACATGCAACTTTTAAGTTTGAGGGACGGCAGGTGAAATTTTCGTCAAACCACAGGGACCATTCATGTAATTTACTCTTTACCATGGAATTAAGCAAGGACGGACTCGGGAGCCGGGTGTGGCACGGGCGCAAGTGATTTTTAAGTTTTTCAAAAAGTGCCATTTTCTCGTACGTGCAACACCCGAAAAGATTTTTGTGTTACTTTAGTTAAGCCTAAAATTATTTATGGTGAAAATATTAATACTTATTATAAAGAAATTTAAATGCAAGACCATACAAAAAATTTGTGTGCAACATCCTATAGAAAATTCTAACTCCGTTCTCTCTTAGTGAATGGGTTTTGTTATGGTAAATTTGTTTTTATGGTATGCATTAATAATATCCAAAAGTAGGATTGAGTCCTTAAAATTTGCTATATATGAATTATGGGTAAAATGTTCTCTTAATAAATATATTGTCTTCGCTTCTTGTAACCTCTACCTCTTAGATCAAGCTTTATGGTTGCCTTCACCAGCCGTGGAGAGCTTCCTTCACGCCCGGTCCCCATAACACCTCTTTCACCGATGCGCACTATGGGTTTTCTTTTTTTGTTGGTTCGGTGGTGCAGACCACCTAATGAATGCAACTTTTTTTTTTTTTTTTTTTTTTGGTGTTGTGTGTGTGATGGAGGGGGTATATTGTTGGTTATGCTTGTATTAATTGGGATATTTTATGTGTTTTATTATGTGGTCAACAATACGGTTGTTAGGTGGTGGGTTAGGTGATGGCTGAAAAGCTTATGTCAATTTCACCGATGTGATTTGTATAACTGTAAAGTTTTTAATGAATGTGAATTGTGTTAAATTGTCAATTTTCAAGAAGCATGTTTATATTTGAACTTTTTAAACTTACATATTTCAAGTTAAACTTATATCCTTTAAGAGCATAAGGGACGGTAACGCGGGAGCCAAAGGATATTGGGCTGAGTAGGAAAATATAAGTTTTTTTTTTTATACTCGCTATTAGTATTTTTTTCCTTTTGTTTCACAGTTGTTTTTATAAACTTGATTTATCTCAAAGTTTGTATTAATTAATTCAAAGTTTGTTTATGTAAATTCATTAATGTTTCAAAAGGGCACGGGGGTTTAATAAAACAGAAAAAAAAAAAAAAAAAAAAAAAAAAAAAAAAAAAAAAAAAAAAGGTAATTTAACTTTCTAATAAAGGGTGGTTTTCTTATATGTAGTTGGTAGCTTTACCATATGAAATTTTATAATTAATGAATACAATGAGTTAAAATCTTATTTTTGTTTCTTTTGTTTTGGCAATATATTGTTATAAATACTTGATGTAGTTTAAGAAAAATACATAATCTACTACTAAATCACAATAATAAAATTAAGACTTGTACTTCACTAGAATGTTATGTTTAAATCTCGTGCATGCACACATACACTACAACTAAGTATTAATTAATGCATGGATATTTTGTACATTTTCAAATTTTGAAATAATTACTATATCAACCGTGTTTTGTACCCGAGAGGACCTGTTGAACTAATAAACCACTTGTCGATAACTGCAATTCTTCAAGTTTTATAGTTGATTCTCGGGTTTTGTTTGCATATCAAACCTTTACAATATAGTGTTGTTTAGTACTATAACATTTAATAGGGGCATTTTTGGACCATCTCGTCCAGGGCATCAAAAATCTCAGGACCGGCCATGTATTTGTTGTTGAACGAACATACTGAACGAAAATTGATGACATGAGTTGCTGAAAGAACACATGCTGAGCAAACACATTCATGCTGAACCAACACACTGAACGCACGCTGAATGAACACATGCTGAACCAACACACTGAACGTATGCTGAATGAACGCATGCTGAACCAACACACTCAAAGCACGCTGAACAATGGTTTACCTGTGATTTTGTTTTGAAGGTATGATTATAATATGCCTTAATTTATCCTTTTTTTTCTTCTTTAATTCTGCAAGGTATCGAGCTAACAAGATAAATGTGTACCGGTGCTTGATGAAACATCTTAGATTATTGTGATTATTGTTACGATATTTGAGTGATTATTGCGTGTTTTTGTTTGTTTTTTCATATAGGAAACCATGTATTCTGCAGAGTGAAAGTCAAAAGGAAGAAAAAATGGAGATAGATATGATGGTGAGACATAATCAAGTTAACTATGGTTGATTTTAGTTTAGGTATGTTATTATGTTTTGGGGGTTTTAAATTTATGTTAATTCTATGATTGCCATAAATTATATGTTGGTTTTTGATAATTTGTGAAAAAGATCAAATATTGACTGTTATTACTTGATATAATTTGTGGGTTCATGTGAGTAACAATAATTATATTTTAATTAAAATGTGATACAGGTCAAGTAGGATGAACAGCTGATAAATTATGAGGATGATTGAGGAAGAGGCTAGGCGTTTGGGTAGAGGTTTGTTTTTCACATTTCAATTAAAAAATATTTGGGGATTTTTGAAATTGTGGTATGAAGTGAAATTTTTGTATGCTTTAGTTTGTGGCTTTGGTGCTTTTCTTAAGGCCAATCGAGAAGGATATATAGCTTAGAAGCTGATAAAATTGGAAATATTTTTCGGTAAAGATGTTAACAATATGGGCTTTTTAGTAGCTTATGTTGAAATTTGGTGGATTTAGGCCTCTAAAAAACGGTCTACACAGTCAAAACTAGCAAACGGAACCATGCATATGACTAACCAGTGGACAATTGTAATTTTTATGGGCTCTTTGGGTGTCGTATTATGGGGTTTTGGGTGTTTTTAATGGGTGGTCAGGTTTGCTCAGTAAAGGGATGAATCGGGTTGTTTTAAATGAGTGATTGGGTGTCTCAATTATGACAGAAGCATTTGAAAGCTTACAAGAAGGTGCTGTTTTTTCTGATGGTTTAAAGGCGTGGGAGGTGCTTAAAGAACTGTTTCATAAGTAAGATGTCACCTAATTGTTTTTTGTTTTGACCATGTGAAGAAAGAGTTACTATATAATCTGATTTGAATTTCATTTTGGTTCTGCATTAATTTTGTACAAAACTCTAATTTAGCGATAATCATATTTGAATTACCCTTCGGATTTTGGCAAGCTGGATGATTATATGCATCGATTCAAGGGTAGTAGCTCACGGTTTAGTTCACCGATATACTCAAAGAATTTATAAGTATAGTATTTATTGTGGCATTTTCTTACTCTTTTGGTAATTATACATAATACTTTTTGTGTAGCATTGGTGCCATTAAGTTGAAGAATGAGCGCACAAAGTTACAAGAATGTTGCAAAGCATTATAAAGATGCGGAGGTAGTAGAGAATGCATCTTTGAAGTTATCGACAAAGCCAAGTTACTGGTGCGGTGGGTCAGCGGTTCCGCCCCCTTTCAGGTTTTGAAAGAGTGCTCAGTAGTTGAGAATTGGTTGAAGGAGTCACAACAACATCAAGACACACCTCCAAAACATGTTGAACCAGTTCTCTTATCAGCTGATATAAGAAAGAAGGAAACGGCGATCAACAGGTATTTTTCAACTGAGAGCATATCACTTTTTTTTTTTTAGGTAGAATAATATTTGAAAGGTATTTTTGCGTTGATGTGTACAGGGTTTGCAGACCGATAATGTCGAAACTAGAAACTGCCCCACCAAAGCCTGCTACTCCCGAGATACCGGACTTACCTGCACCTGAAATGCCCAGGAAGGTGAGCAGCAGCATCCCGCAGAAAATGGCACCAGCCAAACCTAAAGACTGGCGATGACGAGAATGTTGATGCACCTGAAGCTGTTGCATAAGGCTGATGATTTTATTTTTATACCACTATCTCATGGTTGTGTGTGTTTATTTCGCACTTGGAAGCTTTTTTGTATTTGTGTTATGTGGTACAGTGTTTACTTACGCCCATATATTGGAAGTCAAATCAGAAAACTGAGGACGCCAAAGGATAAAAGGCCTCGATCTCTGGAAAATAATCGTATCCTTGGTGAGTTTCTTACCTTTGTTTACAGTTTCTTTATGCTAGATAAACTTACTACGGGGTGTAAATTCTGTGTAAAGTTTCAAATCGACCCATTTCACTTTATTTATCATAAAGTTGGTTTAAAAAGTTATAAAGTGAGGTGGTTTAGGCGTAAATTTAAAATTTATATCAGGTTGTTGTAGACTAAAGATATGTTAGGATCAGGCCACTTCGTAAATCAGGATAAGGTGTGTTTGTGTGTACGGTGATGATTTCAGTAAGGTCGAGTTCGCGATATACAAGCTGAAGGAGATGGGACATGTAACAGAAAAAGTGATATTGTAGATATGCTCACTGTTTGATCGGCTCGACAAAGGAAACTCTGGAAAGATATCACTTGCTAATCTTATGCATATCCGTAGTAGATAGAAAAGGTCAAAATACACTTAATGACCAGAGGTGGCAAGAAGGGCACGGCCGGGGTTGGATAATGGGTCTAAATGAGCTTGGGTTCAAACGAGTCATTTTTTGTATGAGCCAAAACGAGTCGAGATGACTCACACATACTTATGTCTATCTTTTATATGTAACTGATATGGTAATCATGATAAGATGAGTTGTTGAAATTAATGTGTACTTGGTATTTTAGTTTATGGAATGGAAAGTGCCACCGGTTTATCTCTCCTGACATAATCTTGATTACTATTATTATTTTTAATGAATTTATGGAATTTTGGGTTTCATTAGGTGTAACGTTTTTTGCTTTTTGGGTTTAGCGCTGTTATAGAACCTTTTTGAGATTTTTGTGTTGATGATTGGTGTATTAACGATTTTTGCTTTTTCAACGATGTAGGTCTTACCCTGTTATATGAAGAGCTGGTAATCCAAGTTCCTGAATCGATCAGACCTGTTCTAAGGCAGATTGACGCTATGCAGGTTTAATATTTTGTCTACACATTGTTCACGAGGTTTTTGGCTGTTTCACTTACTTTTCTTTATTTATTAGTTATAGGAATGTACTGCTAGAAAGGCAAAAGCTCGGGTTGAAATGGAGAAATCATTTAACATTCGACTTAAGGTCAACTGTCCTTTTCCCCTGAAAGTTTAATAATACTTTTTTTAGCTTTTTTGGTTTCTTTTATTGATTAGTATTGTTTAATAATTATCAGACAATGATAGAAGTGCATTGCAGGTGCACACATGCTAACAATACAGTCGTGTCACGAGTCTACGCGAATCGAGAAGGGAACTTCATCGATATGATCTGGAATGATAATTCCCAGAAATGGTTACTATACTGGAGCGCAGATACTAGCATCTGTAACCAATACGGGGTATGTGGTCCATATGGGAGCTGCAATCTGAACAACTCACAAGTTTGCAGTTGTATGGATGGGTTTGAACCGTGAAACCCTGTCAAATGGAGTGCATCCAAATGGCCCAGTGGGTGTCATCGTAGAAACAAAGACTCTTGGTACGGGTACGGTCCATCTACAAACATTTTTTAACTGCTTATACTAAAGTGGTTATCTACTTCAACATAGTAACTACATAGGCACGTTTGACCAAACACTCAGTACTTCTTTAATTCAGTGCTGACTATAATTGTTTATTTGAATAAGTCGAATGCGTCGGCTGAGATAAGGTATAGTCCATCCAAGTTGGAGGTTGATGAGGACGATAATAACGAGGAGATGATTATGGAGTTGGTCTGAATGAGGAGGATTAAGAAGGGTTTAAGCTGATGGTAAGTCGTTTTTGGAGGTATACTTTTAACTATCTTAGCTTTGAACATTGTATGTAATTCAAGTTATTTTTTAAACTGGCTATTTTGACTATTGGGTTATGAATGGGTCAATTTGGTAATGCTCTCTGTTAATGAATCAATTGGTATTGAATATGAAGTTATACGGAGCTGAAGGTTATGTTTTTTTGTTGCACGCAAAAATGTTTAGATTTTTTCGTGAGGTATATATCTTTGTTAACTTCGATTTATATTATTCGTATTAGGTTTAACATTTGACTTTACGTTACAAAATAAGTATCAAATATGCTTCTAAATTATTTGGACTAAGTTAAAGTTGTGTATATTACACACTTTATGGTTAAGTACACAATTGAGATCTGAATTTCGACACCATTTTTTTTGTCTACCTTAACGCTTAAAGTTGTCACATTTACTAGGGGGGACATTATAACATAGATTGATGCATTAACAGTGATGCCAGTGGTGTTGTTCGATAACAAACATTAGTAGCTTCCTAGATTGCCTTTGTGAGATACACTTTTGATGATATTACAAATTTAGGGATGAGCTCGGTACCAATCCCGTACCGAACCATACCGAATATGATAATTTCACAACGGTAGGATCTCTAGTAACCGGACAAAACCCGAAACCAAAAGTAGGAAAGAAATTATCAATAGTGTCAACAATACTAAATGATTTTCGAATTGAAGGGTTCCAATTCCAAATAACAAGCATGTGTTTCTTATAAGCTTCATAATCATGGAAACCATATAAACACAGTAATCCATGACACGCACCAACGACGTATTTAATACAACATTGTTTAATCTGCGGAGGAACAACAAGAGATCGAGAAACCTTAAAAAGAGTTTCATTGTTATCATCATCGTCTACAAAACAAATGTACTTTGGCTCATCATCATAATTAGCTTCTTTGTAGCTTAGAATACTACAACTATGTGGCTGCGTGTTGCGGGCGCCGTAACCTTGAATAAACTTAGAACTTTTGATAAAAGACTTCCAGGGTTTAGAAACTGACCTGAATCGAATCAATGACTTGACATCAGAAACCCTTTTTATGATTTCCTTTTGGATATCAAAAGGAATGCAGTAATCTGACATTTTTTTTTTTCTTAGGGTTTATGTTAATCAGCAATTGTTGAAATGAAAAATGACCTAATTTTGAAAACTAACTTTTCTACTTGACCTCAGTCTGGGGCTCTGGGCTATTTCAGACATCATGGCCTCATGGGCCGGGTTAACCTTTGGCCCCTTAACTTTTGACGTATTATATAACTTACAAAGTACAATGTGATTTATAAAAGTTACATTTTTAGGGTCCGCTTAGTTCAAAGTGGGGAAAGAAAAAGGGAATGCAAGGGAATGAGTGAGGTAGGTGATCAACACCTTACCCTCCAATTTACTCTATAATGGTTGATTACCCAATTTGAGGTAATCAATCCATTTGTACTCCCTTACCAAGCACAATATAATGAGGGAGGTGGGCCCTTTTGAATACCTTACCCATTCCCCACCCCCTTAAACCCCCACCAAGCACCCCCTAGTTTTTCCTCGCAGCGGGCCTTTTTTACTTGTTTTGTGATAACGATGGTTTTCTTTCTTTGAGACGTTGCACTTTTGTGCTTTATATATATATACTAGCTTCATAACCCGCCCGATGGGCGGGATAGCTTCATAATAATATGGATAATTCTAAGTTGACGTAAATAAATAATGAAAAGCGCAAAACATCATAAACACAAAACTGCTACAAAACTAACTTGTTTGTTTTATACAAACAATAATGAATATGTTGTATATACAAAACAATGTTGCCTATTCAAATACTACATAAGACTTCATTGTAAACAATAGTTGAGTTTGAATAGTTGTCGTCTTTGTCTAACCACAGAACCTTCAATACTCACTTGCTCTTGACTCTTAACACAACGACATATAGTTTTTGAAACGTATTATACCGAAAATTCTAAATGTATGTAAAATAAATTGTGTAATCTTTAGTATACAAAACCTATGATGCTTATTCAAATATGAAATAAAACTTCTTTATAAACGACGTTTGTTGTGGAGTTTGTGTAGTTGCCGTCTTTATCGCAACAAAGAACCTTCAAACTTTTCTTGCTCTTGACTCTTGAAATAGCCACGTATAGTTGGCCGTGTAAGACTCCCCACACAAACAACGTGTACCTACCTTGAACCTATTTTAGTCCATAGAGTTGTTGGTTTCCAGCAATTGTTACCCTGACACCAAAAATCATAGAATAATATAGAAAATTATCATCGCAAATAAATATGCTCATACATATAAAGTAAAGCAATCCTTCAATCATTAGATTTTACAAACTCTAAATTGATATAATTATGAATTGGGCAAACTTTATAAAAAAGAGAAGATTTAAAGTTAATGAAACAACATACAATCATGTGATGCATTGGTAAAAAAACACCAAGGTGTGAATGTTTATTTTTATATATACCTTTCTCAGAAATCTTGTAGCTACCAAAATATCTATGTCAGACTATGCACAAATATATCCCAAGAGCCATCAATATAAAATTTCGCTAAGTTGATTCAGGCAAAACAACATATCCAAATGGGCTAAAACTGGAAAAACACTCAAGTCAACCGGGTCAGATTGGATGAGGTTTGACTGCCAACTATTTTAATCTTATTATACTCGATATAAGGTCTATGATATGGTAATCTCGACAATTTGTGTGGTTGTGTGAAATTAGAATATCCTTAAACCAAGAAACGTCATTATCATCCTTCTTCTGTAATGACCTCCTTAGAAAACAGTCAAAGCTGCAACAAACAATAAGAAGATTAAACACTATGAAATTTATTCAAGCATTAGATCGAATACATGGTATCATTTATTTATTCAAGAGTAATATCCTTAAGCAGTGACAATAATAACCATAAAACCCAAGACAATAAAGACCAATGACAAACCAAAGGCCTTTAACATGATGAAAGTACTACAAAGCTTAGCCCATTTCAAGACGGTCTTGTAACAGAACATGTCGGGATCAGAAGAACAATATGGCGAATAAGTAAACCTGGTAGTATGGCTTGTGAGAAGAATGGATCAATGAATGATGAAACAAATATTGTGGGCTTAAATTCCCTGTCGATAACGCGTTCTAAACCAGAAATTTAAAGGTGTAAAACTAATTATCCATAAATGATTAAATTATAATATTATTTGTTTATTCAAACATTATAAAAAATATTACGACTTAGTTTGATTGGTTCGTTTCAAATTTCAATCCGAATACCCTCTTCATCTATGAATTGGGTAAAAAAAAAAAGTTCTAATCCAATGGATTGTTGCTGATGTGTCAACCATCAGACTTTGTGGATTACGTAAGACAAAGTCGTTTCACTAAAGAAAATTAAAAAAATAAATAAATAATAAAAAATAAATAAATAATAAAAAAATAAAAGCATATGAGATTTCAAGTCATTAAATCCACATACATGTAACTATGAGCACAACTAAAACCATTTTAATAGTAAAATTTTAGTAAATCAGATTCACATAATAGCTTTATAATGTGCATTCCTGGAAAGTAAAAGTGTGGACTTACTTTTCTCTCAAGTGCATTGAATTAATCATGAAAACTTCACTGCATCATGAAAATTTATTGATGGAACGCCTCTTAGTATACTCATAGACGGATAGTTAACCTCCTATAACGAAAAAAGGAACACCGGTCAATAAATGAAGCACTTATTGACAACTTGACATACATTGTTTAGAAAAAGAGATCAATTTCGACAACATTGTAAGTATTTCTGGCAAGAAGTGCAAGGTGTGGATAATGTTTTGACGTCTGTTTTCATATTTCTGGCAGATCAGATGTGTAAAATTATAGCAAAATTACATCTTCATGTTACCAGCCGTAATTGGATCAACTATCCCACTCCAAGACCTCCTAAGCCCTTCACTAGCAATTAATTAAAATATATTACATGAAGGTCGGCATTGTCGTCTTGAAGAAAACTATGGTGACCTTAACCGCAACTGCAATTATTTAATGGGGTACATGTTAAATTTGACTTTTCAAGTATGTTACTCGCTCATACAATTCATCAATACCTGCCAATTATGCACTTGTTCTATAACCTATTGCATATCTAAATTCGGCATCTTCCTTAAAAGATCTAATGGTGTTGCAACCAATTTCAGAAATTCATGACATTCTGATCTCAGCTTCTTATATTTTTCGGTGTCAGAACAAAAACACAACCTGACAATCAGAAGCAGACCATGGAAAGAAAATAACACGTTTATATATTTGTTATTTTTGAAAATAAAAGGAACCGACAAACATGTTTAAATCTTTATTTTCGTACCTGTCATTGGTGCCTATTTCTGTCAACTTTTAAAAGATCTAATGATGTTGGATTTCGACTTTAGCCTTATTTTCATGCTTAATGATTTTAGAAATATGCAATATTTCCTTTACCTAACATAAACTGATATGAAACTAATTTTTGTCATGATAATTGTTATAGTGGTGTCAGCTATGTTGCCTACATCTTTCTTCCACAACTCCTGTATGGCAAAATTAAAAATTAACTGGTTATTTATCCTCCAATAATCAGAAGGTGTCATATTGATACGGCTCATCTTACAACAACATTAGCTTAATAGGTATCCATAAGAACAATAAAACTATAGAACGGGAGAATCTGATGTTGGTGTGGACCACCCGTGAAACCACGCCAAAACATGTCATCTTTCGGATATGCTAATTTAACAACGGTAGGATCTCTATTAACCGGACAAACCCCGAAACCAAAAATATGTTTAGAAATATCATTAGGGACAACAATACCAAATGATTTTCGAATTGAAGGGTTCCAAATAACAAGCAAGTTACTATCCATGACACGCGCCAACAACTTTTTCATAAGAAGTAATTTTTTTTTCACAAGCGGAGAAACAACAAGAGATAGAGCATCCTTAAAAAGAGTTTCATTGTTATGATCATCATCATCGTCTTCAAAACAAATGTATTTTACCTAACTAGCATAATAACTTTCTATGTAGCTTAGAATATGGCTATGCGGCTGCGTATTGTGGGCGCCGTAACTTTTAATAAACTCAAAACTTTCGATAAAAGACTTACATGGTTTAGAAACTGACGTGAATCAAATCAATGACTTGAAATTAGAAACCCTTTTTATGATCTTCTTTTTGATGTCAAAAGGAATGCAATAATCTGACATTCTTTCTTTCTTTCTTTCTTTCTTTCTTTCTTTCTTTCTGACGTGAATCAAATCAATGACTTGAAATTAGAAACCCTTTTTATGATCTTCTTTTTGATGTCAAAAGGAATGCAATAATCTGACATTCTTTCTTTCTTTCTTTCTTTCTTTCTTTCTTTCTTTCTTTCTTTCTTTCTAAGGTTTATGTTATACTAGCAATTTGTTAGAAACAAGGAATATAGTGCCCGCCACGTTGTGGCGGGGCTCTTCAGGACATTTTTTTGTCGTACGTGTGGCATTGTAACTGTAAAAAAGAAATAGGATTTTGTTTTGTTTGTCATTTTATTTTATGTTTCTGTTGCGGTCAAATATAATCGAATAGTAGTGATCGTTTATTTTTTTTAGATAGGTTATAAAATTTTGTTTAATGTTTGTGTAACTTGGATTTGCCAATATTACTAAGTTATTAATTTGTATATGTTTAGAATAAACATTTGTAACATATTTTGTAATTTTCATTTGTTCTGGGTATATAAAAAATGTCTCTAGGGACTTAAAATGTGTGGCGGGCCTAATAAAATCATAAACACTGGTTCTGTCAATCTATATTTGTAGTTGTCGTACGACGTCCTTTTTGGAATGAATATTGTGTCGGGCATCAGTGTCTTGCGGCGGGGCTAATTTTAACCCTTATATATTTTTTAAAAAATTAGGATAATTTCTAAAGTTATTTAATTGGTTAATGGTACATTTTGAAAGTTCTTTTATTTAAAAAATATATATATTAAACTTCAACATTTTTTATAAAACCGTACGTACGTCAAAAGTATATCAATATTGGGCTTGTTTTGTTCGTCATCGAGAGACCTTTTTTGCCAGTATTTTTTTATTCAAGAAACCGGTATATATCTGTTAGATATTTGGCAAATAAAGTTTGTTATATAAAGAAGCCATAAATATTAAGAAGTTCAGGGTGTGTTTCGTAAGTATTCTTACTTTTTTTTCATCATAGCCCATAAAAAAAACTTTTTTTAATTGTATGTGCCAAGTGAAGCGAGTAGCAAGTAACGGATCAAAATAAGCCCAATGTAAAGCCCATAAGAAACTTTTTTTTAATCATAACATCAACGCAAATAGTATATATATAGAACTAGCTTCATAACCCGCCCGTTGGGCGGGTTCGCTTTAGGATATTACTTGAAAAAATCTGATCAGACGTAAATAAATAATGAATATCGGAAAATATCTTAAACCAAAAAGTTGGGAACAAAAAAATGTTCATGTATTATATTTAAAAACAACATTGAAAAGTATAAGAGCAAATAAATTACATGGAGTTTATTCATATACGAAATAAAACATCTTTGTACACTTGTACTCGCAAAAGTTTCTTGCGGGCTTTGCATCCATATTAGTTCTTTAATCACCATTGCACGTACATAAACACATTCACATGCCATACTTGTATGCACCACTTCCAAGGGCGCCAATAGAATTGCAATTTTATCTTTGTTACCTGTCCCATTTAACATAAAATGAATGAGTCGAAGACCTAAAATGAGTGCAAAAAAAGCAACATAGAAAAGGCAATGACATGTGATGAACATACTTAACCAAATACATATGTTTAACTATGAAACGACCATATACTTCCAATGGTAGTAAGAATAACCTAACTTGGTGCTTATCCAATTTACTACACAACTTATTTAGTGTTCGGTACCCAAATATCGAAAAAGGTAAGCTCGTAACATTTATGTGGTCAATCCAATGTACATGCTTAAACTTAATTACCTAATTTTTTTTATAGATAAACACATAAATAGAACTATACTACTCCATCCGGTCACAAAACATGCTCACAATATCTTAGAAATAAAATTGCTCCAAAGGCTCATACTCAAGAAGTTTGCAAAATGTCAAAACATGCATGTGCTTTAGAACTCTATCATTACATGAAAGCTTTAAAAGTTAAAAACAATATTATAATTCTTCAAGTTTACATCAGATGCTCCCTAAGTCGGCAAAATAAATAATAGTGCAAAGAACGAAATGTACTATTTCAATAAAAAAAGACTACAATGCATCACTCTCCCTATGTAAAAAACGTAAGAAACGGATTCATTGTCTTCTTAACATTAAAGAACGATGTTTTTGTAGAGGCAAAAATAGGGTTAAAGTGTAAAAGTTTATTGGAAAACATGTTTGGACCCTCAATTACTCTATTCATGATATGATGGTTTCAAAAATAAGATAATCCAAGAAAATGGCTTTGTTAAAAAGATCAAACCTTTGAGATTGTCAAAGCTAGGCTCCACTGCTGCATTACGTTATCTAAGCAGATTCTAGCATTGATGTTGATATTGGGGTGGAAGACCTTAGTCCTAAATAATACATGTAAACATACATGTTTCAGTTACTAAAACTATTATGACATATCAATAGATAGAAGTATATTACACATGACCTACGGAAATTGTGTTCCTTTTTATAGTCAAAACTAAATCTTCAAACATAATATACATGAATATGAATACAATATGAATATCATTTTAATTGAAATTATGAACATACACGTCCTCAAGTGACTCTAGATCCAGTGAAGCAAATTAGATATAGTGAAGCATTTTTGAAGTCAAAATCCATTCAACCAACCCAAGTGCACTCATTAACTCACATCAGGTTTTGATCCAGTGGACATTGTCACTAAGATTTTCATTTATCAATAAAATTAACGGATGCAAACGATCATTCTCCTAAGTTAAAAATAAATACCTTTTGTATATATGTTCAACTTGTTACCTGAATGTTTGTGCCATGAGTCAAGTAGTCACAAACTCCATCTTCCGAAAATTCAGCCAGGTGATTTTGTAATTGTGAATGAAGTTTTAAACTTGACTGGTACCACATAAATGGTACACTAAATTAATAAAAAAAAAAAAGGTGTGAAAATGAAAGTAAGGTGTAACCAAAACATCGCATACTACAGATCTTGCAGAATTCTAAATCATTTAAAAGTGCAGAAATAAAAGTTAGTGGTTGTGTGGGTGTCACATAAACCATTGACACGTAACTTCAATCTGGGTTGTCAATAGATACAACATACATGAGTGTAGGATAGTCTTTTGGCTAAAATAACGATGGTTAAGCATTATGGTGCAAAAATAATTTGAATGGCACACCACCATCATGAGAGATTATTTCCAAAATATCATCTCCTGATTTAGAATTGCAATGAACATAAACTTACACCGTTATAAAATCGAGTCACATATAAAGATATTATCTCATACAATACATTCTCGGAGTTTGTAATATACCTAAATAAAGTAGAATAACGACATGTGCCACCATCTATTTAACTTCTTTTCTTGCATTTTCATCAATATCCTTGATAATTAAAACTATTTAAAAGCATAGAAGAGCGGAAAACACTAATCAAACCTGACAGCTGAGTTGGGTTTAGACTAAGAGTAGATCTAATAATTATATTAAAACCATGATTATATGGTAATGATGGTCAAAACAAATTTCAGAAGCATGTAACAAATAAGTATTTAACAAATACAATTTAAAACTAACTATTAGTTCATGTATTTAATATTGATTTCACCAAACAAATATTATTGCTATCATTGAACTACTAACAATAACAATCAACTCGAGCGCAGTTATGAAGTTCATGTATCATGAGTGTCCAAAACCGATGTTTGAACAATATTTATATAAGTTAGTCAAAAAAATTAAACTCATCTATAAAGCAGAAACACCTAACACCAAAACTAATATAGAGATATTGATTGGGGCTAAACCGTCAGATATTATTGACCAAGGTCAATAAGTCAAAAACAGCTTAATTCCAATTCTCCGTGGATAGTATAGTGTTTCACCGGGTCGTTATGTCCCAGCGAGATTGCAATGGTGCTTTTGAAAACGTTTCAGGAATGAGTGGCACTGAGGACAATAGCCAAGATGATCGGGAAATGATTATGCTACTGATATTTGGTATTTGGACAATGTGGAATGATATTAACAATAACAGATATATAGATATATTACAAATACACAACTTGGGAATTAAATTACAGACAGAGAAAAGTGGATTTAAAACAATTTACAAACTACAGGGGGTGCATGTGAAACTTTTTCAAACTTAAAATAAAAAGAAAATTTAAAATGAAAATGAAATTATTTATTTGATTCTTTTAATATTTAAATACTAATTAATTAATTAAAACTATTTAAAAAGTGATTTAAATCTAATTTATACTAAACTAAAAATGATAAAGACTACAAATTAAACTAAAAACTTGCAAAAATATTTTCTGAACATCTAATTGAACTTGAAGAAAGTATAAAAATTAAAAAGAAATATTTTTGTCTTTTTATGGGTTTTCTTTTAATTAATTACTAATTATATTAATTATACTAATTAAATTATTTTAAATTACTAAAAATACTAAAATGACTTAGAAAATTATAGAAAAATTTATAAAACTAATTAACCATCACAGGAATCCTAAAAAATTATAAAAAGTTTCTAAAAATTAAATTTAGACTATTTTACTAATTATTTACTTATTAATTAATTTAAATCTAATTTAACTAATTTAATTAAGAAAACTAGAAAATGAACAGTAGAATTTAAGAAACTATTTTCTAAAAGTCTTAAATTATTTATAAAACCTAGAAAAAATATAAAAACCTACTGTTGTTAATTAAAATTTAAGAAAACTATTTAATTACTAATATTACCTAATTAATTATTTAAACTATTTTTAGTTCTAATAATTATTAAACCAAAAGAGAAAAATCTAAGAAAATTATTGAAAATACTTAAAGTTGACAGGAAATTAAGAAAATTATGAAAATGATGAATTGCTTATTAATAAGCTAAAAAGAAAAATGAAAAAGATATACTCTATTAAATAGAAGCTATCACTAATTTTAAAATTGGTTTTTTGTGGTTTTTCTTTTTGACAGATGTTAATAAGCTAAAAATGAGAAACTTTTGTGAAATGACTTTTACAATAGCTTAAAAAATAAGCTATGTGCACCCCCTTGTTTCCAAACAGTGGACTTATAGCTTATTAGGACTTTTATAATTATGCAAAAGCTAGGAAATGACAAATAAGGCACACACAGATGATTATAAACTTGAATTAAGCAAAATGGAACAATTAAACACACTAAATAAGCTATGTATTACAAATAAGCACTTAAGCATACACAAGGCCTGATCAGGCCAAAACAAAGGATTTTGGACCTCTGTGGGGTCCACAAATAAGCTCAGGGGTCCAAATAGAAACTTGAAACTTGAAAAGGGACTGGAAGGCTTCACAATAAGCCAACAAGCAGGGCTTATGGCTTATTAATGAGCTCTGGGTAAGCCTTGGAAGTTGGGGTCACACACTGAGTGATCAGTGTTCACTCAGGGAATTGGTCAAACTTAATGAAGGTTGCAGCCCTATCAAATAAGCTTAAAATCACAAAATAATCACTGAGACTAGTAAATGAGCTTATTAGCTTTCTAAGAATCCAAATTACAGGGTGTGGGGTCCACTAGGGTGTTCACTAAGCTACTTGGAAAATTGGCTAAAACCTGTGCACAGGGCATGCACTTGCCCTGCAGGTCAAAATAAGCTACTCCATAAGCTTATAGAAAAATATAAAAATTAAGCTGATTGTGGGACTTTGAAGACTAGGTGACAGAGATTAAGCTCTAAAAAGGTCAGGGTCTAAGACCTAACACAAAATTCACAAAAAATCCTCCAAGATTTGGATTTCTGAAACAAGGTGTATTTTGACTTTTTGAGTTTTTACAAAAGGTTGACTTTGATGAGATTCTACTGATCACTAATCACTTAATAAGTTATATTAAGCTATGATAGGACCTAATTAAGCTAGATTATCTACTTTTGAAAAGATTCAATGAAGCTTTGATTGAAAATACTTAACAAACAACAAATGAGCTTGAATCAAATGCTATTTTGACTTTTCAATGAACAAGGGTAAGTTTTTATGACTTGAATCACTTAATACAACCCTAAGTCTCAGGTAATAACCTCAAGCATAAACACAATCAACCTAGATGATGGCTAACTCAGTAATTCCAAACACCCCTTAAAGTAGACTATTTTATGATTTATGAAACAAAAAGGTGTTAGGGCTTATGAACCTGATCCAATACAACTTAATATGGTTAATTAAGCTTAGATGAGCACTTAGAAACAGGAAACAACAACAAATGAACAAGAGTACTAATTATACTAGTTTAACTGTGAAACTAGGAATTTTTAACAACTATGAAAATCAACAAACAAGCCACTGATTTTAAGCAATATTATTACTAATAAACACTGAATAAGCTTAAATGAACAAAGATAAGCAGATAATAAGCTATGCTACAATACAGAACTAAGAATCAAAGAAAAATGGAAATTTGAACTCACTTGAGACCCTAGCTAAACAAGGGTTCCCAAATGGGCAGCTACAAGCTCCTAGCTTGTAAGCAAGCTAGGTATAAGTCCATCTTGCCATATCCATTACTGGAAACTTCCAAATGCTTCCTGTCTCATGCAAAGGTACCCTGTGGTGCTTTCTTTGTTTCTGATTTTCCTTTTTTATATTTTTTTTATGTTTTTATGTAGAGTTGTAGATATTAACACCCTAATTAAGCTTATGAAACAGTAATATAAGGTTTAGAACATTATTAAAGCTTTAAAAAGGAAATTGCAAATTTAAATACTAAAACTGAATTGTTAACTGAAAACTTGGAATTTTGATTAAGAAAAAGTTGAAAATACAATGCTAAAACAGGTTACAAGCTTCTTGGAATAAAACTAATAACTAGAAATTGAAATTACATTAATTCGACCTAAAAATTAAGCTAAGTGACTAATAATCTTTCTCCTTGCAATTTTCTCTCTTATATAGCCCTTCATTAGGGTTCTTGCATCCCTCTGAGCAAATCCCATCAAGAATTTTAGCCATTGGATCACTGAGACTCCTCCATCAGCTGCCACGTGTTTTTGGCGCCAAAACCTTATAAAGCAATTGGGACCTGTTTGCGTGTGTGGGAGGGGAGGGCATTAATTGTGGTTGTTTTGTTAGGTGCAATTAGGGGTATGTGAGTGGATTGGGCGGTGGAAGTGGTGAAGTGATGGATTTTCAGGGGTCAAGTTATGTGGGGGAGGGAAGGAGAGGGAAGGGTGAAGGGGTGTTTGTTTGACCGGTTTGACTCAGGGTCAAACGTTGACCTTGGTGATATTACAAAGGGGTGTTTGGGCTTTGGTAAGTTGGGCTAGGAAATAAGGTGGGTGGGCTGGTATATTGGGTGGATTGGATTTGGTGTTCGATTGGGGTAATAATATTAAGGGGTCCGGTTTGGTTGTAACTTTGCACAAGGACTAAATTTGTAAATACCGCAAAGGTGAGGGGCTTGATGTGGCATTTTTCCAAAGTATTTCAGCGGGTGTATTTTGCCATATGAGAATATTATAAGGACCTGTGTTGAATTTTTCACATATGAAACCCCAGGGACTAATTCTGCCAAATCACCAAACTTCAGGGACCTGATCTGTAATTTCACCAAACTTTGCAACCAAGGACCATTCCTGCCATAAATGAGAAGTACAAGGACAAAATTTGTTTTTCTCAAAGTTTTAATATCCCAGGGACTATTTTTGTCAATTTTCAAAGTTTAGGGACTAAACTTGCAATTTTGTGAAACTTTGCACCAAAGGACTAATTATGAAACTTTGTGATTTAAAAGAACCTTTGGTGACATTTTCAAGTTTTTAGAATAACCAGGGACTAGATTTGACAACTTTTTGAAAGATGAGGGACTGAAACTGCCAATATTGCAAACTTTGTTTATTTTTCATCTGTTTTTGATTATTTTGCATCTGAAACATATAAAACACATTCCTGGGATATTTTCATTATTTTGATGGAATTTTGAGTGTTTTTAGATGTTTTGGCAGCTCAGAATAGGTAAAAATGATGAGTATTTACACACTCATCAATCCCCCACACTAAAACATTGCTAGTCTCTAGCAATCTTTTGAGAAAAACTTAATGGATTTGAAACTCTTTACCAAAAGCCATCACTTCTGGAGTAGCCAGATGTATCCGTTCAAGTAAGAACTATGGTCCACCTGATAACCATGTGATTTTGAGCAAACCACCAGCTGTCAACGGATTTGATTAGTCTTTACCAAAAGCCGTTTGCTTCTGGACTAGCCAACTCTTGATGGACTAAGTCAACATCTTGGTGAGCTGATTACTAATTATGGTTTTTCCACGGCCTTTATGATGAGGCGAAAAATGAACCACTTTTAGGGGGTCATTTAAGTCCGGAATTGAATTTATTTGATCAAATATTACCCTAAATCGTTCCTTTTGTGATTTTTGGTACTTTGGGAGTGAAATCTGGAAAAGGAAGCAATTCAGACGTTTTTGGAGCATAAAAGTGAAGAAAACGCCAAAGACTTAATTTTCCATGCTGAGAACAGTACCTGACGGCGTCAAAAGGAAAATCATGACGACGTCAAGAGTAAAAGTGGTGACGATCCATTACAAACCTGACGGCGTCACAACAAGGGCGTCAAGAGTTAATTTTGTGACGGCCTGCATAAGGAGACTACATGACGGCGTCAGACCCAGATCTAGGCAGTCCGAGGAACCATTTGGCGGCAAGATGACGGCGTCAGAATTTTGTTCTTGACGCCGTCACCTTTTAAACTCTATATATAGTTTTCTATTTTTCATTCATTAAGAGGGACTTGTGTGGAGAAACCCTAGGGCCGAACTTTGTAAACCCTAGCTCGTATTTTACAGTATATTCAAGGGTTTTCACCCCTTGAATCCTTTCATGTGCTATTGAGATAAGTCTTCTCTTAATTCAATCAATATGTCTATGTGTTGGTTGTCTATATCTTGTGCTTGTCTTGATTTCAACATGGTAGGCTAGATTTATCTTGTGTTTGCTTAGATCTAATGAAACCTAGATGTTAATTATGTGTTGATTACTTGTTTATGGTTGTATTGGATGAATGATTTCAATGTTAGGCTTAAGAAAACTGGCAGATCTCCATTGTGTAACATGCTTGAACGTCTTAGGAAACATGAACCGATGTGTACTAGGTTTTATTGGTTGTATTTAATGCATGAGTAAATTCTAATGATCCCATGTTAGGAGCTTCTTAGCCGGCTTGACATAGGAGTGAAGTAGGCACTCATAGGATTGGGGAAGTAAGTACGCCACCCCATGAATGGTATTAAGGAATACAATCCGTCATCCACGCAACTATAACAAGTAATTAACGTGTAAAAGATATCTAGGGAGTAGTGAAATCTAAGTAAACACAATTCTCCCACATATTGATCACAACTTTAGTATAATTTAGTTTTATTTTCATTTTTAGTATTTTATTTTGATTGCATCTTAGTATTGGGTTAGTTGACTAGCAACTAATTCCGCCCAAATCCTTCATACCCGAGAATTTTACTTGCTTTTCATAAAATATAAAAACACAAAAAGAATCATCCCTCATCTCTAGACCTAGTCTTTAGGTTTTCTAATCCTAGCGACACTATTCCTAGCTGACCGATCA
This sequence comes from Artemisia argyi, assembly GCA_030686995.1. Classification (NCBI taxonomy): domain Eukaryota; kingdom Viridiplantae; phylum Streptophyta; class Magnoliopsida; order Asterales; family Asteraceae; genus Artemisia; species Artemisia argyi. The sequence continues at coordinate 137,574,907 of CM060708.1, read as the reverse complement.
ATCCCCCGGTACTTGTCATTATACTATACTACATCGATCAGGTACACTGCCTGGTGGTGGTTGTAAGCTTCTCAAGATCCCTTGAGAGGTAAAGCCTGGTGCAATCCCCACGCATCAAGTTTTTGGCGCCGCAGCCCGGGGAATAGTTATTGTCTAGGTTAGAATCTCTTTTTATTAGGTCTACTTGCTAGATTCCTTTCTAGTAAGATTTTATTTTTATTTTTAGGTTCTCTTTAGTCTATCTTATTTCTTTGTGTTTTTGTTCGTAACTCTTCACCACCCGACATCATGGACGATGGGAACATCTTTGAACCCGTCATCCCACCACAACAAAACCCACCACTAGAACCTCTTAGGCCCCGAACCTTAGGAGAGTATTCCCGACCTAGCCACCAAGGCTATCAAAACACTATTGAGCTCACCGGAGCCAATGTGACCCCCTTGCGATCCTACACCATCCGGTTGGTGCAAAGCGGATGTGCATTCCATAGACTTCGTTCCGAAGATCCAAATCAATATCTCAAGGACTTCCTTAAAATCATAGATTCCATAGACCTAGATGTTGCAACTAGAGAGACAACTCGATTACGCCTATTCCAATTCTCTCTACGTGATCAAGCTAGTCAATGGCTTGAACGTTTACCCGCGGGATCCATCACCACATGGGATGATCTCACCACTCGTTTCCTTGCTCAATTTTTCCCACCGGGGAGAACTACCAAGCTTAGAAATGACATCTTGATGTTCCAACAACGTCAAGGTGAAACTCTTTATGAAGCATGGACTCGTTTCAAGGACTTACTCCAAAAAGTCCCTCATCATGGCATAGATCTTTGGCTCCAAGTCCAAGTCTTTTATGACCATATCGATCTCTCCACAAGGCGAGCCATTGACCAATCGGCCGGTGATAAGCTACGTGATCTAAGTGCGGAACAATCATGGGAACTCATAGAAGATCTTGCTCTCTATGACAACGAAAGTTGGAATGATCCCCGTGATTTGAACAAAACGGTCAAGGCAATATCTTTGCCTTTGAACAACTCTAGCACTCCCAACCGTAGGATCATGGAACTTGAGGACCAAGTCAAGTTTCTCATGAAATCACTTCTTCAAGCCAAGTGAACAAAATCACTTCTTCATGCGAATTATGTAGTGGTCCCCATGACACTCGTGATTGTGTGGAACTCCCCGGAACAGCTTTTGCGGATTACGCATCCTCGCGTACCGACGAAGCGGGAGATAAGTGGTACACTTTCAAACCCGAGCCAAACCCTTACGGTGATTCCTACAACCCCTCTTGGAAAAATCACCCAAACCTTAGGTGGAAACAAAATCAAGCCAATTCTTCCAATCCGCCTAATCGTTACCAACCAAACGGTCCACCCTCCAACCGTACTTTCAACAACAATCCTTCTAACAACTATGGTAGTACCAACAATCTTGAAGGATTGATGTCTAAGTTCATGGCATCTCAAGAGGCTCGCATAGCTAGGTTTGAAACCGAATTCAACCAACAACAAACGGAGATGACCAACAAGATAGACAACTTGTTGAAAGCCCTCAACAACCAAGCGTTAACTACACCTAAGAAGGACACTAGGGACGCCAATAACGGAATCCAAATTAAGGACCCCTCGTCATCCAAACATGTCCACTTTGTCAATGTTGTCACCATTAAGCCAATAGATAAGAATATGGAAGAAAGTGACAAAGATGAAGTTGAAATAGAAGCCGAGAATAGGGATGAAATTAGGGAAGTTGAGGTTAATAAGGGAGAGAAGTTAGAGGAAGTAGAGACTATAGAAAGGCACTTTGATAAGTTGCCCACCAAGGAAGAACGGGAGTACCATAAGGATTTATTCGATAGTCCCGAGACACCATATATCCTTGGCACACCCCTTATCAAAATGGGAGACCCCTCTAACATCAACATACCATGCAACATCGGGCATATGCATATATGGAAAGCTTACATCGATCCTAGATCTCCTGTAAACATCATGACTAGGACTTACTACAATTGGGTGATGAAGAAGCAACTTGATTATAGGATGATGCCCAATAAGAATTTGATAAGTAATTTTGTAGGAAGAGTGAAGGGATTACATGTGATTATAGGTAATTTCACTTATGAGATCGATTTTATGATGGTAGAAGACACTCGCCCGGTGATAGATGATTGCCTAAGGCAAGTAGTATTCGGAAAACCATTTGTTGATGCCACTAAGATGAGTTATGATCCAACTTTAGGGATAGTTAGGTTCAAGGAAAAGAATGATGAGATTGCCTACCAAATGACCTACAAGATTGAGCAATACCGCCTCCTTTCTAATATAGAAAAGGAACATAAACAAGCAGCTTACTATAGGAATGATGAGCATAGACGTAGAGGAGTAGAGTATGTGAAGAATAGGATGCTTGGTTTCTACAAAAAATGCTTGCAATTAGGTCCAAAATACAAAACTGGCTTAGAAGACGACCTAGAGAGTGAAACCAACGATGAGGTCACGTAGTAACCCATGACCTTGAGTCTAGCTACAAGACTCATAAATAAAGAAAAGCGCTTCTTGGGAGGCAACCCATGTTTTGTGTGATTTTTATTTTGTTTGATTGTTATTTGCTTCCGTATGCATGTTTTATTTTTATTGTTGGTAGATCATGTTTCAAAACTAAATAGTGGAAATACTTTGCTTTGTTGTTTTGGCCTAGTCTTAACTTCACCTAAAGGTATTTTTGCAAAAGATAAGTGTAAGGAGAAACCCCAAATATGTTTTTAAGAAACAAACCGATCATGATTCTCCACAATATTAAGTGAACATGTATATTCGTATTTGTTAGAGTCAAATGCTTGTATCGAGTCATAATGAAGTTTTGCAGGATTTTCCAGGAAGTAGAACCAAGTTTTTCCAAAAATTTTCCAGAAACTTAACATAAGAATTTCTGCAGGTCACTTCTGACGGCGTCACGAGTTTACTCTTGACGGCGTCACGTGTAAAATTCTGGAAATTTTACCAGTTTTGTTTTTCTAACGGAGTCTTAAAGTTTTTGTTGAATTATTAGTTTTATAATCTCCAAGAATTCTGCAAACATCATTCCACAAGCATTATATCTTATTTTGTTTTCTAGGATTTAGTAACATATGTAGATTGCCGCCGATTTTATGCGAGGTTGCCTTGTCTGTTTTCTCAGGATTTACAGGTTATGTATGACAAGAAGATGATTATTATTTTGGAAGGGAAGCTTTGATTGTTCATTTTCTTGGAGGAAGATCTAACCTGACCACCTTATTATCCATACCGAGCGAATAAGGGGAGTATTTGATTTCATTCTTTTTAATTATTTCACTTTTACATTCTTTACTTGAACATTGGGGACAATGTTCATCCTAAGTGTAAGGGGAGGGTAAAATGATGATACCTTACAGATACACTTTCGCTTGAGTTTGTTTGTTTGACGGTAGATGTGTAATAAAACTATGAGAAATACTTGTTAGTGCAATTTTAGCGCCAAATTTAAATTTTTTTACAACATTTAGGAGTGAAACTTTAGCCATAGCAAGCGTCTCATGGATAGGAGACTGTATGACTAGCACATAACCGTATCATTCAGAAAAAATTTCCTCCCAAATATGTGAGGTTCGCCTTTAGATTTGATAGGAAAAGCATTTACTATTAGTGCTTATGAGTGTACCAGTAGCATTTAGATTCTAGAACTTGCGTTAGTGATGCATCCCGAGACCGCTAGTGAGACTACATTCGTGTAGTAGGATTTACTACATGATAAGAGGCATTAGGATCACCCTTGTGTTAAACCCGTATCATAATTACTTGACCATTTAAGTCATATTACTTGGCTAGTTAAGTCAATTAATTTTTCCCACACCTTAGCGTTGTACTCATTTTTAGTACACGAAACCCCTATTACACCCCTCCGAGCCTATCTTTTCGTTTCTAACTTTAAGCATCTTACTTAAAGGAAGAATTTGTTACACCCCACTTAAATGTACACCTAAATCGCCCTTAGCCTTCCGTGTATGCACTCATCTTTATTGCATTATTGTTATTTTTTTAAACCCTAAGTTAATTATCTAATTGATTACATGGTTGCTAAGTCGAGTCATATCCTTGTACATATTGTTTTGGGACGATTGGGACTCATGGGTAAAGTACTTATTTTATGGAGTAATGGGGAAGAACATCATATATTACCCCCGTATGTACGTTAATCTTAAAAGTACTCCAAGTGTTTTGATTTTCTTAATTCGAGTCATTAGATTAGTTTATTGTAAAGTATGTAAAAATTCAAGTGTAAGGGGAATGTTCACTCCCTATGATGTATTATTTTGGATGGTAGGGTAAGAGTGTATGCAAAAAAAAAAAAAAAAAAAAAAAAAAAAAAAAAAAAAAAAAATCAAGAAAAAATAAAAGAAAAAAAATAGAAAAAGAAAAAGAGAAAAAACATACGGACTACCATCCCTTTTCATTCTATGTTTATTTTATGTTTTTGTTATTTTTCATTTATTAGCTTAAGTCGAGTCAAGTCTTGGCTTAGCAACGCCATTTTGTACATGTAATTAACCAAGATTGTTAACTCGCCACCAATAAAGACTGCCTATATCCAACAAAACCGTGTATTTCATATCCCTACACCTAACGTTACAACCCTTTAAAAGACCTCTTTGATAGTTTATCCTAGGTGCTTACCCCATGTGGTTGAGGTTTGATCATTTCCCAAGCCTACGGTAATCTATTTTGCTATGACAGGTAGTGAGAGATGTTTTCCATTTCCATAATGTGATATTACTTTATTACACCCGAGAGATGTGAGTATCTAAACACTATTTGTGAGGTGCTAGTGTATGACCTCCGTGCTTGTCTTTGGTCTTTAGTGGAATGATTATTTGTTGTAATTACTTTTATATTAGTGTTAAATGACCCCTAACCTATCTTTTGATTAGAATAAAAGCGCATTTGCTTGAGGACAAGCAAATCTCAAGTGTAAGGGTATATGATGAGGCGAAAAATGAACCACTTTTAGGGGGTCATTTAAGCCTGGAATTGAATTTATTTGATCAAATATTACCCTAAATCATTCCTTTTGTGATTTTAGGTACTTTGGGAGTGAAATCTGGAAAAGGAAGCAATTCGGACGTTTTTAGAGCATAAAAGTGAAGAAAACACCAAAGACTTAATTTTCCATGCTGAGAACAGTACCTGACGGCGTCAAGAGGAAAATCATGACGGCGTCAAGAGTAAAAGTGGTGACGATCTAGTACAAACCTGACGGCGTCATAACAAGGGCGTCAAGAGTTAATTTTGTGACGGCCTACATAAGGAGACTACATGACGGCGTCAGACCCAGATCTAGACAGTCCGAGGAACTATTTGGCGGCGAGATGACGGCATCAGAATTTTGTTCTTGACGCCGTCACCTTTTAAACTCTATATATTGTTTTCTATTTTTTATTCATTAAGAGGGACTTGTGTGGAGAAACCCTAGGGCCGAACTTTGTGAACCCTAGCTCGTATTTTATAGTATATTCAAGGGTTTTCACCCCTTGAATCCTTTCTTGTGCTATTGAGATAAGTCTTCTCTTAATTCAATCAATATGTCTATGTGTTGGTTGTCTATATCTTGTGCTTGTCTTGATTTCAACATGGTAGGCTAGATTTATCTTGTGTTTGCTTAGATCTAATGAAACCTAGATGTTAATTATGTGTTGATTACTTGTTTATGGTTGTATTGGATGAATGATTTCAATGTTAGGCTTAAGAAAACTGGCAGATCTCCATTGTGTAACATGCTTGAACGTCTTAGGAAACATGAACCGATGTGTACTAGGTTTTATTGCTTGTATTTAATGCATGAGTAAATTCTAATGATCCCATGTTAGGAGCTTCTTAGCCGGCTCGACATAGGAGTGAAGTAGGCACTTATAGGATTGGGGAAGTAAGTACGCCACCCCATGAATAGTATTAAGGAATACAATCCGTCATCCACGCAACTATAACAAGTAATTAACGTGTAAAAGATATCTAGGGAGTAGTGAAATCTAAGTAAACACATTTCTCCCACATATTGCTCACAACCTTAGTTTAATTTAGTTTATTTTCATTTCTAGTATTTTATTTTGATTGCATCTTAGTATTGGGTTAGTTGACTAGCAACTAATTCCGCCCAAATCCTTCATACCCGAGAATTTTACTTGCTTTTCATAAAATATAAAAACACAAAAAGAATCATCCCTCATCTCTAGACCTAGTCTTTAGGTTTTCTAATCCTAGCGACACTATTCCTAGCTGAACGATCAATCCCCCAGTACTTGTCATTATACTATACTACATCGATCAGGTACACTGCCTGGTGGGGGTTGTAAGCTTCTCAAGATCCCATGAGAGGTAAAGCCTGGTGCAATCCCCACGCATCACTTTACCACAAGCCATAATCTTGCGGGCTAGCCAACTCATTCACTTTTTTGGATATGGCGAGTTGATTTACCATACAATTTTGGGCAAATTGCAAACCATCAACGGATTTGAGATATCTTTACCAAGAGCCGTTTGCTCCTGGAATAGCCAATCCTTTTGTCATTTAGACTTGGCGGACTGATAACCACAAAAATTTTGAAATAAAGTGAAAAAAATTTTGAAAAATTTGGGCCAAAATGGGGTACTTAGAAAGTATTTTGTGATAAAATTCGCTAGAATATCCAACCCCCCCCCCCCCCCACACTTAGAATTGAATATTGTCCTCAATATTCAAAGTCCCGGCTATTATGCCGACTCTTTGAACAGAAAAAGGCAATATTGTAAGCTAACTGTGGAAATATCGTTTTGATTTTTCACTTTATTTATATGTACATGTAAACACATTTTTTTTAACTGAAAACTTGTATACATATTTATTTTGCAAAAGGTGGGGGACGGCCACTCCCCCACACTAGAGTGTTAGAAAGTAGAAAGAAGTCAGAGATATGGGTGAAAACCCATATTTTGCTAATTTTTGTTCACCGAGTCACTAGCTTGACTCGATCCCCGAATTTATTGGTCCATGGGGAAAGTTTGGAGATCCGGGACAACCATGGATGGTATGTCCTCTCCAAAATAGTGTTTCAAACGATGACCATTCACTTTGAAGTTGGGACCTTCGGGTTGAGATAGCTCAACAGTCCCGTATGGATATACTTTTGCAACAGTGAATGGTCCAGTCCATCGGGTTTTTAATTTCCCCGAGAAAATCTTTAACCTTGAATTAAAAAGAAGGACTATGTCACCGACATTGAAAACGCGGTTCTTAATCTTGGAGTCGTGAATCTTCTTTGTCTTTTCTTTGTAGATCAAAGAGTTCTCGTAGGCTTGATCACGAAGTTCGTTTAATTCATTGAGTTGAACTTTACGGTGATCACCGCTTTATGAAGATCGTAGTTTGCATGTTTCAAGGCCCAGTAGGCTTTGTGCTTGAGCTCGATCGGTAAATGACACGCCTTCCCGTATACAAGCTTGTAGGGAGTACACCCGATGGGTGTTTTGTAAGCTGTACGGAAAGCCCATAGTGCATCATCTAGTTTGTCCGACCAGGAAGCACGGTTTTCACCTACGGTCCTCTCAAGAATCCGTTTAATACCACGGTTTGAAACCTCCACCTGCCCACTTGTTTGTGGGTGATACACGGTAGAAAGACGGTGAGTAACACCGTACTTAAGCATTACTTTTGCGAATTGATCATTACAAAAGTGTGTACCGCGATCACTAATGATGGCATGGGGAGTTCCAAAACGAGCAAAGAGGGATTTCAAGAATTTCGCAACAACTCGGGCATCATTGGTGGGTAAGGCTTTTGCCTCAACCCATTTTGACAAGTAGTCAACAGCCACGAGAATGTATTTGTTTCCACGAGAAGATGGGAATGGCCTCATAAAATCAATGCCCCAAACGTCAAAGATTTCACAAACTTGAATGGCATTTTGTGGCATTTCGTTCTTTTGTGAAATATTTCCGTGACGCTGACAAGCATCACAAGCTTTGACTAACTCGTGGGCATCCTTATAAATTGTGGGCCAATAGAAACTGGAGTCAAACACCTTTTTGGCGGTGTAGTTAGGACTATGGTGGCCCCCGGTGGGTCCAGCATGGCAAGCCTTGAGAATATCAGCGGTTCCTGTCCGTAAACACATCGCCTGATGACTTGATCGGCACAGATTTTGAATAGATAGGGGTCGTCCCAGAAGTAATGTTTAACGTCTTTGAAAATTTTGTTTTTTTGTTGTGACGCCATCCCCTTCACGATGAAGTTACCCGCATGGTAATTTGCAAAGTCGGCAAACCATGGGGTAGAAGAGTCACCACGAAAAGAAACCGCATTGAGTGTCTCGAGAGGAAATGTTTCATTTATTTCCTGTTTCTCGAACACATCCTGGTGAGGGTTTTCTAATCGTGAGAGATGATCAGCAGCAAGGTTCTCGGCTCCTTTTTTTTTCACGGATAATGATATTAAATTCTTGGAGGAGGAGAACCCAACGGAGTAGCCTCGGCTTTGCATCTTGCTTTGCAAATAGGTACTTCAAAGCCGAGTGATCCGTATACACTACGCATTTGGTCAGTATTAAGTATGGCCGGAATTTTTCAAAGGCATACACCACAGCTAATAGTTCTTTTTCAGTGGTGGTGTAATGACTCTGAGCCTCGGTCATAGTTTTGCTTGCGTAGTGTATAGGCTGAAAGTATTTTGCTTTTCGTTACCCCAAGACCGCACCTATGGCAAAATCACTAGCATCGCACATAAGCTCAAAAGGTAGGTCCCAATCGGGGGCAACAAGAATCGGTGCCTCAGTAAGCTTTTTCTTTAATGTTTCAAAAGCTTCGATGCACTTAGGAGAGAAGATGAAAGGAGCATCCTTCTCGAGGAGATGGGTCATAGGCCTGGCTATTTTAGAGAAATCTTGGATAAACCTACGATAGAAGCCGGCATGACCCAAAAAGCTCCTAACACCTTTAACGGTGGTGGGATGAGGTAATTTAGCGATGACATCAATTTTGGCTTTGTCAACCTCAATCCCGTTCTTTGAAATTTTATGGCCGAGGACAATGCCCTCTTTAACCATAAAATGGCTCTTCTCCCAGTTGAGACTCAAATTTGTTTCTTTACAATGTTTTAGCATATGTTCCAAGTGGGAGAGACAAGACTGGAATAAATCCCCGATGACTGAAAAGTCATCCATAAATACCTCCATGGTTTTCCCGATCATGTCGGAAAAGATTGACATCATGCACCTTTGGAACGTGCCTGGTGCATTACATAAGCCGAAAGGCATACGTCTGTAAGCAAAAGTTCCGTAGGGGCATGTGAAGGTAGTTTTCTCTTGATCTTGCGGATCAATGGGGATTTGGAAGTAACCCGAGAAACCATCGAGGAAACAGTAGTATTCATTCCCCGCTAGTCTTTCGAGCATCTGGTCCATAAAAGGCAGAGGAAAATGGTCTTTACGGGTGGCTTCATTCAACTTATGATAGTCAATACATACTCGCCAACCCGTGACCAAATGAGTTGGAATCAACTCGTTTTCCTCGTTGGTGACAACGGTTATGCCACCCTTTTAAGGAACGCAATGAATTGGGCTAACCCAAGGACTGTCAGATATAGGATAAATCAATCCCGCATCAAGAAGTTTTAGAACCTCTTGTTTGATAACTTCGTGGATTTTGGGATTTACCCTTCTCTGTTGTTGCACTGCTGGCTTAAAGTCATCCTCCATTACGATTTTGTGTGTACAAAAGTCCGGGCTAACGCCCTTAATGTCGGAGAGTTTCTAAGCAATTGCTTGCTTGTGTGACTTAAGAACCTTTAGGAGTGCAGCCTTTTCCTCTTCTTTTAAGTCTTTAGCAATAATGACGGGTACTTTATCATCACCCTCCAAAAATGCATATTCTAGATGAGGGCGCAAGTCCTTGAGCTCAACCTCGGGAAAGTCATCAGTTATTTCAACATTTTTGACTTCCTCTTTATGAAGTAGTTTTGGAGACGGAGAGGGTGAAGGATCGTCATTTAACAATCTTTCAAGAAGAAGAATATCCCCCTCCGGGTCAAGATAGTTTTCATCAATCTCATAAGGGATTGAACTATCCTGAGCAAGAAAAACCTCGACCTCTTCCAAAAGGAAGTCACTTCCCTCAAACGGAGTGAGAGAAGGGGAAGAGTCGAATATGATAGGCTCAGAAGAAAGAGTGGTACTGCCACTTGATGAGAAACCGAGGACCTCTTGAGAATACTCCTCTGACGCAACATCGATGATGTCAATTCGGTTTACCGTTTCAGCGTCATAGTTTGAGGAGTATCTTTAAGTCTGATCAAGATTGAATGTGACGGCTTCATTACCAACACGTAGAGTGATTTCTTCCTCGAATACATCGATTAAAGCACGACCCGTTCTTAAGAATCCCCTCCCGAGAATGAGAGGAACTCTTGGGTCAGCATCGAAATCAACAATCACGAAATCTGCCAGAAAATGGAACTTTTCTACTTTCACGAAGATATCTTCGGCAATGCCGAGAGGACGAGATATAGTACGGTCTGCAAGCTCGAGAGTCATGCAGGTAGGAGTGAGAGCAGGAAGAGAGAGTCTTTTCCAAACTGAGTGAGGCATAAGGTTAATGCTTGCACCAAGATCGGCCAAGGCAAAGCATTCAACCATCCCAGGGAAAATGCAAGGAATGAGAAATTTCCCGGGATCTCCAAGCTTTTTGGGAAGCTTTTTCAAGAGAAATGCTCATTAAGTGGAGTTTTAGCCATCTCACAGAGTTTTTCTTTATTGCTTATCAGATTTTTGATTGTTGAAGCAAATTTAGGCATTAGAAGAAGAGCATCCGCAAAGCTAATATCGAAATGTAACTCTTGGAAAATTTGGTAAAATTTTTCCATCTGATGGTTAGCTTTTTCGCGGTTCTTTTGAACGTTCAAACGTGAAGATTATAGAATTGAAGGCTTGGGATTGATCTTTGGAATTTCATCAGAATTTCCCGGAGGATCAAATACAACTTTTGGCTTATGAGTCGTGACCGGGACAACTTGAGGGTGGACGTTGTTGGTACCTCCGTTATTAGTAGGAAGTACCGTGTCCGTGGTAACCTCATGTTCACGTTCCGCTACCTTGGTAGGAGGAGAAGAAGAGGTAGGGGAACCGTGGGTCCGTTGTATGATACTCCACTTCGGGTAGTGATCGCTTTGACATCGCCCCTCGGGTTAGCGATCGTGTTGCTCGGTAGTGTACCCGGGCCCGAGGGTCGATCATTTAAAGACTTCTGAAGTTCAGAGATCTTGCTGATCAATAACCGATTCGTTTCCTCTTGTGCTTTCATGAATTGTTTTAGCACTTCATCGGAGGAAGACGAGGGTGGAACAACGTTTTGATTTTGGTTAGGAAAATTTTGAACACGGTTGTTTTGAAAATTTCTTTGGTTTTGGTTGTTGTTACCCTGAAAGTTATTTCTCTTATTGAAATTACCCTGATTGTAATTCCCTTGACCTTGGTTTCTTTTAAAATTTCCTTGAAAACCTTGATTTTGATTGATGTAACACCCCCAATTTTAAAATATTTGCAGCGGAAGAAAGATTGGGTGTTACTTCACAGCTCATAGTTTTTCAGTAGAAAATAATTTTTAATTTAGTAATTCTAAAACATTTATCATTCGAATTTTTATAAATATCAGAGTTTTCAAAAATGAGGTCCCAGTGGTTTCAAAATTTGTTAAATAGGTTTTCGAATGATAATAAAAATTTATAGCCTTTGTGAGAATTTCGTGCTCCTCCGTCCCATCCTTGCTCGTTATAGACCTAAGATAAACATGCTAAAAATCAACAAAAGTTGAGTGATATTCATAGGTTTAAGTTTAATAGTTGAACACAAGTTATAAGTGATAATTGCACCGTCATACAATTATAAGTTAAAAACAGTTGTTATTGCATTAAGCTCATGACACTCATCCGACTAATAGATCTCATCATAAATGATGGATGATAGTAACAGGGCCCTCGGGATAGGTTCTTGCCAGTAACCTATTAGATTTCAAATAAAGTGCGTTTGGTAGTTTTCTCCAACGCCCAAACGGGGATTGTCAATCCCTAATAGATCTATCCACAATTATTTACGTTCACCCTACGAGTGACTAAGGCTCATGATATGAGGGACTTTTGGCAATAAGGGACTTAAGCAATAACGATATCAGGTAAAGCATACCAAAAAAAATACTTGTGTTCAGTTTGTAAAAACTAGCATGTATCCCCCCTCGCGAGGTTTATAAAAACATTTGAATAAGTAAGGCGAGGCTATGAACTCACCTTAGTGGTATAGTGGTAAAAATAACGATACTCAGTTTGCAATAAGGGAAACGGCTCCACACACGACCTAGATAATATATGGCAAGTTTTAGTGTTTGATAGTCTTAATGTTTTAAATCGCGAGTAGTTTTTAAATACGTGAATTGTTAATTTAACGATAGTAAAACTTGTGGTTTTATAATATATCGTAAGTTTAGTTAAGTTATATATATATATATATATATATATATATATATATATATATATATATATATATATATATATATATATATATATATATATATATATATATATATATAACGTAAAGTTTAATAATAATAATAGTTTGAAATAAAATGTAACGTCGTGAATGTGAAATCGTAAAATGGAAAGTAAAGATGAAAATATTAATTATATTATACGGCCCTTGTCTTTTCCAAATTTTTACACTTTTTACCCTAACGGTGTTAGCGTTACACTGTTAGTCCAAAGTTAAATATTTTTACGTTTTACGTCCAAAACTTTATAATTTCTACATTTTCCATCCCAAAAGTTTATAAAATCAGTTTTTCATCCTCAAGTTTGTAAAATGACAATTTTTACCTAAAGTTTATAAAAGTGACACTTTTAACCCGAAAATTATAATTTTTGCAAATTTAGTCCAAAATCCACCAAATTCGAAACTTAAAATTTTTATTTCTTAATTAAGCTAAAAACAGCTTATTTAATTTCTCAAAACTGCTTATTTTTCAAAAAAGCTTATTTATAGCTTATGGGCTTTTAACGAGCAATCTAAGGCCCGTTAAGCTTTTTAAATCCAATGGGCTTATGAAAGTTTTGGGCTTGGTTTCGGGCTTATTTTAGGATGCTAAAAATGTTCCAAGACTGCTTATTAGGACTGCTTATTTGTTAGCTTATTTGCAAAGGATTGGGCTTTAAGGCCCAATCGATATTCACTAGTTTTTCAGAAAAAGGTTTTAAGTCGCGATGCTTTGCATCATTTAAAGGGTCAAGACGTAATTTTTGTTACCAACGTTATACACGAAAATGATAGTTTGTCAGGTGGTTAAATAGTTTGTGAAATAAAATCATGTGCTCGTTAAGTTAAATTTGAAGATATGCGTGCGTTTCATAGGTCGAATGGGTCGAACTTTTAAGTTAAAAAGACTGAGAAATATTTTTAAGGATTTCACGACTAGTTGTTACACGTTAGTAAGGTATCTAAAAATAGTTTATACGTAGCTTTTAAGGTTTAAATCTTTATATATCTTGATTAATAGCGTAGTAAATATATAGGTGGGATGAAAATATGTACATGTTGTTTATATGGATTACGAGTAATAAAGTGCAAGTGTTTGTGATTTATACGTAAAAATCAAAGAATACATTTTTAGTAAAAATGGAAAAAGTTTGTGTGAGACTTACTACACCAAAATGGTGGGGTAAAACGAGACGTAGAGTCGAGGAAAAGAGTGTACGAGAGTGTAGTGTGTATGTCGACTCAACCAAAGTTCACAAACAAAGTTTTGTTTCTTCTAGACCCGATTTGAAAAGCTTGTGTTTTTGCCAAAGCATTTTGAAGTAGAAACTAGAGCTAGGAGTTAGTTTTTGTAAAAGTTTGATTTGTATGTGAGTAGTAAACGAGTGCATGCATGCATGGTGTTTAAATATGAACTTTTGAGTATCCTAGTGACTAAAATTAATGGGATGGGATGTTTACGTGTTTACCAAAAGTCATTGAAGAAGCGTAAGACGCAACATGTCCTTTCGTTTGTTTCTAGCTATCGACATACTCTTTGTTTCAAAAGAAACGTGTGATTTCCACATTAAATATAGAATTGTACCTTTGAGGTTGTATATAAAAATCAAGTAGTACTTGCCTAGGATCATATTATATGTATTGTGTGAGCATGAAATAGGGAGGTACACTTTTGTTTTTAAAATGCATGTCGACTACTCTTATTATTATGCAAACGAATTTGAAACTTTGGCTAGACTCGGTGATGGTTGATAGAATGTAATATTTAAACATGAGATTGAGTTTAGAAATGGTTTTAGGACTTAATAGAAACAAACGGGGTTCAAAACGGTTTAGTTTTGGATTAGTTGAAATTTTATGAAATCATTTTTGGACCAAACGTTTTGCCTAGTAAAAATGTAGTTAAACTTGACGTGAGAAGCTAAAAATCGACACACTCAAAGTTGGCTATGGGAGGAACGAGAATGTGTAAAAATATGGGTGTGTCGTGTGTATGATTTGGGCGTACGAGACTCATTCCTGGCTTGGTCTAATCGAGTGTTTCGAAAATAATTAAGAGGATTTGGGCTTAAAAAGTATGGGCCGTGAATAGTAACAGGCCAAAAGTTAGTGTTGGGCTTAGTATATAATTAAGGGTCCGGTTATATATAATTAGGATTAGTGAAAATAATTAATTTGTGATTTGTGAAATGTTTAGTAAATATTTAGTGAAACGTTTACGTGAGTCCGAGAGTGAATAGTGTTTTGTGAATAGTAAAACTTTTGAAAAACATCTCAATATCACTAACCGACTTTAAAAACGATGAATAGTGAAATGATGAATAGTGTTTGGTGAATAGTAACCGATGAATAGTAAATTTGAAAAATGTCTCGAAAATGCAGTTTCGTAATGAATAAAAGAAAATTTTAAATTTTCTTGTAAAAATAGTGATTAGAAGTAATGACAAGGATTAATATATAATTAACTGTTGTTAATTATATGGATTTTTGCGGGGTTTTACCGTACTCACATGTCACTCTGAATTTCGTCCCGAAATTCAAGTTTAACGTGAGTCCGGGGGTTGTCGAATGTGTTTTGCTAAAATAGGTTACGTAAGTTTGTAAATGGTAAAATTTTAATATTCTCGCGATTTTAGGCTATAGTGGTACATGTGTGAGCATCGTTCCAAGCAAAAGGGATCATAGATATCGTAGTGATTTTTCAAGTATCATAGCATATTTGATAAAAAAAATTGTTATTGGTAAAAACGTTATTAATTAACGAAATGATATATTAGTCTTTGATTTACTTTTACTATTCATAGGAAAATTTACGGGAGATTACAATTGCCATTTTGAAAATTGTTTTGATTAAAATGACATTGATTTTGGTTCGGGTTTTGGAAATTCAGGTTTTGACCTTGGTTAAACTCTCCTCGATTCTGATTTGAGTTACGGTTTTGATTTTGGTTAAAACTGGGAGGTCCGAGAAAATTGTTGGAACGATAGCTTAAGAGATTACGGTCCTCTTGTGGTTGGTAAGAATTACCCCCATATTGTAGGAACCTTGAGCAGCATAAACGTTCTCTTGAGGAAAACCAGCAGTAGCTGGACACTCGGAATACAGATGTGGGCCTCCACAAGTTTCACAACTTCGGGCCACGGCTTTCACTTGTTGATTTTGAACCTGCTGATTTTGCATAGTTTGGTTCATTCTCAACACAGAGGTAGAGATATCATCCATCTTTTTAGTGAGAGCCACTATTTCAGGAGATGATGATGAAGGAATGATGGATTTACATGACTCATCCCTCTCCGCAGAGGAATCCCAAAAATTATGGTGGGCAGTCATGTTCTCAATTAGATCATAGCATTCTTCGGGACATCTTTTCATAAAGGTCCCACCAGCAGCAACATTGAGAATATCCATGTGCCTCAATGTCAGACCATTATAGAAGGTATCTATGATGGTAACTTGTAACATATTGTGGTTAGGGCACCGATCAATTGCTAGCTTGTAACGTTCCCAAGCCTCAAATAGAGACTCATCGGGACGCTGCCGGAAGTTGCTGATATCATTTCGTAACTTGGTAACCATGGAAGGTGGAAAATATTTTGCTAGAAACTTGGTTACCATTTCATCAAAAGTACGAATAGAATTCTTTGGGAGTCGGTCAAACCATGCAGTGGCATGATGGGTGACAGAATAGGGGAAGAGATACAGCCGGAGGGCATCATCGGTGACACCATGCTGTTTCATGCTTTGGGTGACGGTAAGGTATTTATCAAGATGCTTGTTAGCATCGTCACCCGGTAATCCGTGAAATTGACACGAATTTTGGACTTGTTGGATCATGTGGTGCTTGAGGCCAAAGTCC
Organism: Artemisia argyi; assembly: GCA_030686995.1. NCBI lineage: Eukaryota > Viridiplantae > Streptophyta > Magnoliopsida > Asterales > Asteraceae > Artemisia > Artemisia argyi. Next base: position 137,558,482 of record CM060708.1, on the reverse strand, counting down.
GTAGCCTCAATAGTGAGTGGTGCAATAGGTCCGCCCCTCCCTTGCATGGTAGGCTGGCACAACTCCTCCATCGTTCGGAGATCGGGAGCTGGCTCATCCCTGGGAGGGTCAGGGGGTGGTGGTGGTGGCCCATCGGCCATTTCTGTTTTAGGTTCTTCAATAACAGTACATAGCTCGGGTACGTTTTTCTGATTTTTACGCTTTGTTTGTGAACGAGTGCACATGCACTAAAAACAATTTTTCAAAATAAGATCGAGGCAAAACCACAGTGAACTTAAATCCAATAATCACAAGTGAATGACTTCTTTGAAAAAGGTACACCACTCATAGGGATACAATGACAAGTTTTAATCTTAAGTTTGGGAACTTGTTATGTCCACACCCCTAGTTGGTAGGTGTTCTGCCTTGGTTTGCGGTAGTAAGATTTTATGTATTTATTAACAGAAAAATTGTTTTTGGGCTTTTGGGTGTGTGTGCAAAAACTTTGGGAAATATTTTTGGAACTGATTCGTTAACCGAAATCATTCATTTAAGATTCTCGCAGGCTGGCAGGAGGGAAGAATGGATCCCTCTTCAGTTCGCAATTTAATGTCAGAACTTACCTTATACCAACTGTTTCAGGTTGTAATATTAAAGAAAACGAAGTAATTTAACTTCACAGTTTGTTTTGTTGTTTTTGATTTTTTGGTGTTGTTAACACTTCAGGAAAAGTTTTAATGAACTTTTTGATATGATTGATATTTTTACAAAAACTTTTTATAAAAGTGGAAATTTGTACAGGGAGGGTTTTGAAAACACTAAACTTAAAACGATTTTTAAAACACGCAACAACCTCCCCGGCAACGGCGCCAAATTTTGAATGGGCTAAACCGTCAGATATTATTGACCAAGGTCAATAAGTCAAAAACAGCTTAATTCCAATTCTCCGTGGATAGTATAGTGTTTCTCCGGGTCGTTATGTCCCAGAGAGATTGCAATGGTGCTTTTGAAAACGTTTCATGAATGAGTGGCACTGAGGACAGTAGCCAAGATGATTGGGAATGATTATGCAACTGATATTTGGTATTTGGACAATGTGGAATGATATTAACAATAACAGATATACAGATATAATTACAAATACACAACTTGGGAATCAAATTACAGACAGAGAAAAGTGGATTTAAAACAATTTACAAACTACAGGGGGTGCAAGTGAAACTTTTTCAAACTTAAAATAAAATGAAAATTTAAAATGAAAATGAAATTATTTATTTGATTCTTTTAATATTTAAATACTAATTAATTAATTAAAACTATTTAAAAAGTGATTTAAATCTAATTTATATTAAACTAAAAATGATAAAGACTACAAATTAAATTAAAAACTTGCAAAAATATTTTATAAACCTCTAATTGAACTTGAAGAAAGTATAAAATTAAAAAGAAATATTTTTGTCTTTTTATGGGTTTTCTTTTAATTAATTACTAATTATATTAATTATACTAATTAAATTATTTTAAATTACTAAAAATACTAAAATGACTTAGAAAATTATAGAAAAATTTATAAAACTAATTAACCATCACAGGAATTCTAAAAAATTATAAAAAGTTTCTAAAAATTATATTTAGACTATTTTACTAATTATCTACTTATTAATTAATTTAAATCTAATTTAAATAATTTAATTAAGAAAACTAGAAAATGAATAGGAGAATTTAAGAAACTATTTTCTAAAAGTCTTAAATGATTTATAAAACCTAGAAAAAATATAAAAACCTACTGTTGTTAAATAAAATTTAAGAAAACTATTTAATTACTAATATTACCTAATTAATTATTTAAAGTATTTTTAATTCTAATAATTATTAAACCAAAAGAGAAAAATCTAAGAAAATTATTGAAAATACTTAAAAGTAACAGGAAATTAAAAAAATTATGAAAATGATGAATTGCTTATTAATAAGCTAAAAAGAAAAATGAAAAAGATATAATCTATTTAATAGAAGCTATCACTAATTTTAAGTTTGGTTTTTTGTGGTTTTTTTTACAGATGTTAATAAGCTAAAAATGAGAAACTTTTACGAAATGAGTTTTACAATAGCTTAAAAAATAAGCTATGTGCACCCCCTTGTTTCCAAACAGTGGACTTATAGCTTATTAGGACTTTTATAATTATGCAAAAGCTAGGAAATGACAAATAAGGCACACACAGATGATTTTAAACTTGAATTAAGCAAAATGGAACAATTAAACACACTGAATAAGCTATGTATTACAAATAAGCACTTAAGCATACACAAGGCCTGATCAGGCCAAAACAAAGGATTTTGGACCTCTGTGGGGTCCACAAATAAGCTCAGGGGTCCAAATAGAAACTTGAAACTTGAAAAGGGACTGGAAGGCTTCACAATAAGCCAACAAGCAGGGCTTATGGCTTATTAATGAGCTCTGGGTAAGCCTTGGAAGTTGGGGTCACACACTGAGTGATCAATGTTCACTCAGGGAATTGGTCAAACTTAATGAGGGTTGCAGCCCTATCAAATAAGCTCAAACTCAAAAAATAAGCACTGAGACTAGTAAATGAGCTTATTAGCTTTCTAAGAATCCAAATTACAGGGTGTGGGGTCCACTAGGGTGTTCACTAAGCTACTTGGAAAATTGGCCAAAACCTGTGCACAGGGCATGCACTTGCCCTGCAGGTCAAAATAAGCTACTCCACAAGCTTATAGAAAAATCTAAAAATTAAGCTGATTGTGGGACTTTGAAGACTAGGTGACAGAGATTAAGCTCTAAAAAGGTCAGGGTCTAAGACCTAACACAAAATTCATAAAAAATCCTTCAAGATTTGGATTTCTGAAACAAGGTGTATTTTGACTTTTTGAGTTTTTACAAAAGGTTGAATTTGATGAGATTCTACTGATCACTAATCACTTAATAAGTTATATTAAGCTATGATAGGACCTAATTAAGCTAGATTATCTACTTTTGAAAAGATTCAATGAAGCTTTGATTGAAAATACTTAACAGACAACAAATGAGCTTGAATCAAATGCTATTTTGACTTTTCAATGAACAAGGGTGAGTTTTTATGACTTGAATGACTTAATACAACCCTAAGTCTCAGGTAACAAGCTCAAGCATAAACACAATCAACCTAGATGATGGCTAACTCAGTAATTCCAAACACTCCTTAAAGTAGACTGTTTTATGATTTATGAAACAAAAATGTGTTAGGGCTTATGAACCTGATCCAATACAACTTACTATGGTTAATTAAGCTTAGATGAGCACTTAGAAACAGGAAACAACAACAAATGAACATGAGTACTAATTATACTAGTTTAACTGTGAAACTAGGAATTTTTAACAACTATGAAAATCAACAAACAAGCCACTGATTTTAAGCAATATTATTACTAATAAACACTGAATAAGCTTAAATGAACAAAGATAAGCAGATAATAAGCTATGCTACAGTACAGAACTAAGAATCAAAGAAAAATGGAAATTTGAACTTACTTGAGACCCTAGCTAAACAAGGGCTCCCAAATGGGTAGCTACAAGCTCCTAGCTTGTAAACAAGCTAGGTATAAGTCCATCTTGCCATATCCATTACTGGCAACTTCCAAATGCTTCCTGTCTCATGCAAAGGTACCCTGTGGTGCTTTCTTTGTTTCTGATTTTCCTTTTTTATATTTTTTTTATGTTTTTATGTAGAGTTGTAGATATAAACACCCTAATTAAGCTTATGAAACAGTAATATAAGGTTTAGAACATTATTAAAGCTTTAAAAAGGAAATTGCAAATTTAAATACTAAAACTGAATTGTTAACTGAAAACTTGGAATTTTGATTAAGAAAAAGTTGAAAATACAATGCTAAAACAGATTGCAAGCTTCTTGGAATAAAACTAATAACTAGAAATTGAAATTACATTAATTCGACCTAAAAATTAAGCTAAGTGACTAATAATCTTTCTCCTTGCAATCTTCTCTCTTATATAGCCCTCCATTAGGGTTCTTGCATCCCTCTGAGCAAATCCCATCAAGAATTTTAGCCATTGGATCACTGAGACTCCTCCATCAGCTGCCACGTGTTTTTGGCGCCAAAACCTTATAAAGCAATTGGGACCTGTTTGCGTGTGTGGGAGGGGAGGGCATTAATTGTGGTTGTTTTGTTAGGTGCAATTGGGGGTATGTGAATGGATTGGGCGGTGGAAGTGGTGAAGTGATGGATTTGCAGGGGTCAAGTTGTGTGGGGGAGGGAAGGAGAGGGAAGGGTGAAGGGGTGTTTGTTTGACCGGTTTGACTCAGGGTCAAACGTTGACCCTGGTGATATTACAAAGGGGTGTTTGGGCTTTGGTAAGTTGGGCCAGGAAATAAGGTGGGTGGGCTAGTATATTGGGTGGATTGGATTTGTTGTTGGATTGGGGTAATAATATTAAGGGGTCCGGTTTGGTTGTAACTTTGCACAAGGACTAAATTTGTTGTGGAAAACTAGAAGGGGGGTTGAATAGTTTTACATCCTTTTGAAAGTTTATTACCAAAATATTTTGTAGGTTATTAAAAACTTTCGATTCGATCTCAAGTGAATTCAAATGACAACCAATATAAGCAATTCTAATCAAGTAATGAAAGTATTGAAATGTAATGAAGAAAAGATAGAGTTAGAAAGATCAAACCACAACACGCGAATTTATAGTGGTTCGGCTACAAGGACACCTTCCTTGCCCTACTCCACTCCCCGAGTACCACACTCGAGAGTTTTCTTCACTATGTCAACAAACTCCTTATGGTGGAGAAACCTTACACACCTTGGCTTACACGAGTTAACGACACTAAGCTAAATGTCGAGTTCTAATCGTAGCTAGAACCAATCTCACGACTTCTTCAAGGCTTCACACCTTCTTCACACCTTCAGAACTTCACACCTTCTTCTATGCACAACTAATTCACAACTACTAAACTACTTTATAGCACACCTAGTTTCTACAATCAACAAATTTACACAACATTTTTACAAATATCTACCACAACTACAATATGAAACTAGCTATTCACAACACTACTACAATTAGATGGATGTAGATGAGTGTTCTTCTTCTTGCACTTGAATGGATGAAACTTTGGATCACTTGGAAACAAAGACTTATGAATTATATGATCAAAGTGATGAGTGTGTAAATACTCATCATTTTTACCATTTCTGAACTGCCAAAACATCCAAAAACACTCAATAATGAATCAAAATAGTGAAAATATCCCAGGAAAGTGTTTTACATGTCTCAAATGCAAAAATACCAAAAACAGATGAAAAACGCACAAAGTTTGCATAATTGGCAGTTTCAGTCCCCCAACTTTCAAAAGTTGTCAAATCTAGTCCCTGGTCATTCTAAAAACTTGAAAAAGTCACCAAAGGTCCTTTTAAATCAAAAAGTTACATAATTAGTCCTTTGGTGAAAAGTTTCACACAATGTCAAGTTTAGTCCTTGAACTTTGAAAATTGTCAAAAATGGTCCCTGGGATATGAAAAACTTTGAGAAAAACAAATTTTGTCCTTGCACTAACCTTTTATGACAGGATTGGTCCTTGGTGGAAAGTTTGATGAAAATTACACAAATGGTCCCTGAAGTTTGAAAGTTTGACGGTTTCAGTCCCTGGTGAAAAATAAATTGAAAAATCATTCCAGGACCTTGCACTATTCATGATATGGCATAATTCACCCTTTAAAATACTTTGGAAAAGTGCCAAATCACACCCTCCAACTTTTGGCAAATTACAAAAAAGGTCCTTGTGAAACATTTAACCAAAACCGGACCCTTGAATATTATTACCCCAAAAATAAAACCAAATCCAATCCATCAAAAGCCCACCCTTTACCCTAAGCCCAACCTTACCACAAAACCGTTTTAAATAATCCCCCGGTAAAACCCCGTTTGACCAAACCACCCTCACCCTCAAAACCACCCCTTTTCCCTGCAAAACCACCTTCATCCACCACCACCACTTGATACCAAACCATCATCACCCTCCCACACCCCTCTGCACCTTATATCACCTCAGCAATTAATGCCACCCCCCCAGTTGGTACAACAGTCCAATTTGGACTTCTCCTTTTTGGCGCCAAAATCGATTTTAAAGGGCTAGGATGAATTCAAGTGATCCAAGGGTCAGGATTTGATGGGATTTGATCAGAGAGGGCAAAGAAACCCTAATATGGGGATATAAATAGAAGAAGATGCAAGGAATGAGTAGTGTAGTTTTATTTAGTCAAAAATTGTATCGAATTTAAATTTTCTTGCAAATTAGTGTAACCTTTTCAAATTCAAGTATTGTATCAGTATTAGTAGTGTAATGTAAACCTTTTCAAGTTATAAAATCTCAAGTTCCAAGTCTGTTTTTCATATTTACAATTTACTCAATTTCTAGATTATTCAAATAGCTCAAGTGTTAATTGTGTGTTGCTTCATGGACTGAAATAGCTTCATTTAGGTTCCTATAAGCTTAATAAAGCTTCTTAGAGACTCTAAAAACCAGACTTGATAGAAAACTAAAAAAATACAAAAATAGTCAACTATTGGTCAACTGTGTTGTTTGATTGTTGTTTTCAGGTTGAAGAAGGACTTGAGATCAAAAGTGGAGCTGGATATAGCCTATCTAAAAGATAGGCTTCATAGGAAAGCCCTCTGTTCATGCTGAGGGCAATCTTGTAAGACTTGCTCAAATTTAAATTTCTCTAAAGTTTAAATATTTAGTGATCTCTGTTCTTGATTGTTATTGTGTGTAATGTGAGTTTATTAGTTGTTGTTTAGTGAGATTGTGTGACAAAATCAGTAGCTTATAAGTAGTTATCTCTTGTCAATTCATAATCTGAGTTAAAACTGCTTAAGTAGCTATTTCTTGTTTCCTAGTGAGTTATTGTATGAAACCTGTGGTTCTAAGCTTCAATCATCTTAGGTAATCATATTAGATTGTTTGGAAACAGATTATTGGGCTAAATAAGTGAATCTCATTACAAATCTTTCATAACTGTGTATATAAGGGGTGTTTGGATCAGTCTGTTTGGTTGTGTTAGTGTGGATCTCAGAGGGTAAAAGTAGCTTAGGTATCACATTATAAGCCTCACTTGGTAGTTTTAAGTCTAAAGTCAGTTGTTGTTTTAGTCTAAAGTCAAAATCCAATTTGAATGCCTTAATCTTGTTTACTGTTTAGATTTTGAGTGTGATTTCCCATCAAACCTCTTCATAATTAGTTAAGATTGTTAGATTTAGTCTCATTACAGTCATTTACATCACTTTGAATCAGTAAAGATCATTGGAATTTCATAAAAGTCAAAATTTGAGTTCTCATCAAAAAGTCAAATTCATCTTCTCATATTTTTGCTAAATTTCCAAGTTAAATTGTGAGCTGTGTGATGGAAATTAAGGGTTGAAATTTGTTGTGGTTAGAGTCTATCAGCTGATCTTTAAGCTAAAATTTTTGCTTAATTTTTGTGGAAGTCTAAGTGGGTCCCACAGACCCCCAAAGTGAGTTGCAGGGCAAGGATCTGCCCTGTGCACACAGACCTCACCCACACCACCACCTTAAGTGGTGGCTGCAGCCCACCTCAGTGGACCCCACTTGCTAAACTTGGTCTCATTGAACCCCCCTCCTACCAGACCTTCCCATTTGACCATTTGTTTGACCTCAGGACTTGTGGACCCCACCTGGTTTAGCCCCTCAAGTTTGTCCCTAATCTGAGTAACCTTTGGATTTGGAAAGTGCTTAATTGAACTTATTCAGCTTATTTGTGGTCAAGTATTGTTGTTTCTGGCTTATTTTAGTGTATCTAACTTATTTGTACCCATTTACACCATTGTGGACCCCACCCAAAGCCATTTGACCACATTTGACCAAACAGTCAACCAAAGTCAACTGTATAAGCCAAGGGGGTGTTACAGCTTATTTATAAGCTATTTTCAAAAGTGGTTTTACAAAAGTTTTCTATTTTCAGTAGTAAAGTTAGTGTGTAAAAGAAAATCCAAGAAAAAACCAATTTAAAATAAGTGATAGTTTCTATTTAATCTAATTTAATTTTAATTTTCATTTTTAGATTTTAATTAAGTACTTAGTGTTTTTATATTTTTATTAATTACCTTATATAGTAAAGTAATTTTGATAATTTTTTCAGATTTTTATTCTGTCATTTAGTATTAATTAGATTTAATTTTAGTTTTCTTGTTTATTAATTAATATTAAGTAATAAATCTCATATTTAGTTTTTATAAAGTAAAATTTAGTTTTTATATTTTTCCTAGCTCTAATATAGTATAATAGATTTTTAGAAAATATAATTTTGAATTCTACTGTTCATTTTCCATTTTTCTTATTTAATTTGTTTAAATTAGAATTAAGTTAATTAAAAGGTAAATAATTAGTGGTTTAATCTTAAAACATAATTTTTAGAGTTTTTATAATTTTTTAGGATTCCAGTGATGGTTAAGTAATTTTATAAATTTTATCTTAATTTTCTAAGTTAATTTAGTATTAATATTAATTAAAAGTAGTTTAATTAGTTTAATTAAGTTAAATAGTTTTCAATTTATAAAAAACCCATAAAAAGACAAAAATATTTATTTTTAATTTTTTTATACTTTCTTCAAGTTCTAATTTAAGTTTAGAAATTATTTTTGCAAATTTTTAGTTTAATTTGTATTAGTTATAATTATTAGTTAATTTAAATTAGGTTTTAATTTAGATTTTAAATAGTTTTATTTATTAAATAATATTTTAATCCTTTTTATAATTTCATTTTCATTTTTAATTTTAAAGTTTGAAAAAGTGTCAAAAGCACCCCCTGTAGTTTGTTAAATACCAAAATCCCACTTTTTCAGTCCGATTGCGTAAATCTGAATTGTGAATACGTGAATATATCTGTTATCTGATTTTTGTGAATATTATATCTGTGTACAAATACCAAAATAACATTAGCAATATCATTCCCACATCATCTGGCTACTGTCCTCAGTGCCACTTTCTCATAAACGATTTCCAAAAACACCATTTCAATCTCGCTGGGACTTTAACGACCCGGGAAAACACTACACTATCACCGGAGTATTGATTCTAAGCTGTTTTTGACTTATTGACTTTGGTCAATAATATCTGACGGTTTAGCCTCAATCAAAATTTGGCGTCGCTGCCGGGGAGGTTGTTGCGTGTTTTATAAAATCGTTTTAAGTTTAGTGGTTTTCAAAACCCTCCCTGTACAAATTTCACACAAATTTGTAAAAAGTTTTTGTAAAAACTTAATCATATCAAAAACGTTCATTAACACTTCTCCTGAAGTGTTGAAAACACCAAAAAAATTAAAAACAATCAAAAACAAACCGTGAAGTTAAATTACTTCGTGTTCTTTAAGATTACAACCTGAAACAGTTGGTTTAAGGTAAGTTCTGACATTAAATTGCGAACTGAAGAGGAAACCTATTTACTTCCTCCCGCCAGCCTGCGAGTAATCTTAAAGGGATGATTTCGGTTAACGAATCAGTTCCAAAAATATTTCTCAAGTTTTCTGCACACACACCCATAAGCCTAAAGCAGTTTTTCAAATTAATTAATAAACCCATAATAAGTTCCCAAACTTAAGATTAAAACTTACCTTTATATCCCTGTGAGTGGTGTACCTTTTTCAAAGAAGCCATTCACTTATGATTGCTGGTTTAAGTTCACTGTGGTTTTGCCTCGATCTTGTTTTGAAAAATTGTTTTTAGTGCATGCGCACTCGGTCACAAACAAAACGTAAACATCAGAAAAACGTACACGAGCTACGTTCTGACACACAAGAACCAAAGACCGAAATGGCCGCTGGGCCACCACCACCTTTACCACCCCCTGACCCTCCCTTGGGTGAGCCAGCTCCCGATCTCCGAACGATGGAGGAGCTGTGCCAGCCTACCATGCAAGGGCGGGGTGGGCCTATTGCACCACTCACTATTGAGGCTACGGACTTTGGCCTCAAGCACCACATGATCCAACAAGTCCAGAATTCGTGTCAATTTCACGGATTACCGGGTGACGATGCCAATAAGCATCTTGACAAATATCTCACGGTCACCCAAAGCATGAAACAGCATGGTATCACGGATGATGCCCTTCGGCTGTACCTCTTCCCCTATTCTCTCACTCATCATGCCACTGCATGGTTTGACCGACTTCCAAAGAATTCTATTCGAACTTTTGATGAAATGGTAACCAAGTTTCTAGCAAAATATTTTCCACCATCCATGGTTACCAAGTTACGAAATGATATCAGCAACTTCCGGCAACGTCCCGATGAGTCTCTTTTTGAGGCTTGGGAGCGTTATAAGCTAGCCATTGATCGGTGTCCTAACCACAATATGTTGCAAGTTACCATCATAGATACCTTCTATAATGGTCTGACATTGAGGCACCGAGACATTCTCAATGCTGCTGCTGGTGGGACCTTTATGAAAAGGCGTCCCGAGGAGTGCTATGACTTAATCGAGAACATGACTGCCCATCATAACTTTTGGGATTCCTCTGCGGAGAGGGATGCGTCATGTCATTCAGTTACTCCCTCATCATCATCTCCTGAAATAATTGCTCTTACCAAAAAGTTGGATGATATTTCTACGGCTGTGTTGAGAATGAGCCAAACGATGCAAAATCAGGCTCAAAATCAACAAGTGAAAGCCGTGGCCCGAAGTTGTGAAACTTGTGGGGGCCCTCATCTGTACTCCAAGTGTCCAGCTACTGCTGGCTTTCCTCCAGAGAACGTACATGCTGCTCACGGTTCCTACAATACGGGGGGTAATTCTTACCAACCGCAAGGGGACCGTAATCTCTTAACCTATCGTTCCAACAATTTTCTCGGACCTCCCGGTTTTAACCAAAATCAAAACCGTAACGCGAATCAGAATTTTAACCAAGGTCAAAACTCAAATTTCCAAAACCCGAATCAAAATCAAGGCCAGTTTAATCAAAACAATTTTCAAAATGGCAATCAAAACCAAGGTTTTCAAGGAAATTTTCAAAGAAACCAGAATCAAGGGAATTACAATCAGGGTAATTTCAATCAGAGAAACACTTTTCAGGGTAACAACAATCAAAATCAAGGGAATTTTCAAAACAACCGTGTTCAAAATCCTCCTGTTCAAAATCAAAACGTTGTTCCACCCTCGTCTTCCTCCAATGCTGAATTCAAACAATTCATGAAAGCACAAGAGGAGACGAATCGGTTATTGCTTAGCACAATCTCTGAACTTCAGAAGTCTTTAAATGATTGACCCTCGGGCTCGGGTGCACTACCAAGCAACACGATCGCTAACCCGAGGGGCGATGTCAAAGCGATCACCACACGAAGTGGGGTATCATACAATGGACCCTCGATTCCTTCTACCTCTTCTTCTCCTCCTAAGGTAGCGGAACGTGAGCCTGAGGTTACTACGGGCAAGGTACTTCCTACTAATAACGGAGGTACCAACAACGTCCACCCTCAAGTTGTCCCGGTCCCGGCTCATAAGCCGAAAGTTGTATTTGATCCCCCTGTGAGTTCTGATGAAATCCCAAAGAATGATCCTAAGCCATCAATTCCATATCCTTCACGGTTGAGTGAACAAAAGAACCGCGAGGAAGCTAACCATCAGATGGAAAAATTTTATCAAATTTTCCAAGAATTACACTTTGATATTAGCTTCGCGGACGCTCTCCTTCTCATGCCTAAGTTTGCTTCGACAATCAAAAATCTGATAAGTAACAAAGAAAAACTTTGTGAGATGGCAAAAACTCCTCTTAACGAGCATTGCTCAGCAGTGCTCCTGAAAAAGCTTCCCGAAAAGCTTGGAGATCCCGGGAAATTTCTCATTCCTTGTGTTTTCCCTGGGATGGTTGAATGCTTTGCCTTGGCCGATCTTGGCGCAAGCATTAACCTGATGCCTTACACAGTCTGGAAAAGACTCTCACTCCCTGCTCTCACTCCAACCTGCATGACACTCGAGCTTGCAGACCGTACCATATCCCGTCCTCTCGGCATTGCCGAAGATATCTTCGTGAAAGTAGGAAAGTTCCATTTTTCGGCAGATTTCGTGATTGTTGATTTCGATGCTGACCCACGAGTCCCTCTCATTCTCGGGAGGGGATTCTTAAGAACGGGTCGTGCTTTAATCGATGTATTCGAAGAAGAAATCACTCTACGTGTTGATGGTGAAGCCATCACATTCAATCTTGATCAGACTTCAAGATACTCCTCCAATTATGACGCTGAAACGGTTAACCGAATTGACATCATCAATGTTGCGTCTGAGGAGTCTTCTCAAGAAGTCCTTGGTTTCTCAGCAAGTGGCAGTACCACTCCTTCTACTGATCCGATCATTTCCGACTCTTCCCCTTCCCTCACTCCGTTTGAGGGAGGTGACTTCCTTCTGGAAGAGCTCGAGGCTTTTCTTGCTCAGGATAGCTCAATCCCTGATGGGGTTGATTAAAACTATCTTGACCCGGAGGGGGACATTCTTCTCCTTGAAAGATTGTTAAATGACGATCCTTCACCCTCTCCGTCTCCAAAAATACTTCATAAAGCGGAAGTCAAAAATGTTGAAATAACTGAAGACTTTCCCGAGGTTGAGCTCAAGGACTTGCCTCCTCATCTAGAATATGCATTTCTGGAGGGTGATGATAAATTACCCGTCATTATTGCTAAGGACTTAAAAGTTGAGGAAAAGGCAGCACTCCTAAAGGTTCTAAAGTCACATAAACAAGCAATCGCTTGGAAACTCTCCGACATTAAGGGCATAAGCCCGAACTTTTGTACTCATAAAATCTTAATGGAGGATGACTTTAAGCCGGCAGTGCAACAACAAAGAAGGGTAAATCCAAAAATCCACGAAGTTATCAAACAAGAAGTTCTTAAACTTCTTGATGCGGGATTGATTTACCCTATTTCTGACAGTCCTTGGGTTAGCCCAATTCATTGTGTCCCTAAAAAGGGTGGCATTACCGTTGTCACCAACGAGGATAACGAGTTGATTCCAACTCGTTTGGTCACAGGTTGGCGAGTATGTATTGACTATCGAAAGTTAAATGACGCCACCCGTAAAGACCATTTCCCTCTCCCTTTTATGGACCAGATGCTTGAAAGACTTGCGGGGAATGAATACTACTGCTTCCTCGATGGTTTTTCGGGTTACTTCCAAATCCCCATTGATCCCCAGGATCAAGAGAAGACTACCTTCACATGCCCCTACGAAACTTTTGCTTACAGACGTATGCCTTTTGGCTTATGTAATGCACCAGGCACGTTCCAGAGGTGCATGATGTCTATTTTTTCCGACATGATCGGGAAAACTATGGAGGTATTCATGGATGACTTTTCAGTCATCGGGGATTCATTTCAGACCTGTCTCTCCCACTTGGAACAAATTCTTAAACGTTGCAAAGAAACGGATTTAAGTCTCAACTGGGAGAAGAGTCACTTTATGGTTAAAGAGGGCATAGTCCTCGGCCATAAAATCTCAAAGAACGGGATTGAGGTTGACAAAACCAAAATCGATGTCATTGCTAAATTACCTCATCCCACCACCGTAAAAGGTGTTAGGAGTTTTTTGGGTCATGCCGGCTTCTACCGTAGGTTTATCCAAGATTTTTCTAAGATTGCCCGGCCTATGACCCATCTCCTCGAGAAGGATGCTCCTTTCATCTTCTCTCCGGAGTGCATCGAAGCTTTTGAAACACTAAAGAAAAAGCTTACCGAGGCACCGATTCTTGTTGCCCCCGATTGGGACCTACCTTTTGAGCTTATGTGCGATGCTAGTGATTTTGCCATAGGTGCAGTCTTGGGGCAACGAAAAGCAAAATACTTTCAGCCTATACACTACGCAAGTAAAACTATGACCGAGGCTCAGAGTCATTACACCACCACTGAAAAAGAACTCCTAGCTGTGGTGTATGCCTTTGAGAAATTCCGGCCATACTTGATCTTGACCAAATGCGTGGTGTATACGGATCACTCGGTTTTGAAGTACCTATTTGCAAAGCAAGATGCAAAGCCGAGACTTCTTCGTTGGGTTCTCCTCCTCCAAGAATTTGATATCATTATCCGTGATAAAAAAGGAGCTGAGAACCTTGCTGCTGATCATCTCTCATGATTAGAAAACCCACATCAAGATGTGTCTGAGAAACAAGAAATAAATGAAACATTCCCTCTCGAGACACTCAGTGCGGTTACTTTTCGTGGTGACTCTACTACCCCATGGTTTGCCGACTTTGCAAATTACCATGCGGGTAACTTCATCGTGAAGGGGATGACGTCCCAACAGAAAAACAAATTTTTTAAAGACGTCAAACATTATTTCTGGGACGACCCCTTCCTCTTCAAAATCTGTGCCGATCAAGTCATCAGGCGATGTGTATACGGACAGGAAGCCGCTGATATTCTCAAGGCTTGCCATGCTGGACCCACCGGGGGCCACCATAGTCCTAACTACACCGCCAAAAAGGTGTTTGATTCCGGTTTCTATTGGCCCACGATCTATAAGGATGCCCACGAGTTAGTCAAAACCTGTGATGCTTGTCAGCGTCACGGGAATATTTAACAAAAGAACGAAATGCCACAAAATGCTATTCAAGTTTGTGAAATCTTTGACGTCTGGGGCATTGAATTTATGGGGCCATTCCCATCTTCTCGTGGAAACAAATACATACTCGTGGCTGTTGACTACTTGTCAAAATGGGTTGAGGCTAAGGCCTTACCCACTAATGATGCCCGAGTAGTTGTGAAATTCTTGAAATCCTTTTTTGCTCGTTTTGGAACTCCACGTGCCATCATTAGTGATCGCGGTACTCACTTTTGCAATGATCAATTTGCAAAAGTCATGCTTAAGTACGGTGTTACTCATCGTCTTTCCACCGCATATCACCCCCAAACAAGTGGGCAGGTGGAGGTTTCCAACCGTGGTATAAAACGGATTCTTGAGAGGACAGTAGGTGAAAACCGTGCTTCCTGGTCGGATAAACTAGATGATGCACTCTGGGCCTTCCGTACAGCTTACAAAACACCCATCGGGTGTACTCCATACAAGCTTGTATACGGGAAGGCGTGTCATTTACCGATCGAGCTCGAGCACAAAGCCTACTGGGCTTTGAAACATGCTAACTACGACCTTCATAAAGCGGGTGATCATCGTAAGGTTCAACTCAATGAATTAAACGAACTTCGTGATCAAGCCTACGAGAACTCTTTGATCTACAAAGAAAAGACAAAGAAGATTCACGACTCTAAGATTAAGAACCGAGTTTTCAACGTCGGTGACAGAGTCCTTCTTTTCAATTCAAGATTAAAGATCTTCTCGGGGAAATTAAAAACCCGATGGACCGGACCATTCACTATTGCTAAAGTATATCCATACGGGACTGTTGAATTATCTCAACCCGAAGGTCCCAACTTCAAAGTGAATGGTCATAGATTGAAACATTATTTTGGAGAGGACATGTCACACCCTCGCCGAAGGCGGAAACACGAAGTGTAACAAAAATCGATATACATCACCAAAGAGAAATAAGACAATACCATAATTTACATTAAGGAAAAGTATAACATTACAACGTTGTTATTGCCGACTTTGGCAAATATAAGACATAAGTTTGATTCCCAAAAGATGGTATTTTAGTACATAATGAAAAGAAGTGACATGTGAAAACTTCATTATGCAAGACCTTGATGACAAGCTTACTGACGATCACCTGAAATGCATGAGAGAAAACGGTCAACTATAAAAATAGTTGGTGAGTATAAACGTTTTAAATAATAAGAAAACCATTTGAGAAAGTTCGCCAGACAAAGGCATTGTAAATCCACTCAGTTCCAAATCCCGCCATAAGAGACTTGTAACCTGTGTGTTTACGACCCATTGCACATAAAGTAGTACGTTCGGTAGTCAAGTACATATGGTCAATATAGTTCACAATAATGGCACATAGTACAACATAAGTCAAGGCCGCTCCGAACAAGGGAGACTTGAAGTCACTCCGCCACCTAGGCAAAGAATTATTAGTCACTCCGCCGACTTGGCGAAGAATTATTAGTCACTCCACCATGGCAAGAATTATTAAGGATGCTCTGAACAGGAGAGACTTTATAGTGTTGCTCCGAACAAAGGAGACTTTAAGTCTTAGAACGTACAGTACACTAAGTCCAAAAGTTCAAGTCAAAAGGTTCAAGATAAGTCAAGGGTTCAAATAATAGTGTTCGTAAAATAGCAAACAAGTTTGTTTGAGTACGATTTACTTACGAGCATAAATAGTGAAGCAATAGTCATTTAAGTTCGTTTAAGAGTAAACAATATAGTTCATGCATCCACCCCAAAACGATTAAAATAGTTAGAAAAAGGGGTTCGTGAATACTCACCTGATATAAGCGATATGATAACAAAGGGTACGAACTGAAGTAAGACGCGCACTCTAACCGCAACCTAAATGAATGATATGATCTGCTTTAGATCATGAAATGATGAAAGGAATGTACATGCACATGTTTCCCTATACCACTCTTAACTTGGAAATACTAGTTATTGTCAAAATAAAATATTTTTCATACTTAGGAAAAATAAGTCCAATTGGAGTTATAAAAACTTGTCGTAATATATATCGTACAAAAATGTTAGCGTTATATTCCTCGTATCGAAAACCTTAAAATAACGTCGTTAAGTCGTATAAATATTCTCTTGGGTCGTATGTATCCATTTGTTAAGAATATAGTCCTTAGTAACGTTTCTAGAAAAATATACCATTTAGTACGTAAGTTATTATTTTTATTTGTGACTATATATGTATATATAATTTTGACGATGTTAAAACGGGTATAACTTGGTCGTTATAGGTTCATTTCCTTCGTTCTTTATATCCACGGATTCGTTTTTGTATATACTAGTATAATTTTGATAACTCGGCTCCTCTAAGTTACGTTTAATGCCTCTATTTGTACGTCGAAATCTGCCAAACAGCAAGCAGTTTTTAATAAAATAGTTTTCGTCGTTAAATTTGCAAAAATCATATCTCCTTCGTTATAAGCTCGTTTTAATCCGTTCTTTCGCCTAAAGTTTCGTTTTTGAAAGTATTTTCTAAATCTTTGGTCAAAAATTAGCCATCAACCATTGATTTTCCCACGAAATGAAAATAGGGACAGTAGGTATTTCTAATGTTTCAAAAATCGTTTCTAGGGTTCTAATCTAGTTCCATCTTCATCCAAACCACTTTCAATCACCACAAAACTAATTTAATCCTACCATTCACCTTCTTAGGGTGTCATGGGTTCCTAATCATCATAACCAAGTAGATCTAACAAGGATCTAACCAAAAATCACTTCTAGGGCTTAAAAGTTGAATATATACAAAAATGGAGTGGTATAAGTTAATATATGCATGAGTTCTTGTAAGAAAAATATATAACCATAGTAATAACTTGTAAAAATTATGAAATGAGTTTTGTATACTTACTTGAAAGATTAGTGAGTTTTGAGGATGAAAACTTATAAACACCTTGAGTTTTTATTTCAAAACTCTAAAGAGAAGCACTAATATGACTTGATAAATACTTGAACTTGTAAAAATGTGATGATCTTGTGGGGTTGTTGATCTTGGCCGATTACTATCAAGGAGAGAAGAAGAGAGAAATTTGTATGTACAAATGAAGTTAGTTTGGTAAGAAAAATAGTTTTTATTACTATAGTAAATGTTTGGTCAATTGAAAAAGCTTATGTGTGGGTTAATGGGGAGGGGGCTGGCGTGAAAGAAGGAAAAAGGAAGGGAGGTGATGTTTGTGTAAGAAGTTGTTGGATTTATGTATTATTTGTTGTAGTTTATTAGTAGTATAGTGTTTTCGGGTACCGGGTTAACTAGAAATAAATTTTAACAGGACTAAATGAGACATAATAAAGTCATAAAAATTGTAAAAATATGTTGGGTACAAGTATTGAGTATTTGGAAAATTATTGTTTAGTTTTTACGAAAACCATCGTAAATAAATTAGGCGTACGATATAAATTAAATAAATTTCCAAAACACCGGGTAAATTAATATTATAATTTTTATATTATTAAAATAAACATAAAAATATATTGGGATCATAGTCGGGAGTGTCGGACATGTTAGTCACATTATTGGTCGCGTGTTAACGTTTATTTAAAAATAAACATACGTAAAACGTTAAATATACTAAATATATAAATTTGAAAATCCTAAGAGTGGTATAACATGTAAATGACCTAATGATGATATGCCGACTATTTCTAGTCCGTATGAGAGGTCCTTACTGATAATGCACGTGAATAGTGAAATTTCCAAAGTTTGGGAGTAAACGTAGACGTGGAAAATATCGGGTTGTTACATTCTGCCAACCTTAAAAGGAATCTCGTCCTTGAGATTCAATTCGTCCATTCTATAGGTGTATCTGATCGCGGTTTAAATTTGATGAAGCAACTAAGGTCGAAAACGCTAGGTCTCGGATTAGTCGGTGTTGTGTATAAGTTCTATACTAAGACTTAAGTGCTACGAAAATAATATAGTTGTTCAAGAGAAGGTACCCGTTATGCTATCGTGGACATGTTGGGTGATAGGATTTCCTAGGAAGTAAGCTCTGCCACGCGCGGGTGGAATCTCAACGGCCTCATCTTGTGGCCCTTCAATTGCTGCTGCTAATTTTGGACGATTGCCTCCTTGGTTAAGATTCCTTTTCAACTTTGGACAGGTGTTTCGGAGGTGATCCAAGCTTCCACACTCGTAGCATGCTGACCTTCGTACTTGATTTCCTTTGCAATGTTTACTAAAATGACCTGTCTTTCCACAGCTATTGCACTTTGGGCAATCTCCTGTGTGGTGTAGGTTACATCGGGTACATTTAGGTTGTGTGCCTACATATCCTCCGGGTCCTTGAGTTATTGCTCCATAGTCTCCAGCTACTCGCTGTTTCTTGTCATGTTGATTTTGATAACGGCTTCCTTGCTGATCTCCTTGTCTCTTTCGTCCTTCATTATTTCCCTTTGTTAGTTCACCAGACCTGATCACATCATTTGTCAAGCGGTATGCCATGCCCACAGCGGCTTGTAGAGTGGTTGGGTTCGATGAAGTGACATCCCTCCTGATTTCAGGAATCAATCCCCAAATATATCGATCGATCAGCTTTTCCTTAGTGGAGACCATATGAGGAACCATCTTAGTTAGCTCATGGAAACGGGCCGTGTACTTGTCAACTTCTACTCCTACCATCAAGTGGTTCCAAAATTCCACTTCCAGCTTCTCCACTTCATCTTTTCTGCAGTACTCGTCAGTTAGTAGCTTCTTAAATGCTTCCCAAGATAATCCATTTGCAGCCTCTCTTCCTCGAGTCTGTAGCTGGTTGTTCCACCAAGTCAATGCTCGACCTTGAAGTAGACCCGCAGAGAATTCAACCTTATCCCCTTCAGCACATTTCGTGATGCTGAGTTTTGACTCAACATTCTCAAACCATGATAGCAGTCCAATGGCACCCTCAGTGCCATAAAATTCCATTGGCTTGCATGTCATGAAAGTCTTATAGTTGCATCCCTGACCGTTGTTAGAAGGACCCGCACCATTATTGGATCGTTTGGCATCAATGTGCACAACAATCTGAGTGAGAAGGTCAGCTAATCCAGCAGCACTGTCATTCGGGTTTTCATTGTTGTTACGTCCAGCAGCATCGTCATTCAGGTTTTCATTGTTGTTACGTCCAGCAGCATCGTCATTCGGGTTTTCATTGTTGTTACGTCCTGAGCGAGTGTTCATTGCGGCCATGGCTCTGCGATAGACCAAAAATAATGGGTTGAGTGAACGATACATGAACGATGACGGATGATGTACGGTACAATGACAGTCGTGACATAGAGATCGCAGAATGATGGGAACAAAGCCATGCTTAATCTAACGGGGCATAAGGTAGCAAAGATGAAGAATCTTCATGAATTCACATGTAAGGTACGGTAACACAAGCTGAAACATATAAACAAGTTATGCATACCCACCCGACCAATGCAACTTCAGGTGACCAGACTCTCTAGACTCGACCAAACATGATCTTTGACCACTACTCCCTTCATCGCATGATTCTTCCTGAATTATACATAGGTGATCAGGCTATGCATACTTGAGGATTAATAATGCAATGCTAGGACTAGTCGACTCGTATCATTTTATTTTATTTATTTATTTATTTTTTTTATTTTATTTATTATTATTATTTTTTTTTTAGAAAAATGTTACTTTGGTTATAGTTGCGATTTTTATTTTAGAAAAATCGGCATTCTCTATAACCTCTGGCTCTGGTACCAATCTGTCACACCCTCGCCGAAGGCGGAAACACGAGGTGTAACAAAAATCGATATACATCACCAAAGAGAAATAAGACAATACCATAATTTACATTAAGGAAAAGTATAACATTACAACGTTGTTATTGCTGACTTTGGCAAATATAAGACATAAGTTTGATTCCCAAAAGATGGTATTTTAGTACATAATGAAAAGAAGTGACATGTGAAAACTTCATTATGCAAGACCTTGATGACAAGCTTACTGACGATCACCTGAAATGCATGAGAGAAAACGGTCAACTATAAAAATAGTTGGTGAGTATAAACGTTTTAAATAATAAGAAAACCATTTGAGAAAGTTCGCCAGACAAAGGCATTGTAAATCCACTCAGTTCCAAATCCCGCCATAAGAGACTTGTAACCTGTGTGTTTACGACCCATTGCACATAAAGTAGTACGTTCGGTAGTCAAGTACATATGGTCAATATAGTTCACAATAATGGCACATAGTACAACATAAGTCAAGGCCGCTCCGAACAAGGGAGACTTGAAGTCACTCCGCCACCTAGGCAAAGAATTATTAGTCACTCCGCCGACTTGGCGAAGAATTATTAGTCACTCCACCATGGCAAGAATTATTAAGGATGCTCTGAACAGGAGAGACTTTATAGTGTTGCTCCGAACAAAGGAGACTTTAAGTCTTAGAACGTACAGTACACTAAGTCCAAAAGTTCAAGTCAAAAGGTTCAAGATAAGTCAAGGGTTCAAATAATAGTGTTCGTAAAATAGCAAACAAGTTTGTTTGAGTACGATTTACTTACGAGCATAAATAGTGAAGCAATAGTCATTTAAGTTCGTTTAAGAGTAAACAATATAGTTCATGCATCCACCCCAAAACGATTAAAATAGTTAGAAAAAGGGGTTCGTGAATACTCACCTGATATAAGCGATATGATAACAAAGGGTACGAACTGAAGTAAGACGCGCACTCTAACCGCAACCTAAATGAATGATATGATCTGCTTTAGATCATGAAATGATGAAAGGAATGTACATGCACATGTTTCCCTATACCACTCTTAACTTGGAAATACTAGTTATTGTCAAAATAAAATATTTTCCATACTTAGGAAAAATAAGTCCAATTGGAGTTATAAAAACTTGTCGTAATATATATCGTACAAAAATGTTAGCGTTATATTCCTCGTATCGAAAACCTTAAAATAACGTCGTTAAGTCGTATAAAT
The DNA here is from genome assembly GCA_030686995.1 of Artemisia argyi. Classification (NCBI taxonomy): domain Eukaryota; kingdom Viridiplantae; phylum Streptophyta; class Magnoliopsida; order Asterales; family Asteraceae; genus Artemisia; species Artemisia argyi. Next base: position 137,536,936 of record CM060708.1, on the reverse strand, counting down.
ATTCTCTTGGGTCGTATGTATTCATTTGTTAAGAATATAGTCCTTAGTAACGTTTCTAGAAAAATATACCATTTAGTACGTAAGTTATTATTTTTATTTGTGACTATATATGTATATATAATTTTGACGATGTTAAAACGGGTATAACTTGGTCGTTATAGGTTCATTTCCTTCGTTCTTTATATCCACGGATTCGTTTTTGTATATACTAGTATAATTTTGATAACTCGGCTCCTCTAAGTTACGTTTAATGCCTCTATTTGTACGTCGAAATCTGCCAAACAGCAAGCAGTTTTTAATAAAATAGTTTTCGTCGTTAAATTTGCAAAAATCATATCTCCTTCGTTATAAGCTCGTTTTAATCCGTTCTTTCGCCTAAAGTTTCGTTTTTGAAAGTATTTTCTAAATCTTTGGTCAAAAATTAGCCATCAACCACTGATTTTCCCACGAAATGAAAATAGGGACAGTAGGTATTTCTAATGTTTCAAAAATCGTTTCTAGGGTTCTAATCTAGTTCCATCTTCATCCAAACCACTTTCAATCACCACAAAACTAATTTAATCCTACCATACACCTTCTTAGGGTGTCATGGGTTCCTAATCATCATAACCAAGTTGATCTAACAAGGATCTAACCAAAAATCACTTCTAGGGCTTAAAAGTTAAATATATACAAAAATGGAGTGGTATAAGTTAATATATGCATGAGTTCTTGTAAGAAAAATATATAACCATAGTAATAACTTGTAAAAATTATGAAATGAGTTTTGTATACTTACTTGAAAGATTAGTGAGTTTTGAGGATGAAAACTTATAAACACCTTGAGTTTTTATTTCAAAACTCTAAAGAGAAGCACTAATATGACTTGATAAATACTTGAACTTGTAAAAATGTGATGATCTTGTGGGGTTGTTGATCTTGGCCGATTACTATCAAGGAGAGAAGAAGAGAGAAATTTGTATGTACAAATGAAGTTAGTTTGGTAAGAAAAATAGTTTTTATTACTATAGTAAATGTTTGGTCAATTGAAAAAGCTTATGTGTGGGTTAATGGGGAGGGGGCTGGCGTGAAAGAAGGAAAAAGGAAGGGAGGTGATGTTTGTGTAAGAAGTTGTTGGATTTATGTATTATTTGTTGTAGTTTATTAGTAGTATAGTGTTTTCGGGTATCGGGTTAACTAGAAATAAATTTTAACGGGACTAAATGAGACATAATAAAGTCATAAAAATTGTAAAAATATGTTGGGTACAAGTATTGAGTATTTGGAAAATTATTGTTTAGTTTTTACGAAAACCGTCGTAAATAAATTAGGCGTACGATATAAATTAAATAAATTTCCAAAACACTGGGTAAATTAATATTATAATTTTTATATTATTAAAATAAATATAAAAATATATTGGGATCATAGTCGGGAGTGTCGGACATGTTAGTCACATTATTGGTCGCGTGTTAACGTTTATTTAAAAATAAACATACGTAAAACGTTAAATATACTAAATATATAAATTTGAAAATCCTAAGAGTGGTATAACATGTAAATGACCTAATGATGATATGCCGACTATTTCTAGTCCGTATGAGAGGTCCTTACTGATAATGCACGTGAATAGTGAAATTTCCAAAGTTTGGGAGTAAACGTAGACGTGGAAAATATCGGGTTGTTACAGGACATACCACCCATGGTTGTCCCGGATCTCCAAACTTTCCCCAAGGACAATTGAATTCGGGGATCGAGTCAAGCTAGTGACTCGGTGAACAAAAATTAGCAACATATATGGGTTTTCACCCATATTTCTGACTTCTTTCTACTTTCTACCACCCTAGTGTGGGGGAGTGGTCGTCCCCCACCATTTGAAAAGTAAATATGTATATAAGTTTCAAATTAAAAAAAAAAAAAAAAAAAAAAAAAAAAAAAAAAAAAAAGATTGTATGTACAAATAAATAAAGTGAAAAATAAAATCCATATTTCCACAGTTAGCATTGAATATTAGCTTTTTCCGTTCAGAGATTCGGCATAATAGCCGGGACTTTGAATATTGAGGACAATATTCAGTTCTAGTGTGTGGGGGGGGGGGGGGGAATTCTTACGAATTTTATCACAAAACTTTCTAAGTACCCCCATTTTTAGGCCTAAATTTTTTCAAAATTTTTTCACTTTATTTCAAAATTTTTGTGGTAATCAGTCCGCCAATGTCTAAATGACAAATGGATTGGCTAGTCCAGGAGCAAACGGCTCTTGGTAAAAACATCTCAAACCCGTTGATGGCTGGCAATTTGCCAAAAATTGTATGGTTCCTCAGCTCCCCCGCATCCTCATAAGCAAATGAGTTGACTAGCCCACAAGATTATGGCTTGTGGTAAAGGCCGTGGAAAATCCATAATTGGTAATCAGCTCACCAAGATGTTGACTTAGTCCATCAAGATGTTGGCTAGTCCAGAAGCAAACGGCTTTTGGTAAAGACTAATCAAATCCGTTGACAGCTGGTGGTTTGCTCAAAATCACACGGTTATCAGGTGTGCCACAGTTCTTACACCTGGCTACTCCAGAAGTGATGGCTTTTGGTAAAGAGAATTTCAAATCCATCAAGTTTTTCTCAAAAGATTGCTAGGGACTAGCAATGTTTTAGTGTGGGGGATTGATGAGTGTGTAAATACTCATCATTTTTACCATTTCTGAGCTGCCAAAACATCCAAAAACACTCAATAATGAATCAAAATAGTGAAAATATCCCAGGAAAGTGTTTTACATGTCTCAAATGCAAAAATACCAAAAACAGATGAAAAACGCACAAAGTTTGCATAATTGGCAGTTTCAGTCCCCCAACTTTCAAAAGTTGTCAAATCTAGTCCCTGGTCATTCTAAAAACTTGAAAAAGTCACCAAAGGTCCTTTTAAATCAAAAAGTTACATAATTAGTCCTTTGGTGAAAAGTTTCACACAATGTCAAGTTTAGTCCCTGAACTTTGAAAATTGTCAAAAATGGTCCCTGGGATATGAAAAACTTTGAGAAAAACAAATTTTGTCCTTGCACTAACCTTTTATGATAGGATTGGTCCTTGGTGGAAAGTTTGATGAAAATTACACAAATGGTCCCTGAAGTTTGAAAGTTTGACGGTTTCAGTCCCTGGTGAAAAATAAATTGAAAAATCATTCCAGGACCTTGCACTATTCATGATATGGCATAATTCACCCTTTAAAATACTTTGGAAAAGTGCCAAATCACACCCTCCAACTTTCGGCAAATTACAAAAAAGGTCCTTGTGAAACATTTAACCAAAACCGGACCCTTGAATATTATTACCCCAAAAATAAAACCAAATCCAATCCATCAAAAGCCCACCCTTTACCCTAAGCCCAACCTTACCACAAAACCGTTTTAAATAATCCCCCGGTCAAACCCCGTTTGACCAAACCACCCTCACCCTCAAAAGCACCCCTTTTCCCTGCAAAACCACCTTCATCCACCACCACCACTTGATACCAAACCATCATCACCCTCCCACACCCCTCTGCACCTTATATCACCTCAGCAATTAATGCCACCCCCCAGTTGGTACAACAGTCCAATTTGGACTTCTCCTTTTTGGCGCCAAAATCGATTTTAAAGGGCTAGGATGAATTCAAGTGATCCAAGGGTCAGGATTTGATGGGATTTGATCAGAGAGGGCAAAGAAACCCTAATATGGGGGTATAAATAGAAGAAGATGCAAGGAATGAGTAGTGTAGTTTTATTTAGTCAAAAATTGTATCGAATTTAAATTTTCTTGCAAATTAGTGTAACCTTTTCAAATTCAAGTATTGTATCAGTATTAGTAGTGTAATGTAAACCTTTTCAAGTTATAAAATCTCAAGTTCCAAGTCTGTTTTTCATATTTACAATTTACTCAATTTCTAGATTATTCAAATAGCTCAAGTGTTAATTGTGTGTTGCTTCATGGACTGAAATAGCTTCATTTAGGTTCCTATAAGCTTAATAAAGCTTCTTAGAGACTCTAAAAACCAGACTTGATAGAAAACTAAAAAATACAAAAATAGTCAACTATTGGTCAACTGTGTTGTTTGATTGTTGTTTTCAGGTTGAAGAAGGACTTGAGATCAAAAGTGGAGCTGGATATAGCCTATCTAAAAGATAGGCTTCATAGGAAAGCCCTCTGTTCATGCTGAGGGCAATCTTGTAAGACTTGCTCAAATTTAAATTTCTCTAAAGTTTAAATATTTAGTGATCTCTGTTCTTGATTGTTATTGTGTGTAATGTGAGTTTATTAGTTGTTGTTTAGTGAGATTGTGTGACAAAATCAGTAGCTTATAAGTAGTTATCTCTTGTCAATTCATAATCTGAGTTAAAACTGCTTAAGTAGCTATTTCTTGTTTCCTAGTGAGTTATTGTATGAAACCTGTGGTTCTAAGCTTCAATCATCTTAGGTAATCATATTAGATTGTTTGGAAACAGATTATTGGGCTAAATAAGTGAATCTCATTACAAATCTTTCATAACTGTGTATATAAGGGGTGTTTGGATCAGTCTGTTTGGTTGTGTTAGTGTGGATCTCAGAGGGTAAAAGTAGCTTAGGTATCACATTATAAGCCTCACTTGGTAGTTTTAAGTCTAAAGTCAGTTGTTGTTTTAGTCTAAAGTCAAAATCCAATTTGAATGCCTTAATCTTGTTTACTGTTTAGATTTTGAGTGTGATTTCCCATCAAACCTCTTCATAATTAGTTAAGATTGTTAGATTTAGTCTCATTACAGTCATTTACATCACTTTGAATCAGTAAAGATCATTGGAATTTCATAAAAGTCAAAATTTGAGTTCTCATCAAAAAGTCAAATTCATCTTCTCATATTTTTGCTAAATTTCCAAGTTAAATTGTGAGCTGTGTGATGGAAATTAAGGGTTGAAATTTGTTGTGGTTAGAGTCTATCAGCTGATCTTTAAGCTAAAATTTTTGCTTAATTTTTGTGGAAGTCTAAGTGGGTCCCACAGACCCCCAAAGTGAGTTGCAGGGCAAGGATCTGCCCTGTGCACACAGACCTCACCCACACCACCACCTTAAGTGGTGGCTGCAGCCCACCTCAGTGGACCCCACTTGCTAAACTTGGTCTCATTGAACCCCCCTCCTACCAGACCTTCCCATTTGACCATTTGTTTGACCTCAGGACTTGTGGACCCCACCTGGTTTAGCCCCTCAAGTTTGTCCCTAATCTGAGTAACCTTTGGATTTGGAAAGTGCTTAATTGAACTTATTCAGCTTATTTGTGGTCAAGTATTGTTGTTTCTGGCTTATTTTAGTGTATCTAACTTATTTGTACCCATTTACACCATTGTGGACCCCACCCAAAGCCATTTGACCACATTTGACCAAACAGTCAACCAAAGTCAACTGTATAAGCCAAGGGGGTGTTACAGCTTATTTATAAGCTATTTTCAAAAGTGGTTTTACAAAAGTTTTCTATTTTCAGTAGTAAAGTTAGTGTGTAAAAGAAAATCCAAGAAAAAACCAATTTAAAATAAGTGATAGTTTCTATTTAATCTAATTTAATTTTAATTTTCATTTTTAGATTTTAATTAAGTACTTAGTGTTTTTATATTTTTATTAATTACCTTATATAGTAAAGTAATTTTGATAATTTTTTCAAATTTTTATTCTGTCATTTAGTATTAATTAGATTTAATTTTAGTTTTCTTGTTTATTAATTAATATTAAGTAATAAATCTCATATTTAGTTTTTATAAAGTAAAATTTAGTTTTTATATTTTTCCTAGCTCTAATATAGTATAATAGATTTTTAGAAAATATAATTTTGAATTCTACTGTTCATTTTCCATTTTTCTTATTTAATTTGTTTAAATTAGAATTAAGTTAATTAAAAGGTAAATAATTAGTGGTTTAAACTTAAAACATAATTTTTAGAGTTTTTATAATTTTTTAGGATTCCAGTGATGGTTAAGTAATTTTATAAATTTTATCTTAATTTTCTAAGTTAATTTAGTATTAATATTAATTAAAAGTAGTTTAATTAGTTTAATTAAGTTAAATAGTTTTCAATTTATAAAAAACCCATAAAAAGACAAAAATAATTATTTTTAATTTTTTTATACTTTCTTCAAGTTCTAATTTAAGTTCAGAAATTATTTTTGCAAATTTTTAGTTTAATTTGTATTAGTTATAATTATTAGTTAATTTAAATTAGGTTTTAATTTAGATTTTAAATAGTTTTATTAATTAAATAATATTTAAATAATATTTTAATCCTTTTTATAATTTCATTTTCATTTTTAATTTTAAAGTTTGAAAAAGTGTCAAAAGCACCCCCTGTAGTTTGTTAAATACCAAAATCCCACTTTTTCAGTCCGATTGCGTAAATCTGAATTGTGAATACGTGAATATATCTATTATCTGATTTTTGTGAATATTATATCTGTGTACAAATACCAAAATAACAGTAGCAATATCATTCCCACATCATCTGGCTACTGTCCTCAGTGCCACTTTCTCATAAACGATTTCCAAAAACACCATTTCAATCTCGCTGGGACTTTAACGACCCGGGAAAACACTACACTATCACCGGAGTATTGATTCTAAGCTGTTTTTGACTTATTGACTTTGGTCAATAATATCTGACGGTTTAGCCTCAATCACAAAGGATTTTAGATCTAGAAATGGAGGTTGGATCAGAAAGTTTATAGTGCAAAAAGGTGAGAAAAATGTGTGAAATGATCCAATATTTATAGGGCCAGAATTTACTGTTCTGGAGCGTGCCGGTCCCCTTAATCATTAAGGGGGCCACCTAGTAAAATTAAGGGGGCCGCCCTCCTGAACGTTGAAAAAGTTTTTCTGGATAAAATTTGCCCTTTTTGGTTGGAAATTTGAAATCATATCTTTGTGGTTTAATATAGCATTACCAAAAATGATTTACAAATATATATAAAATGTTTATATCATTTTATAAGATGTTATGTCTTAAGACAAAATTTCCTTTGATCATGTAATGCATAAGATGCTTAGTTTATGCATACCTTAAGTGATATTAGATGTAGAGGTAAATATTTGTTACCAAATACTTGTTTACGTCTTAATCTTGACTTAATTTGATTTGAGTTTTGTGATTATCAAAACATAGGTTTATTGAGAGATATTAATAACATTTTTAAACATTATTTATATCAACATTTGTAAATACCGCAAAGATGAGGGGCTTGATGTGGCATTTTTCCAAAGTATTTCAGGGGGTGTATTTTGCCATATGAGAATATTATAAGGACCTATGTTGAATTTTTCACATATGAAACCCAGGGACTAGTTTTGCCAAATCACCAAACTTCAGGGACCTGATCTGTAATTTCACCAAACTTTGCAACCAAGGACCATTCCTGCCATAAATGAGAAGTACAAGGACAAAATTTGTTTTTCTCAAAGTTTTAATATCCCAGGGACTATTTTTGTCAATTTTTGAAGTTCAGGGACTAAACTTGCAATTTTGTGAAACTTTGCACCAAAGGACTAATTATGTAACTTTGTGATTTAAAAGAACCTTTGGTGACATTTTCAAGTTTTTAGAATAACCAGGGACTAGATTTGACAACTTTTTGAAAGATGAGGGACTGAAACTGCCAATATTGCAAACTTTGTTCATTTTTCATCTGTTTTTGATTATTTTGCATCTGAAACATATAAAACATATTCCTGGGATATTTTCATTATTTTGATGCAATTTTGAGTGTTTTTAGATGTTTTGGCAGCTCAGAATAGGTAAAAATGATGAGTATTTACACACTCATCAGATATCATCATCATGCTACAAATGAGACTAACCTCCATGTTTGAATGGTGTCTGCATTGTATCTTGCCTAAGATGGAACACAAGAGTGAACTTACACGTTACTATTATAAGCTGCTCCTTTTCTTATAACATAAAAAAAGTATACAACTTTTGAAATCAATGAAAGAGTTATATTGAATTACTTATATGTTGGTGTAGAAATGTGTACCTTGATTAGCTGCAACACATTTAATAGCAAGATCAATGGCATATTTGAATTGCCCATTAGTACAACTTTCTTCTCTTTGAAAATTTGAGAAGAGTCTTGGGCATTTAGTTTGGAATTTAGTTTGCGATATTCTTGAGAATGGACCACCATCCATTTTGCATTATAACTACTGAATCCAGGTGAGCAAAAAACTTGACAAATAGCCTAACATATTTTCCAGGATTAAAAGATGATCACAACTATAAAACTGAAACAAATGAACAGCAGAAGACGATATATTAACCTTCATATGACAACTATAAAACTGAAACAAATCGATGGCACCAGTCTTGCATGAGGCCCTAAATTCCTTCTTATCTATTTCAATGCATTCTCTTCCTCCATCTGCACATTTATATCGACTACATGTTAAGTAAATCCATTGCGTTGAAGTATCACAACAACAAAAATTTTATGTATCTTATAATAGATGTTATTAGTTGTATCTTAAACATTCTAAAGTGCGTTACTTACTATTTCAAAATTGGTTGAGCCTTAAACATTCTCTTATTTGCTTCCTCTTGTTCCAACCTCCTCCTTTCTAAAATGGTTGTGGTTTTGTGCACTGTTTTGGCTCTGGTTTTGGAGGAACCTACACACGTAAAATGATACATGTATCAGTAAAACCATCTCTTTTTGTTGTAAGTTTAATTTTAGAAAAATGAAAGGCAGATTTCAATATTAGAATTACGGGGGTCAATGGACGGTTGGTATTAGTCATCACGAAACTAATCAAACAACTCAGTAGTACTTGAAGTTGGAGGATGAATCCTTTCATCAATTGCAAAGTGAAATTCTTGTTACAAAATAGCCCCAGCTCATCTTTACTTTCAAATATCTACACAATGTATCACAAAACAAAGTTAAGCTAATGAATCGACAAAAAATGTTTAAGAGGTTTTAACAGTTGTAATGTGGTTGTGTCTTTTAAAAATTATGATATTTAGGCAATTAGTACAAAATTTAACTGAAAATGATAATTTTTAGTCACAGATCCATTGCCGAGACATAAATTCAAATGCAAAGGGAGTAGTGTTATTAATACCTTCTTGTTCAAAGGTCTAGCCTTGAACTTTGGGAGCTTTCTCCATCTCTTCTTTTTCATGTTCTTCCGTACTTTTCATTGTTGGTGGTCGTGCTCTCAACAATGTCTGTAGTGGAGGTGTCTTAGGAGTTGTAAGACGTGACTTCCATTGATGAATCTGCTAAAAAATAAGAACAAAAGTTTAGACAAAATCTCCAAACACAAAATATGCTTGAAATAAGTATGGATTTATCATCTTCCATATGACTTAAATTCCGAAAAAAATCAGAGAATTCATTGCTGACAAAATGATGAGAAGAGCATACAACAACATGAAAAATCGCGGTTGTAGTTTTGTACGAACAAACAAAAAGTTAGAACCAAAAATAGTCATCAGATAAAAATACACCAATAAAGGTTAAGTTTATGATGTAACAATCTTTGTTGATTCTGGAATTAAGCTGGTGCGGTCACATAAGTTGAAATATAATAAGACTCCCCCAAATTCTAACCTACATGAGGTAGTGAATTCAAATGTGATTGTTGCATCAACTTAACGAAGAATTGACCACAAATCCGGCTAAAAACGTAACATATTGCTCCCAGGGTTGCTCAATTTTCAAGTAGAAAAGACTCTTCCATTGTCACAAATCCGGCTTAAAATGTGTACCTATTTAAATAACATATCACCACAATAAACAACAAAATTAAACTAATACTCATTCAAAAAGAAAGAAATAATCTGTAGAAACTTACAGTCGCTTTTTCTTGATTGCATCCCTATTACCAATCTGCATTTATATTTTTAAAATCTACATAATTTTTCCAAAAATCTTACACATCTTATTGCCGAAGACATGTCAATCCATATCATAATTTTTCCAAAAATCAGAAAGAAAAAAAACGTAATAATAGCAAAAACATACAGTCAAGCTCACTCTTTCTCGATCACATCCATATTACCAAATTGCATTTAAAATAAAAAACATCTTATTGCAAAAGACATGTCAATCCATATCATAAACTTTCAAAAATCAAAAAGAAAAAAATACATTATAATCCAAAAAAGCTCCAAAAAATACCTACACCATCTTATAATCAATCTCATCGTCAATCTCGGTATAATGAACTACCAAAAACAACAACCCACAAATCAACATCAAATTCGTCAACATTTGAAACAGAAACATTGGGAGTGGGTTATGGAAAAAATATTAAACATGGTATGGATTTATAATTAGGCAGTGGGTTATAAAAAACTTTGTAATCTATATCACATATTGTATAAAAGATTTGTAACCTCATTCGAGGGTGGATGAAAAAATGTTTCCTATGTCTCTCTACTTCTCTCCATTGCACCATCACAAAAGTATTCGACTCATTCTAACTCCTCATATATACTTTATCAATAAGAGACATAATGTTTATAAAAGGCCATGTATATCGACTAAACATCAAACATGAAAGCAAGATTTACTGACCTCTACACAAGTCAAAGGCTATGTATATCACCAATCAATGTCCAAGGCTCCAAGCCACCTGCATAATACACACATATAAAGCACATTATCACAAACATTTGGTGTGCAACCTTAAAACATAGATACAAAACTCATCCAGACATTATCACAAATACTTGGTGTGCAATCTTTAAAAAAAAATCAATATAGTCACTAACACCTATTCCAAAATATGAAAATGAATGAAAACAAACCTAATGTAAAATAATCGAATTGATTACTCTTGTGGATGATGAATAAAAATCAATTCTTTAAATAAAAACTTAATCTTAAATCACAATTTTCAATTCAATAAATTAAATACCTGTAATTGCCATCAACGTATTGAAGAATACCACATCCATGGCTTTTGTTCATAAGTGAGTTAAACGACTGATTGTTTTTTATTTTTGGAGTGATATGAGTTTGAAATCACTGAATTAATTGTGATTGTGTGAAGCGGTAAAAAAGGCGTGAGATATGGGAGAATTAAATGAGTGATTCATAAAAAAGGTGGAAATTATAGGGAGAAAAGTTGGAGTTTTGTTTATGGAAGTGTTTTAAATTTCAAAACTGGGGTTTTGGAAATGTTGCAGAAATTAAAGCATAACATGTTAGGATTTTATGCATCTAACACAAAAATCAACTTGCTCCATTGGTTGAGACTATGTTGAATGAGGGTAGAGACCTGGGTTTGATTCCCATAGGTGACAAATTTTTTAAATCACCAATTTCGTGACATCAACAAAACTGCCAGCGTGGCACATTCTTGCCTAGGTGGATGATGACTCATATTATACAGTCAGCATATCATTCTCATGGTACATATTTCAAAGCATCAAGTGCAACTCATATCTTGCCTCATATATATGTAAAGATGAAATGACCTTATTTTGAAAACTACTTGACCTCTGTTTGGGCTATTTCAGACATCATGGACCGGGTTAAAACCCTTTAACCTTTGCCCCCTTAATATTTGACATATTATAAAGGGTTAATATACAAATATTTTACTAAAATTTTTAAAAAAGTTGGTTTAAAATAATGAATTTTCTTTTTGTTCAATTGGGTTAGTTAACTTATATGAAGCATTTTTTAGTGTTGATAGGCGTGACTTGATATTATATTTTTTGATAAGTTAAGTAATATAAATGTTGTGTTTTACAATTTCTGTGTTGTTTATGAATATTTTTATAAGTTTAGTGACCTAAAATGCCATGTTTTATAAGTTCAGTAACTTAATTGAACAAAAGTTTAGTTACTTAGATGAACTTTTTTAGAAAGTTTAGTAACATATTTGTATATTAACCTCATTATAAATGACAAGTACAATATGATTTATAAAAGTTATACTTTTTACTCATAATATTCAAATATTAACATATACCTCATTTTAATTTTTGACTCATAGTTACGATATGTATGTATTATTATTATATATTTTTTTTCATGCTTAGCGCTCTCAACCAAAAAGCTTCTCTCGTGTATATAAAATAGGCTAGATGCTAAATTTACATGGACACGACCATAACAAACCCCGACCAAACTCTCAACTTACTACACCAGTGAACCGATCCTATGACCTACTACAACAATATGACCAAACAAGGATATCATAAAGTAAAGATCCGACATAATAAGATACTAGCTCAATCCACAGAACCCATTAAACACAATAACGCGAAAGTCAAACACTTGTGAAAACATGACACAAGTTGAAAACCGAACACGACCACTATCCTCACACACAAAACATCACTCGTTGGAACCTTAAAGCAAACACTTTAGGACACATAAACTAACCAAGTTGTGACATCGCCCATACTAAAGACGGTAGATTAGAGAAAATATCCATGAACGTATGAACACCGCCTATTGAAGAGCCAATGTTGGATGCTCGATCCCTTTCATGAAACTTAACATACAACCTCAACCACGACCCCGCCATCTCTTGAACGGCCTATCTCCACGACCACACCATCTCACAACCCAAACCAACTCACAATTTCACTGTCACACGAACCAAACCACCTAACAACCTCATGATCTGCTGGAACCAACTCACAACCTCACCATTTTCACATCTCGAAATGTGTCATTTCAACAAAAAAAAAAAGAAGATTCTAAATATTGATGATATACGCAAGATTCCAAATTTGAATTACAAAAACAGTATCGTTTTCATTTTATATTGCTAAATATGCAAAGTGAAATTGATCTAAAGTTTTTAAGATTTTTTGAAAACTTATGCCAAAAAACGTGTTAGTTATACTCGTGTCTGGTGCAAAGGTCATCCCACACCTATAAACCAAATGGTTATATAAAAAATAGCGTAATGAATGATGAGGAAAGCATTGTATATAGCACAAACATGTTTTTGCCTATGCGCTAACCATAAGCTTTATATATTTGCAATCGTTTGTATCTTTGTTCAATGTGGCATTGTTAAATCTTAATATACATAGCATATTTGATTGTTTCGGTAGCATATGCCATATTATGAAGAAAAAAATCTTGGCTAAATCATATGGTGAATATAATTGTTCTGTACATATTTCATATCGTGATTGACTTAATATATAAGACCAGAGAAAAGTCAAACTCTCGCTTTAAGACATATAATCAAATATAAGAGAATCAAGGCCTCATAACGAAATGATATAGACTGTTTGTTTCATGATCTTATGCTGTAAAACATGTATTACTAGCAAACAGAAGAATCACAGACACGCTTATCTTTTAACAAGCGACATATTGGTTCCAAATATATGAACGAGTCAAGAAAATTCTAAAATAGCATAGTCTAGCCAAAATGGTGTTATGGATATGAAACAAGGGTAGCTTTGTATAGACAATAATAAAAATAAAAATGATAGGCTGGTAATCTCAATGACACATTGCGGATTCGGTCAACTCAAAAAGTCAAACTGCAGATTTCACTAGTGTTCTTTCTGAAATACTACTGTTCCGCCATTTTCAACATTAGTTCATTGTTTACTTTTTCTACATCTTCAATAACCAAACATGCCTCAGCATGGACAATTTGTAATGAATCCAAACGGGTCTCCAGTTCTTGAATAATGTTTGACTTAATATGTAAAGACCAGAAAAAAAGTCAAAACTACTATTTAAAGACACAGATATTCAAAATATACAAGAACTGAGGCTACTAACGAAATACTATCGACTGTTGCAAAAAATAGAAGGAACTAGTAATCTCATTGACACATTGCTAGCAAAGGAAAATTCATGATTTACAACATGTATTGCGAGTAAAAGAAAGAATCAAGATACAATCATAGTTCAGCAAACCACATTTTGCTTCGCAATTCATGAATGAGTAAAACTACAATTCTAAAATAACAAAGTCTAACCAATGAGTATGATGTGATGGTTATATGAAACAACAGTAGTATGAACAAAATATGAATCAGTAATCTCTGACACATTGCAGATTCGGTCAACTCAAAAAGTAAAAACAGCATGTTCTGCAGGCAATATAAATGCTTCTACCTCACTTTTCTTCTTTCTGAAATAACTTCTCACTGCCTTTCACTTTCTCGTTCAGTTCCGCCATTTTCAATGTTAGTTCATTGTTCACTTTATCTACATCATCAACCAACGAACGTACCCCAACATGCACAGCTTGTAGTGAATTCAAACGGGTCTCTAGTTCTTGGATTAAATCGTCTTTAGTGTAATCTTCATTTTGAAGTGTCTCAAGCTGTGCACTAAGACCAATTTTCTCTACCTTCAAAGCGTTTAAGCGTTCAATCACATCACTGAATGACTTACATTTTGACTCAACTTTCACTTTTAACTTTCCAACATCGTCATTCCAAATATCCTCTTTCAACTTATTCATTGCTTCCATTTCTGATATCACAACCTTGTACTCATCAATCTTTCTGTTTACCTTCGTGGTTTGATCTTCGCGTATTGCTGTCTCAGTAGCAATTCTCTGTAGTAATTCATTAATAGTTTTTGAATGAGATTCAATCTTCTCGTATAACGAGTCCAGTACTTGTTGATCTACTTGACCTTGATTTTGCTTCAGATGTGAAATTAAATTTTCTGATATTACTAGTTTCTTTTTGGAATCTTTTAACTCTTCTTCCATTGATGCAACTCTGTAACCAATGTTTTCAACCAATAGTAGAAGTTCATTCCGATCATTCTCTAGCTTACGCACCTTTGATTCCTCGGTGGCAAGTTCTCCAGCTAGTTTTAAGATCAAATTGTTGGCAAAAACCAGCTCAGTCGACTCCTGTTGGGACGAATCTGATTGAGACTCGTGCACATCTGATTCACTCTCTGGAACCTCTAGCTTCAACTTAGTATTTTCGTCTTCTAAGATTGTAATCTTTTCATTCAAACTACCAACCTCTTGTTCCAAATCGGAAAGTCTTTTAAGTAAAGCCTCACTGGTTTCTTTTACGTTCACCTCATCATTGATGACTTTTTCTTTTAATGAGCGATGCTGATCTGCCAATACAGTATGCCTGCTAGATAACTCGGCTAAACTTGCTGTCAAGTAAGACCGCATTTGATCATCATCTTCTTTTGTGGTGTTAATAACTTCTTCAACAGACTGCTGGAATCCTGATTTCCACATATTCAAAGGTCAATTATTTTAAAGATTAAAACTGCAGCAGCAACATCAAATAAGTAATACTCCGTATATACTATAAGTTAAACAAAAATGGTAAACATCCTAATACGACTTTACCTTTAACACTTTCTTCAACTATCTCAGGACTAATCCGACTGTCATTGGGTTTCGAATGCAATTCTGAATTGACACCCGCCATTTAAGAACAACTGCACTACAATACCTGAATATCATAACATAAGACTGAGTCTAGATTTTAAGACTAAAATAAGCTATATCAGTTATGCGTGAGACTGGTTTAGTAATAGGTACAACAAAGTTTTAAGTTCTAACATCGGTAACAACCAATCAATATTAAGGCATTCGTGTGTGGTAAAATATCAGGTTCAACTTATCATGATGATCATAAAAAATTTTATCTACTACCACATACTTAAAGCGCTCGTGTTCCAACTAGTTTTGCATGATGAAACAAGTATTAGGCTGACTGTATTGCTTTAGAGACATGAGAATCATCATGTGAAACATATATGAACCTACACCTATCATTTGCCCACAATCTATCTGCAATACGTTATACGCATCCACTAAGCCAATCATTCTGAATCGGAACCATAAACGTTCATAATCGTGGTCATTTCATTTACAATATTTCACATTTATATCTAAATATCCGAAGTCTTTAAAACATGAAAATCAGAAAAACAAACAAGAATCATAACAGGGTCATATAAACAACGTCTTCACAGTTTGACATAACAGAATCATAAATGATAATAGTAAAAATAATCAAGAATCAACTAGAACACCTAAATTCAGTACTAATAATGATAAAGATTCGATCTTTAACAACAGATACAAGAAACCATTAACGAAACGAAGATTAAAGAAAGAATTGACGAACCTTTGATGAAAATTAAACTGGTTAAAAAAGAATTTAGTAATCAGTTAACTTGACGAGAATATAAAAGAATAAGGCCGGCTAATGTGTGTTTTACAAAGTGATTATGAAGAGAGGTATAAATGGAAGATCGATCAAAAATAATATGAAAGGGTTAATTAGTTAGTTAGTTAGTTACCCGCCTTTTTACCTTTAAAAATGTGTGTTTACTAATTGTGTTGTTGTACACTGTGTTTAAAGTGTTTACTTGTGTTTGAGTAAGTTTTTAGTTTTAAAAGAATGTAAATGTTGAAAGAGCATGTTACTTAATAATGTTATTTTTCAGTTTACTTAACAAGTAACTTTCTTTGAACATTTTACTGCGAAAAAAAAAACTCAATTTTTCCAGAAAATTTTTCTAAGGAAACAAAAAACATGTTCAAAGCCTTGTTTTCCTAAAAAAATGATCTAGGAAAGTAGAAATTTGACTTTTCTATTTTACAACATGATTTCAGAAAAGTGAAATGTGCACTTTTCTATATTTTTCCTCTCAACTCTCCCAAAAACACATCATCAAAACACGTTATCAAAATTTTCTCTCACTTTTCTAAAGAAAAAGCAACACGTTCAATTTTTTGAAAAATGAAAATGTGTCAAGTAGTTATTAAAATAGATACAATGTCTAGAATAAAAATAGAAAAGTCTTGGAGAGCATAAATCATGATTTGATTTTAAACATTAAAATTCCAAAGCATGATCATTCTTTTGACTGCAGAAATCTAAAGTTTTAAACACAATACTCAAATGCTATAAAACCAAGTTTAAAAGGAAAGAGCCAAAACATATGGTTTAATCAAAATAAGAACTCTATAACATTTAACTCTATTACTATATATTATGGGAATATATTAGCTGCAATTTATTGTAGCTAGTTGGCTACAATTTTAAGCTATAAAATACGGGTCTCTGATTATTTTTGTGGGTCCTGATTCTTTTCTATGGGTCCCTGATTCATTGCTAGTGTAATTTTTGTGAAGGATTGTAGGCAATTGGCTACAAAAATTGTGGCTAAGATATCCCCATATATTATTTGATATTACATTAAAACTCCAACTCAAGTGAATAGAATTGATGATATGACATACATCATATTAATAGCTACATATGTGATAAAGAGCAAATGAAATCATAGCCATATCATATATTCTAGGTACAAGTATGACCAATAGATACATAAGCCTTAACTAATATGCCACACAGGATCAAAGGATTCGAGAGATTTGGACTATGATCACTTTCTATAACGTATACATTTGAAGGTGGCCATTTTGCAATCATCTTATCTTGTTGCTCTGGTTTCACCACTCTATCATACAACATCTTTATGTATACCCGCGGCACTTTTTCTGCACCCTCGTTTTCTTCCCTGAACTGAGCACTTTGAAACGCATAAAGGGGTCCTGGTTTTAGCAGCATTGCGGCTAATGTAACATCAAAGACAAGTGAAAAATTATATATGTGTACTAGAACCAAAAGATATATTGTATGTTTTTTCTATTTTTTGGGTAAAAGGTATTCCATCCGGTAAAATATATTACTCCAAAAAATATTTAAGTACAATGGAATGTGGCTAAAGTACCACATTAACCACAAATAATCGCTTGACACACAACCACAAATCATTTATGACAGGCCATAAATGACAACTAGCTACGACCAATGATAATACTAAACCAAAACCAGCATAAAATTAACTACGAATTTTATGCAGAAAATATAAAACAACCTAGTTAAGACAAATACTAAATACCTCTAGAGGGCTCATATAATATATAACTTTTTGCTGTAATTCTTTTTTGATTATTGCGCTAGTAGGAGGTTTATCGGGTTCTAATCCAAATTCCAAATCATAAACATCGCCATATTCTGATACATCAGGGACACCCTAGCAAATTTGGATCACGTAACTGTTGGAATATATGAATAATAATAAACTATAAACATATAAACATCAAAGAGTACGCAGCGGAATAGATCAAATACAAATAATAAATTAACCGAATATAAATGGAAGCGTACCTCTTGATTACTAGCAAGAACAAGAACTTATAAACCCTAGGAGAGGGCTTATATGGATCGACTAGGGCAAGTCACAAGGCAAGATCACCGTTAGCAAAAGTATGCTAACACTTCGTTCTCACACACACGTACTAATAGCGTTTCAACAGAAATGCTAGATTCGCTTTACACGAAAAGATTAAACTATTGGTCCTATCAATCAATAGATCGATTAGACACAAAGAAAGAGAAGGAAGAAGAGATTAGGTTGCTATGGAACCAAGGGATGAATGAATGAATGAGAGGAGGTCTCATTATATAGCATTCAAGAAACTTGGAGCAAAAGCCATCCCAAAACTTTCACTCTTTTCCAATTCTAGTCCTTCATGTTTCGTCTAACGGTCGTTAGTTACCGTTAAGTTTATATTTCGTGTATTTAATAATTATTTGTCACTAAAACAATAATTATTAATTAATTGAAACTCATACGTAAAGTGTGCAATCCCGAAGTCTCAAGTTCGAGTCCGGTCATGATATATTAATTTATTATCCGTTAAAACTAACAACTCCCACTCGGATATAGATTAATGTAACAATGACAATGGTTAGTCTAGCATAACACGCAATGTCCCCAGAACGATCACGAGTATAGTTTTCCTGGAAAAACCACATTTTATGATTCATCATCATACTTATCCTTTTGATTCTAATACTATGTTAATATGGATATGGATCGAAGTCATTCCATAATTAACTAATGTTTCTCGTTATTTATGATTAAGCAAGATTACCAATTCTTCTGAACGTATTCCAGATAGACCTTGGGCATGGCCATGCAAACATCTTGTTAATCCTACGAGCGGCCAAACAGTATTAAACTTCAAAACAAATTTGAAGGAACCAAATCCCGTATTGACTACAAGCGTAAGCTATGAACTTCGCATCACCTCTGAAAATAATCCTTATAACTACCAGTTACGGATAGCGTTAGATTATCTCACAGAAAATGAGCTACATCCATAGTAGTTACCTGGTATCTCAAGTCTGAGGATAAATATTCATGATTTACTCTAATGACAACATCCATAAGTACAATCATGTAATTGGGATTTTGTCCTATATCCAATTTTTCAATTATTGAATATCATGTGAAATTGGCATGTCTACGCATCAATATATTTTAATATATTATACCAAAACTCAGATTTGTCTTAGTTCAATGATACTCCCATATCATTAATTGACAACGGACTATTTAGAATAACATTAAAGTTATTCATGGATTAAACATGAAAATATAGGATACAATATTTATGAATAGAAATAAACATAACACAATACTTCATTTCATTCAAATAATTATTGTTTACAATATCCTTTATCCAAATACTAACCACAGATTTACATGAAACTACTAGCTAAACGAAGTCCAATGCCATTAGCATGATGAGTAAGCTTTTCCTTAGATAAAGCCTTCGTAAATGGATCAGCTAGACTGTTATCTGTGTGAATTTTGAGTAAATTGATTTCACCTATATCGACTTGTTCTCGAACATAGTGATATCTTCTTGGAAAATGTCTGGCGCCCTTCATAACTCCAGGTTCATTGGAGAATGTAACTGCGGCAGAGTTGTCACAATACATATTAATAGGTAATCGCAATAGTTGTCTGCTTTTTGCTCTTCCAGTCAACTGCTCCTCCATTAATAACAAAGACATAACCCGTCTGAGACTTCGTATCATCTTTATCAGTTTCAAAGGACGCATCACAGTAACCTTTAACATCAAGTTCTACTTCTGGATTTCCCCCATACACTAGAAACATATCTTTAGTATTCCTTAAATACTTAAGGATGCTTTTAACAGCGTGCCAGTGCTTTCCACCCGGATTCTGTTGATAACGACTGGTCATATTTTGTGCAAACGCCACATCAGGTCTTGTGCATCTAACTGCATACATGATAGATCCTACTGCTGAAGCATATGGAACTTTCTTCATGAGTGCAACCTCTTCAGGTGTTGAAGCACACAGTTTGCTACTTAAGCCATGTTCCACTTGCATTGGCAAATATCCTTTCTTGGAATTTTGCATATTAAATCTCTTCAATACTTTATCAATGTAAGCACTTTGACTTAATCCAATCAACCGCTTTGATCTATCTCTGTAGATCTTGATTCCAAGGATGAATGCTGCTTCTCCTAAATCCTTCATAGAAAAACATCTACCAAGATAAGCTTTAACTTCGTTTAAACTTGGTATATGATTTCCTAATATTAATATGTCATCGACATATAGGATAAGGAAAGTAACATTGCTCCCACTAGCTTTCTGGTATACACATGGCTCATCAAGATTCTTACTAAATCCAAAACTTTTGATTTCTGCGTCAAATCTCTTATTCCATTGACGTGATGCTTGTTTTAATCCATAAATGGATCTTTTAAGTTTGCATACACGGTTTGGAAATTCTGGATTCACAAACCCCTCAGGCTGCGCCATATAGATGTCTTCATCTAGGCGACCATTCAAGAAGGCGGTCTTGACATCCATTTGCCATATCTCATAGTCATAGTATGCAGCTATGGCTAAGAGAATCCTAATAGCTCTAATGTCAGCTACAGGAGAAAAGGTCTCCTCGTAGTCAACACCAAATGTTTGAGTATAGCCTTTAGCTACCAAAAGAGCCTTATAGGTGTGTACAATGCCATCTATGTCCGTTTTCATTTTGTAGAGCCATTTACTTCCAACTACCTTAGCATTTGGAGGTAAGTCTACTTCTTCCCAGACTTCGTTGTCTTTCATGGACTGCATTTCCCCATTCATAGCACTCTGCCATTTCTCCTTATCAGGACCATTTATGGCAGCCTTATAACTAGTAGGTTCATTAAGATCCCCTAGTATAGTTTCCTCTACGTTAAGACATAGACGTTCAGGTGCTTTCACAGTTCTTGAAGATCTGCGAATGGGTACCACTTCCACTTCAGGTGGAGGACCTAAACTTTCAGGTTCCATAGGAAGTATGCTAGTGTTTTCAGAAGGTGATGTATCTTCATCTTCTAGATCATAAACTCTCCCACTGAATTCTTGAGATATGATATTCTTTTCAAAGAAATCTCCATACCTAGCCACAATGACTTTATTCTCTGGTGGAAAGTAAAAGTAGTAACCCATCGTTTCCTTTGGGTATCCTACGAAGATACACTTAACAGATCTCTGTTGGAGTTTATCTAGTGAATCACGTTTAACAAACGCGTCACAACCCCAGACCTTTAAGTAAGAAAAGTTGGGAGCTTTTCCTGTCCATAATTCATATGGAGTCTTTATCAACCTTCTTTGTTGGAACCATATTCAATATGCGAATAGCAGTTTCAAGGGCATAATCCCAAAAGGATAAGGGTAGAGATGTAAGATTAAACATTGATCGTACCATGTCTAGCAAAGTATGATTTCTCCTTTCATATACATGATTGGTCCCAAACGGTCAACCTAAATTGACCAGGTGAATAGTCAACCAGGTCAAACGTCTCAGACCAAAACTCCGTGGATAGTACAGTGTTTCCCCGGGTCATTATGTCCCGACGAGGTGTGATGGTAATCAAAACGGGTTTGTGATCGGGTGAATTTGGACAGAAAAGGGGGTTTGAGTGATTTGAATGATTACACCAAGAGATGAGCAATGAAAATAACTTAGAAACACTACATGAACAATTACTGATGATCAGATAACTTAAAAACGTAAGCTAAGTCTAAAAACGCGTTCGTTTGATTTTTAATTACGTAGACGTACGAAATAAAAAGCGAGTTTTGTAAAATAAAATACCTACGGATAAGAAAATTACATTTTTACAATCCTAATGATAAAAGAAAATTTTTAGAAAAAGAAAAATAATTTTTACACTATTTAATTATTTATTATTAATTAATTACTATTTTCCTATTTACTTTTAATTATTTAAAATACCCTAAAATACAAATAATTAGGAATTAACCTAGAAAAATAAAATTTTAATTTGGAAAAATCTAAAATAATATAAAACTAATTTTAAAACTGAAAATATATTTTTGAGACTTTTTAAATAAATATTATTAATTATTAACTAATTATTAATTAATAAAAACTAATATTAATTATTAAAAATACTAAATGAAAAGAGAAAATTATGAAAAAATTACAGAAATTATTTTACAACTACAGGAACCTAGGAAAATTATAAAAACACTAAGTGCTTAAGGAAAATAAGCTAATAAACAATAAGCTTCTTAAATAGAAGCTATCACTTCATTTATTTTTGGCTTTTTCTTGTTTTTCTTTTACAAACCTATTTAAATACTGAATATAAACAACTTTTGTGAAGACAAAACCTTTGAAACTAAAAAATAAGCTCAGGTTGAGCTTATTAGCATAACAGCTTAATGATTTGAGCTTTTGAAGAAGCACAAGCTGCCTATAAGCAACCCTACTTGCCCAAGGCACAAAATAAGATAGAACATGATGGAATAAACTCAGATCACACTAAAACAACAAGAATAACACCATGAATAAGCTACAAATAGGAAATAAGCTGAGCCAAGACCTTAATACCAAACAGACAAAGAGGACACTTTGCAGCCCTCTGTGGGGCCCAACTGGGTGATCCAGGGTCCAAAGTGAGAATGGAACTTGAAAGCCTACTAGGAGGGCTTTCCAAAATGTCCACAAACAAGCAATAAGCTCAAGTATTGAGCTTATTGTGGGTTTGGGAAAAGGGCATATGAACACTGATTTCTCAGTGTATGCAAGGAAATGAGGCAAATCATTAGATCAAATTAAGCATATGAACAAGCAGTAAATGGAAAAAACAATCACATGCATAAGAAGACCATGCAACTAGCTTTCTAAATCCACAAATATCTCAGGCAAGAGTGCACTATGGGACAAATGGCAAGCTTATGAAACGTGCCAAAAAGCTGTGGAGCAGGGCACAGATATGGAAAACAGATATATAAAAGCTACAAATTAAGCACTAAAATAAGATTAATAAAAATTTAGAAAAATACTATACTCAAGATAAGCAGCAAAACAACATTAACCTAAAAGCACAAAGCTTGGAACTTAATAATAAACCCTACACAAAATTATCTATTTTATTCAAAAACTACCAAAGCTGAATTTTGACTTTTAAAAGAACTAAGCTAATTTGACTATTGTGAATTTCTAATAATCCTAACTGATTAAATGAGTAATACTAAGCTATAACAAAATGGAATTAAGCTAGAACAGACAATGATGAACCTATAAGCATGATTTGTGGGCTATTATCCTTGACAGTGAGCAAGGTGGTAGGATTTAAGATGAGATTTGACTAATTTCACAAAGTATGCTTAGTTTTTATGCTTGATGTGTTATTATGCAGACAAGTGGAGTTTGACTGAGCCAATAACATCTAACAAACCAGTCTTAGACCTATCCAAACTAGTAAATCCAAACACCCTTTTAACCTAAGCTGATTTTCTGATTTGGGTGATTTAAGCTGGTTTAAACTAGCAACCTGAGGCAACTTAGATAAATAAGCTATGCAGAGAATGAGGGAGCTTAAAATGACAGATAAACAGGCACTAATAAGATAGAAACTAATAAGCTAACATGACTTTTAGCATACACTAATTGGCAAACAGGTCATTCTTTAATCAGAATAAGTAAACAGGTACCCAAATTAGCAAGAGTGGATTACCTGAGCCTGAAAAATACAAATGAACAACTACAACAACAACAAGGGATCAGCAGTGTGCATAAGCAAATAAATAAGCTAAAATAGAAATTTTGAAAGACAATTGTATTTGAAACTGAAATTATTTTATTTAACTGGAAATGTAGAATTACAGTACTAACTTGAAAAACTGATTAAACTAAAGCATAAACTATCCCATTCTACACTAATTTACCTACCATTAACTACTCTCAAATCCTAATGCCAAAAAAATGGCTTACAATGGACTATTTATACTTGAAAATAAAAACTAGGGTTCCTCTTCATTGTGTGCTTTCCCTTCTTTCTTTCTGGACCATTGGATGAGGGTAGGATGATCCTGACCCTTCATTGATTTTGGCGGGAACATTGGTCATATACCACTTGGGAGTCTTTCTTGTGGCAGAGGATAAAATTTGGATTGTATTGGTGGAAAGGTAGTAGAGGGTGAGTATTGGCAGGGGAAGATGTACGGGTGATGATGGTAAAGGAGAGGGTTTTGCAGGTCACGGGGGTAAAGGAGAGGGTGAGGTGGAGGGTTGACCATCGTTGATTGAGGGAGGGTTTGGTATTAAACGGGGTGGTTTATTTTTAGGGTTGGTCCTGGGAGGTGATTGGGCCAAGGTTGTATGTGGGCTGGGGGTTAAAAGGGTGGATTGGTTTTGTGGTGTAGTAATTTGTTTGATCCGTTTGGTTTAACAGAAATTACAAGGACCATATTTGCAATTCTCTAAAAATTGAGGGACCCAACCTGCCATTTTCCAAACTTCGCTTCAAGGACCAATTTTTGACACATGTGAATAGTACAAGGGCAAGATTTGATATTTTCCATTTTTTAAATACCCGGGACCATTTTTGTACTTCTCCCAACTGCAAGGACCATTTGTGTAATTTTCTCAAACTTTTCACCCAAGGACTTGTTTTGATAATTTTTGAATTCCAAAGGACTTGGGTTGCTTTATCTTTCATTTTAAACCTTCAGGGACTAGTTTTGTCAATTTTTGAAACTTGAGGGACTAAAATTGCCAATTATGCAAACTTTGTTCGTTTTTCATTTGTTTTTAAACATTTTGCATCTAAAACATATAAAACACACTTTTGGGATAAATTCTGTATTTTGATGCATTTTTGAGTGCTTTTTGGATGTTTTGGCAGTTCAGATATGATAAAAATGATGAGTATTTACACACTCATCAATCCCCCACACTAAACTATTGCTAGTCCCTAGCAATCTTTTGAGAAAACTTAATGGATTTGAAACTCTTTACCAAAAGCCATCACTTCTGGAGTAGCCAAATGTATTAGTTCAAGTAAGAACTATGGTCCACTTGATAACCATGTGATTTTGAGCAAACCACCAGCTGTCAACGGATTTGATTTGTCTTTACCAAAAGCCGTTTGCTTCTGGACTAGCCAACTCTTGATGGACAAAGTCAACATCTTGGTGAGCTGATTACCAATTATGATTTTTCCACTGCCTTTACCACAATCCATAATCTTGCGGGCTAGCCAACTCATTCACTTTTTTGGATATGGCGAGTTGATATACCATACAATTTTAGGCAAATTGCAAGCCATCAACGGATTTGAGATATCTTTACCAAGAGCCGTTTGCTCCTGGATTAGCCAATCCTTTTGTCGTTTAGACATGGCAGACTGATAACCACAAAATTTTTGAAACTCAAGTGAAAAAATTTTAAAATTTTTGGTCAAAAACGGGGGTATTAGATAGTAAAATGTGATAAAATGCGCTAGAATAGCGAAATACCCCCCCCCCCCCCCCCCCCCCACACACACATACTTAGAATTGAATATTGTCCTCAATATTCAAAGTCCCGGCTATTATGCTGACTCTTAGAACGTAAAAGGGCAACATTACAAGCTAAATGTGGAAACACCATTTTTTTTTCACTTCATTGGTAACCATAGTAGGGGTAACTCCCCCACACTTAGGGTGAAAACCCTATAAGTATGCTACTGTTTTTGTTTACCGAGTCGCTAGCTTGACTCGACCCAGAATTCATTTGTCCTTGGGGAAGCAAGATGTTGAAGAAATAATCTCCATCGGACTTTCATTCAAGATGTTTGGACAAACATTTGAAGCACGTGAAAGTTCCACACCAATGAGATAAGTACCCGGCTCAAGATAATGGTAAATGAAAATGCCAGGATCAAAGATGGTATCCTCATTCCCGAAGGAGTGAAGAACAAGAGAAGTCACCCTGTAGGTGAAGAAAAGAAAGAAAACCATGATGAAAATCATGATAAGATTTTCTTCCTCGAGAGCAGGCTCATTAGCCTGAATTTGGATTTCAAAGTTTAAGCTCATAAACATCCCGGGAGGGTGGGTGGGAATTTGCAAATCCTCATAATTGAGTGCATCCCCCCCCCCCCCCCCCCGGGGCTATCATACTCTGGAGGAGTCATGATATGATGAGTGAGTTCACCGGAGAACTCCCCATGAAGAGAATCATTCACATGATGTGAATCTGTGAACTCTTGTTCCATTATGGACTCATCACAATCCTCATTCTGAATATCAAAGAATGGATTATCAGAAATCAAAGTGAATTCAGAATCGAATTCAAAAAGAGGATTGGTGAGAGTTGTTTTGAATGATTCGGGAACAAAGTGATTATCATTCTCTATTGGACTGCTCGGATAAGAACTGAGTGACAGATCATGATTTAAGAGACTTTCAGTTTCAGCTTCGGAGTTAAGGAGACCATCATCACTTCCCGTTGGAAGTGAATTGATATTGGTGATCTCCTCAAGAAGATGATCAACATCAGATTGTTGAATTGATGCCTCAACATACTCGATGTCTCCATAAGATGCACAATCTTCGGTACAATCGGAGAAAATCTCAAATTGATCTTTTGGACACTCAAGAGGGAAAGGTAAATCATACATATGATTAGAAGTTTCATGTGACTCTCTTGGGATTGGGACAAGGTTCTCAACACTAGACTTTATGAATTCGTCCGATTCCTTTTGAGGAACAGTGCTAAGATGCTCATCCCCCATATTCAAAGAGTGAGTGTGAACTTCGGGTGTGATAGCAGTTGATTGAGGTGGAATCTCAACTGCTGGGATATCAACTGATGGACTTGATGAATCTTTTTGAATAATAACAATGTTATCTTCATTATCATCATTGTCATCATAGTCATCAAATAGAGCAGTATTGCGAATATTAGCACGTATTTTAGCTGCTCGTTGCTCAGCCAATAATTCTTCCATGCTTTTTCCAGATTCTCGTTCTTCAACAAGTAATTCTGCCATAGTTTTCCCACGAGAATTTGGAATGAGTGGAAATTTTGGGGGTGTGGATGTGTCAAAACCGGAAGGTTGGCATTGAAAATCATCATGAGGACCCCTACAATACGCACAAGAGGAACTTGGAGTATGGCGGAGCGAAATATTAGCTAACTCCTCCTTAAGTTCTTTAAATTTCTCAAGAACCTCTAAAAAGTCTTGCTGGATTTGAGGAGTTGCTTGGATAATTTGATACTGTAGAGGTTGGTCTTGATACGAAGAGTCATAATTGTTATAAGGAAATGGATTCCTTGTTTGACAATCAGAGCTAAAGTGTGGACCTCCACAGTACTCACAACAGTTGAACTGATGTGGCTATGAGTCATAGGTGCTGGAGTCATAATTGTTATCAGGAAACTGCTCATAGACAAGCGTGTTTCCTGATTGACAATCAGAACTGTAGTGTGAACCACCACAATACTCACAACAGTAAAACTGCTGAGTCTCATGTGTCGTAGCTGATGGAATAAATCAGTTGTGTCATGGTAGGAATAGGGATTCTGGTTATAGACAGACCCGTTTCCTGACTCTACCATGCTACAACTGAGACAATTACCACCATTATGAGGATTACCACACCATTGAAAAATCAGAAGGTGTGGATCAGACATAGAAATAATCAAATGGTTTGGGAGGGTAAGAAATGAAGAATCAAAAATGTAGGAGGGTAAAGATGGATATTTTTGGGATTTTTGATAAACATTTTATAAGAAAGAAAATCTTTTTGGGTTTTTTTTGTGTTCCTTGAAAACTGATTTTAAAATGTTTTCGTGAACAGTTTTGTGTAAATAAGAAGATAATATGAACAATGGTGGATAAATATACAATGGGTGTATATCCCGATTCACCAATCTTCAAATACGTTTGGAATACGCGCACGACCTCCACGGCAACGGCGCCAAAATTTGATTGGTCCCAAATGGTCAACCTAAATTGACCAGGTGAATGGTCAACCAGGTCAAACATCTCAGACCAAATCTCCGCGGATAGTACAGTGTTTCCCCGGGTCGTTATGTCCCGACGAGGTGTGATGGTAATCAAAACGGGTTTGTGATCGGGTGAATTTGGACAGAAAAGGGGGTTTTAGTGATTTGAATGATTACACCAAGAGATGAGCAATGAAAATAACTTAGAAACACTACATGAACAATTACTGATGATCAGATAACTTAAAAACGTAAGCTAAGTCTAAAAACGCGTTCGTTTGATTTTTAATTACGTAGACGTACGAAATAAAGCGCGAGTTTTGTAAAATAAAATACCTACGGATAAGAAAATTACATTTTTACAATCCTAATGATAAAAGAAAATTTTTAGAAAAAGAAAAATAATTTTTACACTATTTAATTATTTATTATTAATTAATTACTATTTTCCTATTTACTTTTAATTATTTAAAATACCCTAAAATACAAATAATTAGGAAATTAACCTAGAAAAATAAAATTTTAATTTGGAAAAATCTAAAATAATATAAAACTACTTTTAAAACTGAAAATATATTTTTGAGACTTTTTAAATAATTATTATTAATTATTAACTAATTATTAATTAATAAAAACTAATATTAATTATTAAAAATACTAAATGAAAAGAGAAAAATATGAAAAAATTACAGAAATTATTTTACAACTACAGGAACCTAGGAAAATTATAAAAACACTAAGTGCTTAAGGAAAATAAGCTAATAAGCAATAAGTTTCTTAAATAGAAGCTATCACTTCATTTATTTTTGGCTTTTTCTTGTTTTTCTTTTACAACCCTATTTAAATACTGAATATAAACAACTTTTGTGAAGACAAAACCTTTGAAACTCAAAAATAAGCTCAGGTTGAGCTTATTAGCATAACAGCTTAATGATTTGAGCTTTTGAAGAAGCACAAGCTGCCTATAAGCTACCCTACTGGCCCAAGGCACAAAATAAGCTAGAACATAATGGAATAAACTCAGATCACACTAAAACAACAAGAATAACACAATGAATAAGCTACAAATAGGAAATAAGCTGAGCCAAGACCTTAATACCAAACAGACAAAGATGACACTTTGAAGCCCTCTGTGGGGCCCACCTGGGTGATCTAGGGTCCAAAGTGAGAATGGAACTTGAAAGCCTACTAGGAGGGCTTTCCAAAATGTCCACAAACAAGCAATAAGCTCAAGTATTGAGCTTATTGTGGGCTTGGGAAAAGGGCATATGAACACTGATTTCTCAGTGTATGCAAGAAAATGAGGCAAATCATTGGATCAAATTAAGCTTATGAACAAGCAGTAAATGGAAAAAACAATCACATGCATAAGAAGACCATGCAACTAGCTTTCTAAATCCACAAATATCTCAGGCAAGAGTGCACTATGGGACAAATGGCAAGCTTATGAAACGTGCCAAAAAGCTGTGGAGCAGGGCACAGATATGGAAAACAGATATATAAAAGCTACAAATTAAGCACTAAAATAAGATTAATAAAAATTTAGAAAAATACTATAGTCAAGATGAGCAGCAAAACAACATTAACCTAAAAGCACAAAGCTTGGAACTTAATAATAAACCCTACACAAAATTATCTATTTTATTCAAAAACTACCAAAGCTAAATTTTGACTTTTAAAAGAACTAAGCTAATTTGACTATTGTGAATTTCTAATAATCCTAAGTGATTAAATGAGTAATACTAAGCTATAACAAAATGGAATTAAGTTAGAACAGACAATGATGAACCTATAAGCATGATTTGTGGGCTATTATCCTTGTCAGTGAGCAAGGTGGTAGGATTTAAGATGAGACTTGACTAATTTCACAAAGTATGCTTAGTTTTTATGCTTGATGTGTTATTATGCAGACAAGTGGAGTTTGACTGAGCCAATAACATCTAACAAACCAGTCTTAGACCTATCCAAACTAGTAAATCCAAACACCCCTTTAACCTAAGCTGATTTTCTGATTTGGGTGATTTAAGCTGGTTTAAACTAGCAACCTGAGGCAACTTAGATAAATAAGCTGTGCAGAGAATGAGGGAGCTTAAAATGACAGATAAACAGGCACTAATAAGATAGAAACTAATATGCTAACATGACTTTTAGCATACACTAATTGGCAAACAGGTCATTCTTTAATCAGAATAAGTAAACAGGTACCCAAATTAGAAAGAGTGGATTACCTGAGCCTGAAAAATACAAATGAACAACTACAACAACAACAAGGGATCAGCAGTGAAGCTAAAATAGAAATTTTGAAAGACAATTGTATTTGAAACTGAAATTATTTTATTTAACTGGAAATATAGAATTACAATACTAACTTGAAAAACTGATTAAACTAAAGCATAAACTATCCCATTCTACACTAATTTACCTACCATTAACTACTCTCAAATCCTAATGCAAAAAAAAAATGGCTTACAATGGACTATTTATACTTGAAAATAAAAACTAGGGTTCCTCTTCATTGATTTTGGCGGGAACATTGGTCATATACCACTTGGGAGTCTTTCTTGTGGCAGAGGACAAAATTTGGATTGTATTGGTGGAAAGGTAGTAGAGGGTGAGTATTGGCAGGGGGAAGATGTAGGGGTGATGATGGTGTTGGGATTGCAGGGTTTTGCAGGTCACGGGGGTAAAGGAGAGGGTGAGGTGGAGGGTTGACCTTCGTTGACTGAGGGGGGGTTGGTATTAAACGGGGTGGTTTATTTTTAGGGTTGGGCCTGGGAGGTGATTGGGCCAAGCTTGTATGTGGGCTGGGGGTTAAAAGGGTGGATTGGGTTTGTGGTGTAGTAATTTGTTTGATCCGTTTGGTTTAACAGAAATTACAAGGACCATATTTGCAATTCTCTAAAAATTAAGGGACCCAACCTGCCATTTTCCAAACTTTGCTTCAAGGACCAATTTTTGACACATGTGAATAGTACAAGGGCAAGATTTGATATTTTCCATTTTTTAAATACCCGGGACCATTTTTGTACTTTTCCCAACCGCAAGGACCATTTGTGTAATTTTCTCAAACTTTTCACCCAAGGACTTGTTTTGATAATTTTTGAATTCCAAAGGACTTGGGTTGACTTATCTTTCATTTTAAACCTTCAGGGACTAGTTTTGTCAATTTTTGAAACTTGAGGGACTGAAACTGCCAATTATGCAAACTTTGTTCGTTTTTCATTTGTTTTTAAACATTTTGCATCTAAAACATATAAAACACACTTTTGGGATAAATTCTGTATTTTGATGCATTTCTGAGTGTTTTTTGGATGTTTTGGCTGTTCAGATACGATAAAAATGATGAGTATTTACACACTCATCAATACACCATTTTGATGTGGAGTATAAGGAGCCGTGAGATGCTGGACTATGCCACACTCAGTTAGATAATCTTTAAACTCTTGGCTTAAATATTCACCGCTTCTATCGGATCGAAGTGCCTTAATCTTCTTACCGAGTTGTAATTCTACTACACTTTTGAAAGCCTTGAAGGTATTAAAGACTTCATGTTTTTGTTTAAGTAAATAAACATAACCATAACTACTATAATCATCCGTAAAGGTTATGAAGTAGGTAGCACCACGTCTTGACACATGTCTAAGTGGACCACACACATCAGTGTGTATTAATCCAAGTAGATCTGTAGCCCTTTCCACTTGAGGTGAAAAAGGTTTCCTTGTCATCTTCCCAGATATGCAGGATTCGCATTTATCAAATGAATCATCATTGATCTTATGTAAAAGCCCATCATGTTGCAGCTTTTCCATGCGATCCTTGCCTATATGAGCAAGACGACAGTGCCAAAGATAAGATGAATCCAAGTTAGACTTGATTCTCTTATTGCTAATGCTATACACAGAATTATTTCTCTTGGACATGGAATCTTCCATATCAATTTCAAACACACCATTTATTGGAATTGCATTAAAGTAAAAAACATTATTTAAAGAAACAGAAATTCCATTATTAATAAATGTGTGAACAAAACCATTATCCAATAACAAGGAAACTGAAATGACACCCCTAACAATAGAGGGTGCAAAATGACAATTATTCAATACTAGTATCATTCCCGAAGGAAAACTAAATCGAAAGTCCCTATGGCTTCAACTGCTGCACGTACACCATTTCCTACGTACAAGTATCTTTCTCCATAGGCCAGCTTCCTTGCTCCTCTAAGTCCCTGCGACGTATTACAGATGTGAGTACCACATCCTGTACCATAGATCCAGGAATTATTCTTACGAGGAAAAGAAAATAACTCAATCATAAACATACCTGAAGTGCTTGCGACGTTACCAGGCATTTTACCTTTGTTGAGGCGCAACTCCTCTAGTAACAATGGACAGTTCCGCTTCCAATGACCAGGAGTGTTGCAGTAGTGACAAGTAGCCAAATCCTTATTGAAATTTTCCTTTTTCTTAGCAGGAGGAGGATTTTGCTTCTTAGGCTTCTGTTGGTGAGTCGCAACTTGTTTGCCTTTACTATTACCATTGCCTTTACCCTTGAAGTTCGCATTTTGCGGTTTGTTGGGTTTCTTCTTGGTGATCCTACCACCCTGTATCACCATTACAGCTGGTGTAGGTGCCTTCTTATTCAGGCCTTTCTCATAACCAATAAGAATTGCATGAACTTCACTAACTGTCTTCCCCTTGCAATGCATATTATAGTAGCGTACAAACTCACTATACAAATCCTGATTAAGGGATCGCAAGATGAGACCAATACATACACTTTGCTGATATCCGCAGCCAAGTCGCTCCAATTGGTCCATATAATGTCTCATGGACAAAAAATGGGCACTCACGGATTTTCCTGCTTCCTGCTTACAATTGTGCAGAGATTCAATTAAGTCATATAATTCTGCAGCTGGCAGTTTCTCAAACATTCGTCTGAGTTCATTGATCATGTCCATGGGTCCATATCGCTCAAACTGTTTCTGCAATTGAGTGTCCATCCTAGCCAACATGAGACAAGTCACATCATTGTGCTTCTCATATTCAATGTTGTATGCATCCTTTTGTGCTTGGGTTGCATCCGCAGCAGGTTCAGTAGGAAGAGGTTCACCAAGATAATCATATCTTTTGGCCATCCTGAAGGTGATTCTTAAGGATCGATACCAATCATTGAAATTTTCACCAGTCAACTTGTCTCGATCAATCATTTGCTTGAACGCAGAACTCATGTTGCTCATATTAGTGTTTTCGGGTGTAGCCATTTCTACAGAAAAAATTCAAAAGTTAGTACTTTCGATAATAAAATTTCAAGAAAATTAAATACCCTTGGTTCATAATCATATAACCATTTAATTTTACAATGAAAAACTAGGATCCAAATTGACATAGGTTCATCACATCAGTTGATCTGCTAGTGATGA
This sequence comes from Artemisia argyi, assembly GCA_030686995.1. Lineage (NCBI taxonomy): Eukaryota > Viridiplantae > Streptophyta > Magnoliopsida > Asterales > Asteraceae > Artemisia > Artemisia argyi. The sequence continues at coordinate 137,503,441 of CM060708.1, read as the reverse complement.
TGGTATTCAATAAGGTACGAGACGTGTCCCAATTGCCAATATTCAATTGCAATTCCTAGAAAGGATGGGATTTACATATTTGCCAACCGCAGTTGCAATAATGTAATCATGTTTTATCCCCATCTTATGCCTTGAGTGATCAGAACCCGCTATCAACTCAATTAAGTTAACCAACTTAAGAAACAGCAAACTTACATAATTACACCACACCAGTTGATCTGCTAGTGATGAAATCATGTAATTTGCCCCTCCATTGCAATCTAGCCAGGTTACGCCCTGACATAGATCCAATTTTAGGTGTTTCCGTCTCATTGGATGACATATAACTTAAATTTAAGGGTAGTAAATTTGACGTGTGTAATCAAAAATATATGTACAAAGATGTCATGCATTCATCTTGTAGCATATGTTTCATGTAAAAAAATTTACTCATTAGTTTCTTTACGAGCTTAAATCTCCAAAGTTTTGATTGAGGCGTTGAGAAACTTACAACTTTGCCTTAAGTGCTTCGTAGTTATCATGGATGTTAGGTAAAACTAAATTTGACTCACAGGCGAGCGGCAAGCCAGAATGGAGGCTCACTAAGGCCGCAATTTAATGCTAAGCCATCTTTATACCCACTTTATAGTTTGTCAAAATAGTTTCACCTTACAACCACTTAATACAGTCGCGATCAATCAACCAAAAGTTCAAGATTTATATATAAGCTCAAAACAAGATTTCACCATTATTAAGTCCGTTTAATATTTTATTTATGAAATTACCCTTTGTTACTATCATGTCACAAAACATATAAAACAAAAGTAATAAATAAAATAAACAAACAATAACAATAATGGACATGCAAATCAAAATCAATTAAAAACACACAATTGATTTAATATACGATTAATAGGGTCTTTCCTAATTTTATAATTAATTAAATTTTAGTAATCTTTATTCATAATATTTACTAAATCATCACATCAATTATAATCAAATCGTATAAGTAAGCATGAAATCATAACAATCATAAATCCATAACAACACATGCATGGTTTGTCATGGATGCCCACATTGCACATATTATAACAATAATCATGCCAATCAATGGAACGCAACCAAACAGCATATCACCAATATCCATTTATATACACATAAATTACATGCAACCTAGGGTTTCTACAAGTTTTTATTACATAATTCATCAAACCCTAATTTCTTTTTTAAATAAAAAAAATTCGACATTTATATAAAAAAAAGTAAATAAATTTCGAAAAAAAAAAAAAAAAAATCTAAGGTTTATGAAAAATATAAAAACATAAGAACACCAAGCATGTGATTAATCAAACGATTCAATTTTTATGTGTTTCGGTAATTCATTATAATGTATTAACGGCTCTTGATGCCACTGTTGGAATATATGAATAATAATAAACTATAAACATATAAACATCAAAGAGTACGCAGCGGAATAGATCAAATACAAATTATAAATTAACCGAATGTAAATGGAAGCGTACCTCTTGATTACTAGCAAGAACAAGACTTTATAAACCCTAGGAGAGGGCTTATATGGATCGACTAGGGCAAGTCACAAGGCAAGATCACCGTTAGCAAAAGTATGCTAACACTTCGTTCTCACACACACGTACTAATAGCGTTTCAACGGAAATGCTAGATTCGCTTTACACGAAAAGATTAAACTATTGGTCCTATCAATCAATAGATCGATTAGACACAAAGAAAGAAAAGGAAGAAGAGATTAGGTTGCTATGGAACCAAGGGATGAATGAATGAATGAGAGGAGGTCTCATTATATAGCATTCAAGAAACTTGGAGCAAAAGCCATCCCAAAACCCTATGGGAGGGGGGCTTGGCCGGCCATGGGTTCACAAGGCCCAACCCGAACCAAACTTTCACTCTTTTCCAAATCTAGTCCTTCATGTTTCGTCTAACGGTTGTTAGTTACCGTTAAGTTTATATTTCGTGTATTTAATAATAATTCGTCACTAAAACAATAATTATTAATTAATTGAAACTCATACGTAAAGTGTGCAATCCCGAAGTCTCGAGTTCGAGTCCGGTCATGATATATTAATTTATTATCCGTTAAAACTAACAGTAACATATCTAAGTACGTAACGTGACCAAAAGAATGCTTGTAACGTATTTACAAAAGTTACAATGCAAGTTATTTTATTCTACTTACATCTTTAATATCTTGCTCAGTCAGAAATCAGGATTTTAGCATTGTAGCTGCAATATAAACCGCGAGGCTAATCTTATTTGAAAACTTACGAGTAGCATATGTCACACTTAGTCCTCCTGCACTATGCCCTACCAAAATCACTACTCGTAAGTTTTCATCTCATAATAACATGTTCAAGTACAATAAACATTTGTACGTACGTGTTCATGGTCAGACAACGATGACAAAAAGATAAGAGGCTTGTTGTAATCATCAAAAGACAAGATCTTGTTGGGATCAAATGGATCTATTCCTGCACCTTTGAGGTCTAAACACGTGATGGTGTATCCGTAGCTTTTCATAAGGCATTTAACCTTGTACCAACACCAGCTTCCACCACCTACACCATGAATGAACACAAAGTGTGGCTTCTCTAACTGTATCTCCATGGACTTGCATGTGTAAATACTTTTTGTTGTTGTTGTTTTGCTTGGGTATCTTTATTGATATTGTACGCCCCAATGCATGTTACCACATGGCACATCCATTGCATTTTGCTATAAAAACATGAGTTATATATCCACCGACCTTTATTTAATAAAAAATTCCATTTTGGGAAAATATCTATATTTAGGCCTGGGGTAAACAAAAATATCCATGCCATCTTTTATATACTAAAAGAATTACATCATTTCGGAATGTTTTTGCAAATCCCTTCTCATTGGGAAAAAAATTGGACCAATAGGAAAGCTCGATTTTGCCACGTAGGCGAAATCGAGCAACGTGATTGGTCAATAAAAAGTCAAAATTAAATTGATTTTGGTCAAACTTAATCAATTTGGTGGAGAAATTTGATTAAGGAAAAAAATGCATAAAAATATAAGTGTCAAATTTATAAAAACAGAAACTTGAAAAAAGAGGAAGTAATTAATAAAACTTTAGTGGTTGAATTTTACATAAAATATATGGAGCTAAGTGTAAAATTACAAGTCTCCATGTTTTTTAATAACTTTAGAAAAAACACAAATAACCCTTACACTTTATAATATAAACTTTGTTTAAAATGACATGAGTATTAGTATTAGTTTTAGACTTTCATCTATTTATATTACAAAAGTTTGTAAATATGCGAATTAGTTTTAATATTGTTAATTGTAGACTTTCATCAACTAGAGTATTTTTTTAAATAAGAACTTATATTATTCTATTTAAAAGTTTAATTTGTGAGTACATGGGTTTGAATATTAAATACGTATAAATTATTAGTAACAGGAATATAAATATCAAATGGTAAGCACGAGTTACTATAATATGAAAATAAATATACGCGATTCTACGTATGACAACGACTCATGAAATTGTTATTTAAAATATATATGAATATCTATAAAAACATTTTAAAAATTTTACGAAGCATATTTTAACTTCATTAACGCTCATTATGTGCTACTAAACTTGCACATTTTGTACAACATGATATCAATAATTAAAGTTAAACAATAACATCAATATCAACCTCAGCATGTCTGCCGGTTAAAAAATTATACAAAGCTAATTAAAAATAAAAAATAAAAAAAATAATAAACACTCATGGGTTTGATAGTCATTATTTAATTTAGAATGTATTTTTCTTAGATTATATATAAAACAAAATGCATGCATCACAATTCTTATATGATAACAATCACCTTCTAAAAAAAATGTAGGTGATAATCTAACTTTATTCATTGACGTAATGTTTCATCCCAAAAAAAATAATAATAGTTGGCCGTTGTAAATGAATTAAAGTATGTACATGAGAATTATTAAGCAAGCATATATAGTTTTTAATCAGGTTATTACGTTACTATACTGCGATAATGTTATTGAGTTGGTAATCACGAATGTGGGATACCATTCTTCTATACTTATAATGTATGTGTTAACCTCTTTTTGCTTCTCGATAGAATCTGAAGAAACCTCAACAGATTTTTAGCTTATGCTTTTTCTAGCTGATAGTTTTTAGTAACCTTTTTTATGGTTTAACTTTTTTGTTATACACACCAACTTTTACTAATTTTTTTTTTTATGTTTTATTGAAAACTTTTACACTTAATATTTGTGTTTTTACTATAAACACACTAAGCTATGACAGAATTAGTTTTGAGTTCAAAGGTTTTTTTTACTAAGCTTCTCAAAAAAGCTTATATCTTTATCATAAACTTATTGTGTTATGGTAATTGAAAAAGTCAATAAGCACCTTTAATAAGCATAACCAAACACCCCTTTAGTTATAATCTGAAGTTTTCTTATTTAATGTTATAACTAACTTTGTTGTTATCCTCACTATAATGCAACATGTAAGTGGTTTTTGCAGTTTTATGATATCATTATACACACTAAAGTGCAATGTAATTTGTTGTGTGCGTTTTTAGAAGAGGATTAAGTATCAACACATGATTGTCATGGAAGGATTTTCTACGCCTGCTCAAGCTATGAATGTATAATTAAGTTGAGTTGCTAATTTAGATAATACATGAATGTATTTTAATGTACCAAAGATGTATTTTAGTGTCTGGGGAATTTTATGGTGGAATTCTTAGCAGGTGTCTTTGAATGAGTTAAAAAAACTTAGCAGGTGTTTGTTGTCATCAATAACACTATGGGTATCAACCAACGGTCTAAAATATGGGTGTCTTTTACCTTGATGATATAGGCCAATTGTAAAAAAAAAGTTGCACTAAAGTGAAAGGTCGGTAAGGATTCAAAAAATCCTAAAAGACTTGCGAATGTACTCTTTGTCATTTTTTCATGCATTTATAAGTTACTTATACAAGTAATTATAATTTCATTATATAGTTCGGTCTCAGAGAAAAATTATTTTTATACATTAGACATAAACGTAAGATTAAATTTGAGTTCTACCCATCACATTTTTTTTTCCTCTCTCTTTATGTAATAAGAAGCTATAGTGTAAGAATCTATGTTAATTTGGTAATTTTATGATCAAACTTGAGAAGTAAATAGCACAAACTTATGAAAATGCAAATTTCAAACAAAAAGGTACATTAGTAAATATGGTATGATGGTTATTGATAATCAAATAAATGAATCAATCTTCAAAGTTATCTAAATATGCTACATATTTTAACGAAAATATAAGTAAAAGAAATACCACAATTACAAAACATATCGTAAATTGATAGCATGGGTTTGCAAAACTAAAAGCATATATCACTAACATGTCATGCAAGTCAAGTATAATCATATAATTTTGCTTGAATGATAAAATATAATTTTTAATCCAAAAGCATTCTCCTAAAATAATATGTAGATTATAACATATATACATATGCTTTTTTATTTTTTAGTGCATCAAGTAAAACCAATTGAAACATGTTAAGTGATTCATTTCTTAATCGATAATAATATATAATCAAAACAAAATTTTAGAAACCCTGTGCGTGCACAGGTATTATAACTAGTTAAATATCAAACGAAAACTACATAATACTGACTTTTAGTTGAACTAAAACACAAATTGCAATAAAAACAATTAAACAAACACATGCAACGCTTTATTATAGTACGTGACATTAATTTCTGTTTTCGTGGTTTCACGTTTGTTTTGAATAGACAAGTTATCTTTTGATCACTTGTATAAAGTCGATAGAATAGTGTTATAACGATAACTTAATTTTGGTGAGAAAAAGACTTATAACTATAACTAGCATGCCGCTTATGTATCTTATATTACGACGAATGGTATATTTCAAAGCTAGTATAAAACAAGAACGATAACGTATAGATATTAGTGGTCAAAGCCCATCAAATACACATTAAAATAAAGCCCATTATCAACACTCGGATAAGCCCAATCCAATACACAAACATTCACAAGTCGCAATGACCAGAGAAGGTCTCTCAGACCGCATTCACACATGCGTAGACAGCTGTGATCACCCAATGGTTAGGATACGATACCTGACACGTGACAGTTGGAGAGACACAAATATAATATAGAGCAGACATGTTATGTACGAACCGCACGAGTCCAAGAAAGGAGTGACACCTATCATCTTTGTCTGCCAATCAGATGATCAACACGTGGTCTACCCTATAAATATAGGGCTCGTTATTAATGTAATTAACTTTTGAATTATTAATAAACTTATGTTTTAAGAGTTATTCTCTTGTTAAAGTGAACGGTGCAATGTGGTATGGCACGGGCTTTTTTTTACCCAATGGCGCCGCCAAACATGCATCTCTTTCACCGCCATTCGCTCGCCGTTCATCCCATCGCCAAACCATTAGTGGCATTGTTTTATATTTTATTTAGTATATGAACGTTATAAAATGGTAGGAAAGCAAAAAACCCAAAAAAAATACCCCATTTTCACCTATAAATACCCACTTTTAACTTGTATTTTTCAAATATTCAAATCAAATCAAAATTTATATGCACTTTCACATACAATTCAATCCCTTCTTCCAAAAATGTCACAACAAAACAACGATTGGCATATGAACAATACATTTCATCCGTTTTCTTCATCCGCTAATTCGAGTTCAATTCCCCTACACCCGCTACACCATCGTCCGCCCCATTCTATTTCTTCCCAACACTCGCTATCGTCATTAATTTGCACAATATGCAAAATTGCAAACCAACAACTATCATTTGCACAATATGCTTCCAAACAATCATATTTCTCATAACCCGCTTTCACACCACAAAATTTACAAATGAATCACAGTCACCTTAACCAAATGGCCCTTTTTTTCTACAAAAAAAAAAAAAAAAAAAAAAAAAAAAAAAAAAAAAAAAAAGGCCATTTGGTTAAGGTGATCATTCAATTGTGTTGATTATCATGGGACCTGGTTAGTTATTTTGTGCGTTCTATCTAAACCCTAACTTTGAGTTAGGGTTTCTTTCACCTTGTTTGAATTATTGTTCATGTTCCTGCTATTGAAGTCGATTCTCTGGATTGTGTGTGGGTTTGAGAGAGATGGAAAAGGGGTTCCTAAACAATAGTAGTGTATCTAATGTATCTGGTGGTAAGAAGCTGAATACAAAGGATGTTAATACTGGTTTTAGGGCAAGTGGGAAGGCGAATAAGGTGTTGAAGCATGTGGATACTTCTGCTGCCGATGATTCGATTGGTACTAGTTCACTAACACAGCCTGTTAATGTGAACTTAGACGAATTGAGTGCTAGATTCAAACGTTCTAAAACCCGCGAAGCTGCTAGGAATGCTAGGAACACTAATGATTCTGGTTATGTAGTGCATGTTGCGAAAGTAAATGATGATGTGGTGTCTCAAACACCACTTGTTGCTGCTGATCATGAGGTTAACGAATTGGTGTCTCACGGTTCACTTGGTAATGATCCTATTAATTCTAATCAGCCTATACATGCTTCGCCTGGTCCTATTATTTCTGATTGGAGTGTTGAGGATGGTGATATTGAATTCAATACGGTTGTGGACAAGAATAAACAAGTGATGTCGGTTTCACTTGGTTCTTTAGTTAATGATCATAATGGTTCACATGAGGATGCTAACCAAGCTCATGGTTCTGTAAAGGTTGATATTAATTCACATGGGGCTGCTTGTATTGATAAGGTTGGCGTGGATGCTTTGAAACAACCTCCTACATCATATGCTAGTGCTACTTCTAATGAAACTATGAAACACACGTCTAATTTTTGGAGGCTGGAATGTAGCAAGAAATCAAATGGTGTGGATCTTTCTGTCCCTATGAAAGTGGTTGAAGAGGTGAACACGAGGTTTGAGAATACTCTGTATGGGAATTTCCTTGGTCAACGCCTGGCATTTCCTGTTGTTGATTACTATGTTCGCAATGCGTGGGGAAAGTTTGGTATACAAAAGGTAATGATGAATGCTAAGGGATTCTTTTTCTTTAAGTTTAACATGAAGAAAGGTGTTTATGAGGTACTTGAAAATGGTCTTTGGTTGATTAGAAATGTTCCTATTATTCTTAAACCATGGACTTTGAATACCAATTTATTTAAAGAGGATTTAACTAACATCCCGGTGTGGGTTAAATTCCATGATGTTCCTCTAGCTATGTTTTCTGATGACGGTCTTAGTCGTCTTGCCACATTGATTGGTACGCCCAAAAGGTTAGATGCTTATACTAGCCAAATGTGTAAGGAATCTTGGGGCCGTAGTAGTTTTGCTAGATGCATGATTGAAGTGAAGTTAGATGAGGTGCTTCGGGATAGCCTCACTGTTAAGATACCTTTACTTGATCGTACGGGGTCGACTATTGAGCAGATTCGAGTTGAATATGAGTGGAAACCATCGCGTTGTGATAATTGTAAGATTTTTGGTCATACTCTTATTGATTGTCCTAAAGTTGTTGTGCCTTCTGTTCAGCCTACTAAGCCTGTTGATGATAGTTTCAAGACTGTCAATAATAATAAGAAAGGTAAGCAAGGTGGTCCTATTGCTCCGGGTCAAGGAGGGTTCTCTAAACCTGTTGTGGGTAAGCAGTTTCAGTACCGACCCAAAAAGACTATTTTTGATCCTAAGAAAGTGGATGGAAATAAGAAAAATGCTTCGGATGTGGCTAGTTCGAGTGGAATGAAGATTTCTACATCTAATCAGTTTGATGCTCTTAATATGGCTTATACGGACGCGTTTGGTATTCCTACTAATGACACCAACAAGGATGTGGATTCTGGTCGTCCAATGGAAGTTAATGGGGATACGTCTAATAAGACAGGTACTACACCACAAGAACCTCTTGTGAGTGATCTAAAATAGAAGGAGTCGGTTGTGGCTCCTAAAACTGGTGTTTCTTCTACTCCCTCCACCTCTTCTACTAAGAGGGTTAACCCTTTTTCTAAGGTGGGAGAGACCGTGGACTCTGATTCTGCTGATGAGGTTCTTAACACATTTGATGAGTCTGCTAATCTATTCGGTGGTGGTCAAGGGTATGAAGAAGACTATGATAACTATGCGAACCAGGTTTATGATCTTCCAAGGAATTTGGATACTTTTAATGCCATGTATGGTACTGAGCTTCAAAGTCGTAGGATGTAATCTTTTGTTATGTCTTATGTTACTATTTGAGTAGTGGTTGTTTGCTTGGTTAGAAAATTGGAATATCTTGTTATGTAAGCTTTTTGCCTATGCAACGGGCTGAGATATGGGATTTCACCCATATCCATTGTACTTAAACGTTATTTGGTTAATATATTTACCAGGGTGCAGGATTACTCCCCTTTACCCCAAAAAATGGCCTTTTTTTTCTTTTTCTTTTTTTTTAACGACAAGATTATATTAAAGAAAGAAGCTACTAGCAAGGCGCTAGAAGCCAAAGAGTACAAAAAAATCTAGAAATAAAACTCACAACACATTATAGAAACTTCTCGATACTTTTACTGCGAGGACTATAAAAAGGATGGAAAAACTCCTGCCAATTGGCGAACCAAGACAAGAGAAAAATCCCCACTCACGGAGGCCAAGCCAACGTTTTCACTCCGGAATGTTTTTGATATAGTCCCATACAAGCCCCGAGGAAAGAAACAACAAGACAAGGCATAAAAGTATAATGAACCAAAGCTCCTAGAAATTCCTGAAAAGACCAGCATTATATCGAAAAACAACCAGAATCATCGCACATCCGAACTCATAAGCAGAGTAGGACATTTCATCCAAGAACACCAATCAAATTTGAAGTTACATCGGTTAGAACACCAAGTATACGACAAATGAACAATTTCCTCAAAAAGGAAATCGAAGCACTGATGATTATTCCCAAACAAAACCTGATTACACGTTTAGAGAAGCGAAAGTTGTTGAACTAATAAAACCAATCACTATACGAGATAAAGTCGTGAACCTCCAAATCCCACCAACGAGCAACCTTGAGCATTAAGACGAGCTACATGATAAGAAAAGAGAATATGCGAAGTGGACTCCACGACAATACTACAAAGAGGACATAGAATTGAGAGTATATCAATACCACGAAGAGAAATATTCAACCTCGTGGGAAGCTTATCCAAACAAACTCTTCAAGTGAAAATATTAATCTTAACGGGAATAACTTTTACCCAACTAGTAGGGACTCCCACCTTAGGCAGTAAAGAGTCATCAATAAAGCAACGAGCCGATTTCACCGAAATCTCTCCTAATGAATCTAACCTCCAAACCCATCTATCACTAATTTGGGGAAGGACAATAGAAGACATACTATCAACGAGAAGCTTGAGTTGCTCTTCTTCAATACCACCACGAGGAGGTCTTCTAAAGGAAGAAATAAGTGAGGAGTCCCTCAACTTGACTACCACACTAGAATGTTTTTCCAGTTCCAAAGAATATATCCTCGGGTACAAATGCTTCAAAGGAGTATTGGAGAGCCAAACATCATCCCAAAAAGAAGTTAGTTCGCCATTACCAACCTTTTTTTCACAAGAGAAGGAAGGTCAATGCCCTTATTAGAGAGGGTTCTAAACTCACATATGATATCAATCCAAGGAGATCTTCTAGAGAAACCGTGAGAGCTGTCAAGAGCCTCTTGAACACCATACATGGCCTTTATAATTCGGGACCAAAAGGACGAGCCATTAGAGATGAAACGCCAAATCCATTTGAAGAGAAGGGCACAATTAAGAGCAAAGAAACTAGAAACACCTAACCCTTCATTTTTCTTAGAATCTAAGATTTTCTTCCATCTAACTAAAGATAATCTCATATCTGATTTTTCTGCACCATTGAAAAAATTCCTACGAGTTGCTTCCATTTTATTAAGAATACTCATGGGAACTTTAAAGATGGACATATGATAAAGCGGTAATGAACTTAAAATCGATTTGATTAAAGTGAGAAGACCACCAATGGAGAGAGTTTTAACCAAATGGCTTTACTCCAACTACAACAACAATATCTATTTCGCAACTTTTGAGCTATCGGTAGTTCTTCACAACCAACACAAATGATGCAACCAACCCAACCAACAAAACAACCACCACAATTGGCGCATGACTCACCACCACACTCACCATCACAAACATCACAAATTGAGTCTTCTCACGTCGGAAAAGGAAACAACGAAATCCGAAAGAGAAGAAAACCGACGTTACACATACTTGTTGGAAACAAGAGGAATAAAGACTTTTGGTTGAAACTTACATACAAATATCCAAGGATGAAAGACTCGGTGTGGACCAAAATTCAAAAACATTTTGGCAAAAAGTTCATAGTGAATACAACCGCCATGCATCTTTCCCACATACCAAGGATATAATCATGGGAAAGTGGACAACGTTGACACGTGATTACAACAAGTTAATTGGGATTTTCGCCGACTATGAACATCTTAGTGGTGAAAACGATTTGACGTGGCTAACTCGTTGTTATAAAAAAAATCTCCGAAACTTGGGGGTTTGCGTTGTCCACTTTGAAGCATGGGATGTCTTGAAAACTCATCAGAAATGGCGTGGTGCCAAAGTCATTATTCCCGGAAGACGCATTCGTACGGATGATGACGTTGAAGAACCAAACGAGCTATTTTGAAATGATCCGCAACCACTCCTCCCGGAACACAAGCCTTCCAAGAGTTAAAAATTGGACTCTACAAAATGGCGGGATATTCGTCAAGTATAGAAGCTTTCAAGGAGATGGTCCAAGAAGAGTTGCGATAATGACGTGTTAAAAAAGATGATTATGTCGCGACTCAAAAGAAATACGAGAAATTGAGGTTTCTTGGTACTACCGAGGGGATGATGCCGAAAGTTGTGACTCCTATCAACAAAATCAAAGACGAGATCCGAGAAAAATATTTTTAGTTTTTATGTATTTGTCGTATCGTATTTTTACTATATGGTATTTGAATTTTAGTTTAAAATGTGTTTGTTATAGTGAAAGAAAATGAAAGAAAAATGGAACCTAATAGCACTTATAATAGTTATAGATTGGGAGAATATTTTAGTTATAGTGGTGTTATTAGGTCTATGTTGAGCTGACAATCTAATAACAGTTATTGAGTTATCATTGCACCTAACTCTCTTAGAGTTTTATTCTTTGGATGGTTTATCCATGCTTATGAACCCATAAATTAAGGTTAACAAAATATATTTTCATTTTCGCGTCCCGCATCAAATGTAGAGGTGGCAAAACGGGCGGGCATGGGCCATGGGTTAAACGAGCTCATGTTATACGAATCACTTTAGAAAAGACTCAATACGGCAAAATAAATTCCTTAAACGCAACAAATCATTTATATTTAAAAAATTAAATATATTATATCTATATGTTTTAAAAAAAAAAGATTATAATGTTTTCTAATTAAAAAAAAATATGTGTCCGTTAATGTTTTTTCAAAATTTTTAATGGGTCTTAAATGTAAAATGTCCATTAATGCTAAATGTACCTAGATCTTTTATAAATTAGCCCAAATTAAAATATTCTTTTATTTTGGGCATAAATTGCCACCTCTAATCAAATAATTTACTTTAAGAAAAGTTATTACAAACATATCAATACAGTTAATTAGGATTTATGTAATTACTGTACTTAATTTGAAAAAGATATACAAAATCTTAACATTAAATAATAATTAGTCCAATCCAGAACAAGAAAAACAATGAATGAATTATTATCAAAAGCATTAAAAAAATTATTCCCGCTACACAAATTTCAAAAAATTTGAAAAGAAGAAACGCCTTGAGCGGGCCAAAATCACAAGTGGGCCCATATCTTCCAATAATTGCTGTCTATTAGCTGTCTCCACTCACATGAAAAACCATTTTCCAAACATACCCTTAAGCAAAGAAACAAAAATTTGACAATAGCAGGGGTAGTTTAGTCAGTTTAAATTTAAACGGGCTTAAACGGCGGGTAACATCGGGTCCCTAAAATACGGAATTTTCTTCTTGGTGTTTTCATTTGCTCACTTACTTTTATAAACTTATTAGTATATACTTTGGTTTTTATCATTTGGTGGTTATTTCGATAAATTATCTCAAATCAATTTTATTGATCGTGAAAGGTTAGTCAAAGTTGAATTTTATGATTTTGTTTTTCTAAAACTATGTTTGTTTATGTTAATAAATTATTAGAACTGATCTTAGGTTGTTAATTGTTTCTGAACTTTGATTGATTTTTGTTTTGTGAAAGATGTGGTTCAAATTATTGAATTTGATATGATCATGCTAGTTTACTTTTTGGTTTATGTTACTTATGAAATAATTCAATGTTGCAAAAATTGTGAGTCGGTAGTGAGGCGGTTGACCACCCTGTAGCATGTAATAGCCGATTAAAAGGCCGATTACCTTGTAAAAATCAACAAGGTGGAAGGCCGTGTACCTTGTAATCGCCAATTACAAGGCCGCCTAGGCCCATTTTTGCAACATTAAGTTATGATATGTACCCATCTCGTGTTTTGTAGTAATTATTTTGTTATTTTCGTCATCATTTATGACTTGTTTTGCATAAGCTGTAGAGATTTTTGTTCATTTATGCCTTTCTTGTACTTTGTTGACTTGTTTGAGATATGAGTCCTATATTATATTAGCAGTTGCTCTTGTAGTGATCCAAAATCTTGAAATCTAACTATTTATGTTTGGTCTTAGACCAAAGCCCTTGAATCATGCTTGATCACAGAGAAGGACATGTTATACTTGTTACACTCGCACATAACCACACATGATCAATATAATTTTGTGGTCCAAACCAAACTTTTGGTAATTTGGTGTCTGTGTGTGTGAGTGTCGTGGGGCAGTGCTGTCAAAGGCAAGCGCCTTGTGCGCCTAGGCGACAGGCGACGGCGAGGCGGACCCACAACGCCCAAAACCCTAGGCTCAGGCTCACAGACATTTAAAGCGACGATTTGGGCCTAGGAGTGTGATTAAATGGGTGGGTTTTGGTCGGAATCATGTTATAAACATGATACAAGGATCCAATCATACCCAGAAACACGTTTGGTTTGATTTTGGAAATTAGGCTTCATGGTACGATTTGGGATTTTTTGATTTAGAGTGTTTTAATCCAATTAAGTTAGTGGGATAGTGTTAGAATGCAGTGTGAATCTTATTGCAACCCTAGAATCTAACTAGAAACACAAAATGAATCAAAATCAAAGTTTATTGCAACATGCGCTTTTTTTTTTTCGGGCCCGCGCTTTTTATGCGCCTCTCACCTAGGCGAGATTTTGGGTCTTTGCGCCTTGCAATCGCATTCGCTTTTGACAACTATGTTGTGGGGTATGTTTGTGTGGTGGCTTTTGTGCTAACTACTGTGGGGTTTAGTGGATGCTGATGTTGCGCCACACTGCCAACTCACATCCTTATTACATCCGGTCTTAGAAGTTATACTTACCGGGTCTTGACAAAAGCTTTTGGCTTTTGCATTTTTTTTGGGTGAGTTTTACACATAAACTGCAGCCTGTGATTTAACTCCGGTTGTCAATATGTTAAGAATTTGAACATGAATTATCTACACTAGACATGAAACTAATGTGACTGGTTTGATACCTTGTTATAATTCAACTTGCTTGGTTTGTGTTCGAAAATGGAGTAATCTAATGGTCACAATATTCAAATGTAGCAGGGTAAATGGAGGTTGTCGAATCAAAACCATGGTTGCCGCAGGAAGGCAGTCAGATTACTCCTGAAATTTCTCTTTCTGTTGCAGAAAATGTTGCAGGTTTGTATATATGATTGTGTTTTCATGTCACATGTACAGAACAACTGAATATATTAGCTAATCATCTGTTTATGAACTTATTATGTACATAGTATATAGTATTATTTTGAAATTGTTCTATCACCGAAGAAAACATGATACTTAAAGATTTATACACGTCTATGTGTACACTAATTGATGTTAAATTTCTTGAAAACTAGGGTTCGAGCAGTGCGTCAAAGAAATCCTAAAGCTGATAGAACAAGATGCAGATTTCTTCGAATTGACAGCAGAAATCTATGATGCCAAAAAGTCCAAACTGACAAAACATGTAACCGAGTTGTCGCGCATGCATGGTGTGCTAGCTGATCAACATGTTGATTTAATCAAAAAGCAGCATGTTGATACTACTGATTCAAGCTCTCCTCAAGTTACTCAGATGTTTACTCCTGATCAGATGAGCAACACACATAAATTCAGGACACCTATCGGTTTTGATGTAATGAACTCTGGAGGTACTGGTTCTTATGCTTCTAGAAAAGATGGGTCGGAATCTTCTTTCTCATTGTCTTCTGATTCGGATTCTGAATCTTTTATGTCTATCAACAAGCTTCTAATTTCACCAGGCAATGATGATGTGTCGAAGGTAAAAGAAACTAAAGTCCCTGAGGTTTTACTTAACAAGATTGCTACGTTGGAAGAAGAGCTTGTTGGTTTGAACACAAAGCTTCAAACTCTATCAGACGAAAATACTAAGTTGAAGCACGAGATTCATGAGAAAGAGTCCGATATGCAGTCTCATATCGCCCATCTTAAAACTGAGAAAGCAAAAGTGGCTGAGCTTCAGAAGCAAGTGAGCGACCTTAAACTTGTGATTTCTGACTCAAACCTTAATATCAGAACAACGAGAGACGAGTTAGAGGCATCCAGAAAGCAAGTGATAGCAGCAGAGGATGAAATTTCAAAACTGAAGGATGAGCTGTCTAGCAAAATATTTGAGCAAACTCATTGGTTACAAGGTCAACTCGGGTCAACTCAGCAAGAAATTGCGTCCTTGCAGAAGCAGCTTGGTTCTGAAATAGACAAGAACGCTGAACTGCAAGAAGAAGTATCCTTATGTGTAGCTGATATATCAGTTCGTAATGATCAAATCACAGAACTAAATACTATGGTAAACCAATCCATGTCTGAAATATTACTACTGAAAAGCACACATGAGGCGAAAGAGGATACCTTGAATGCTGATATTGGAAGGTTGAAAATGGAACTAAGGGAAAAATGTCAAGCAGTCGATGCTTTAAACAAAAGCATGGACGCTTTAAAGTTAGCAAAAGATGGAGTTAAAGCTCAGCTCGACACACTTTATGCCGAGAAGTGTCATCAAGACAATGTAATCCGAGAACTAGAGACTCGTTTGGGTTCACTACAAGTTGAGAACGTAGGGGTACTTTCGTCATTTGATAGTGCACAAAAAGATGCAAATGAACTAAAACTGAAAGTTGCTGAATTGGAACGTGAAGTGAATATGCAGAAGGAAGTTATGTCAGACAGAGCAGAGGAGAAACGGGAAGCAATAAGGCAGCTATCTTTCTCACTTGAACATTACATGTCGGGATACAAAGAACTTCGTCAAGCATTTGTTAGCAGCAAAAGGCGTGCTGTTTTATCATCTTAAAGTCACAGGAGTCACAATTATCATCACAGTTGGTAGTTCTTCATTTTCTTTACTTCATGTTGTACTCTTTTATGAGTTCTGATTTCTGAAGAAACCATATATTTTGGTTCTTTCCTTTTAAACTTGGTTTTTATAGCATTTGAATATTGTGGTCAAAACTTTATATCTCTGTAGTCAAAGCAATGATCATGCTTGGATTTTTAATGTTTAAAATCAAATCATGATTTACGCTCTCAAAGGCTTTTATATTTTTATGCTAGACATTTTATTAATTTTTATAACCTTTTTCCCTTATAATTACTGCTTGACATTTTATCCTGGTTGTGTTTAGCGGTCGAAAAAAGGGACCATCCCGGCAAAAATTTGACTTTGGTGCGTTAAATTGAAGAAAAAAAAAGTTGAATATCTATATTTTTAATTGGCCTAAAGTACGATACATTTTTGTGCAATTTGCCCAACTTTTAAAACTATAATGGACTGATGTACAAATTAAGTACAACATCTTCAGCACACTGTACAACTCACCCAACCATTGAAATACCAAAAACAACCCACAGTGTTGATCCACAATCCCTTTAAAATCTGAAAAGCTAAGGGCTATTTTAGTCACTCACATTTTTAAAGGCAAAAAGGCGGGTAACTAACTAACTAACTAACCCTTTCATACTAGTATTTTTGATCTTCCATTTATAACTCTTCATAATCACTTTGTAAAACACATTCTTTTATATTCTCGCCAAGTTAACTGATTACTAAATTCTTTTTGAACCAGTTTAATTTTCATCAAAGGTTCGTCAATTCTTTCTTTAATCTTGGTTTCGTTAATGGTTTCTTGTATCTGTTGTTAAAGATCGAATCTTTATCATTATTAGTACTGAATTTAGGTGTTCTAGTTGATTCTTGATTATTTTTACTATAATCATTTATGATTCTGTTATGTCAAACTGTGAAGACGTTTACATGCCCGTGTTTATTTTCCTTAATTATTTGTGATTACGCTATGTGAAATATGTTATTTAGACGATCCTGTCATGATTCGTGTTTGTTTTTCAAATTTTGTATTTTTAAAAGACATTAGATATAAACGTGAAAAATTGTAAATGAAATATGACTGATTATGAATGTTTATGGTTCTGATTCAGAATGATTGGATTAGTGGATGCGTATTGTTAATCACTAAGTGCTGATCTTGAATCCAGTGCATATAATTGCTGATAGATTGGGGGCAAATGATAGGTGTCGGTTCATATATGTGTTTCAGATGATGATTCTCAGGTCAATGCAGCAATATAGACCGCCTAATATTTGTTTTATCTTAAAAAACTAGTTGAAACACACACGCCTTTTTTATACATTTTTTTGTGATTTAGACATGCTATTATATAAATGATGTTAATCTATTGAACCTGTATCTTTGTGTCCATATTAAGTATATGGTACTAGATAAAATTTCTCCATACCTTGTGGAAGACCGGATTGGGTTAACGTTGTACTAGATAAAATTTGTTATGATCATCATGATAAGTTGAACCTGATATTACCACACACGAATGCCTTAATATTGATTGGTTGTGTATGTTAGAACTTAAAACTTTGTTGTACATATTACTAACCAGTCTCACGCATAATTGATATAGCTTATATAAGTGTTGGAATCTAGACTCGATCTTATGTTATGAATTTCAGGTATTGTAGTGCAGTTATTCTTAAATGGCGGGTGTTAAATCAGAATTGCATTCGAAGCACAAGTACAGTCAGATTAGTCCTGAAATAGTTGAAGAAAGTGTTAAAGGTAAGATCGTATTAGGATGTTTACCATTTTGTTTAACTTATAGTATATATTACTTACAGATTTCGTGTCAGAATGATTCTATCAGCAAATAAATTAGTTAATATGGAGATCCCATTTAATGTTCGTGCTGGAGTTTTAATGTGTAAAATAATTGACCTTTGAATATATGGAAATCAGGGTTCCAGCAGTCTGTTGAAGAAGTTATTAACACGACAAAAGAAAGTGATGATCAGATGAGGTCTTACTTGACAACAAGTTTAGCCGAGTTATCTAGGAGGCATACTGTGTTGGCAGATCAGCATTGCTTGTTAAAAGAAAAAGTCATCAATGATGAGGTGAGCGTAAAAGAAACCAGTGAGGCTTTACTTAAAAGACTTTCCGATTTGGAACAAGAGGTTGGTAGTTTGGATGAAAAGATTGCAATCTTAGAAGAAGAAAATACTAAGTTGAAGCTAGAGGTTCTGGAGAGTGAATCAGATGTGCATGAGTCTCAATCAGATTCGTCACAACAGGATATTGAGTCGGCTGAGCTGGTGTTTGCCAACAATTTGATCTTAAAACTAGCTGGAGAACTTGCCACTGAGGAATCAAAGGTGCATATGCTAGAGAAAGATCGGAATGAACTTCTACTATTGGTTGAAAACATTGGTAACAGAGTTGCATCAATGGAAGAAGAGTTAAAAGATACCAAAACGAAACTGTTAATATCAGAAAAGGTAATTTCACATCTGAAGCAAGATCAAGGTCAAGTAGATCAACAAGTACTGGACTCATTATACGAGAAGATTGAATCTTATTCAAAAACAATTAATGAATTACTACAGAGAATTGCTACTGAGACGTCAATACGCGAAGATCAAACCATGAAGGTAAACAGAAAGATTGATGTGTACAAGGGTTTAATATCAGAAATGGAAGTCATGAATAAGTTGAAAGAGGATATTTGGAGTGATGATGTTGGAAAGTTGAAAGTGAAAGTTGAGTCGAAATGTAAGTCATTCAGTGATTTGATTGAACGCTTGAAGGCTTTGAAGGTAGAGAAAAATGGTCTTAGTGAACAGCTTGAGACACTTCAAAAAGAAGATTGCACTAAAGACGATTTAATCCAAGAACTAGAGACCTGTTTGAATTCACTGCAAGCTGTGCATGTTGGGGTACGATCGTTGGTTGATGATGTAGATAAAGTAAACAATGAACTAACATTGAAAATGGCGGAACTGAACAAGAAGGTGAAAGGCAGTGCAAAGTTATTTCAGAAAGAAGAAAAGATGGAGTTAGAGAAAGATAGAGTTAAAGAACAGCTCGACACACTTCATGCTGAGAAGTGTCATCAAGACAATGTAATCCGAGAACTAGAGACTCGTTTGGGTTCACTACAAGTTGAGCATGCAGGGGTACTTTCGTTATTCGACAATGCACAAAAAGATGCTAATGAGCTAAAACTGAAAGTCGCTGAATTGGAACGTGAAGTGAATATGCAGAAGGAAGTTATATCAGACAGGGCAGAGGAGAAACGGGAAGCAATAAGGCAGCTATCTTTCTCGCTTGAACATTACATGTCGGGGTACAAAGAACTTCGCCAAGCATTTGTTAGCATCAAAAGGCATGCTGTTTTGACTTCTTAAAGTCACAGAATTCACAATTGTCAACAAAGTTGGTAGTTCTTCATTTTCTTTACATAATGTTTTACTCTTTTATGAGTTCTGAAGAAACGAACCATATATTTTGGTTCTTTCCTTTTAAACTTGGTTTCATAGTAGCATTTTGAGTATTGTGTTTAAAACTTTAAATTTCTGTAGTCAAAAGAATGATCATCCTTTGGATTTTTAATGTTTAAAATCAATTCATGATTTATGCTCTCAAAGGCTTTTATAACCTTTTAATAACTGCTTGACATTTTATCATGGTTGTGTTTACCAGGTGGAATTTTTCCTGACAGTTCTGCTTCTAAAAGTCATTTTGGTTTAAATTATAGGCGATAACCTTTTTCGAGTGTTTTGAAACCCGGGTCAACCCGGCCGGTTAACCGGTTCCGGCCAAAAAAACGGGTCAAAAAACCCCGGGTTTATAAAATCGGGTTAATCGGTTAGACCCGCCAGGTTTTGAGTGACCCGGGTCAACCCGGTTCTCGAAACCCGGCCGGGTTTCGTTTTTTGAATTTTTTTTAATAAAAACCCGGGTTGACCCGGCGGTCTAACCGGTTGACCCGGTCAAAAAAATAAAAAAATAATAAATTGAAAACCGGGTTGACCCGACGGTCGAACCAGTTGACCCAGTGCCCGTTGACTCGATCGGGTCGATTTCGAACCGGTTTTCAAAACATTGCCTTTTTCTATAAGTTAGAAAACCTCTGATTGGGAAAAAAAAAAAACTTTGATGCCATAAATTGAAAAGAAAAAAAAAAGTTAAATATTTATATTTTGAACTGATCTAAAGTTTTGTTAAAAAGAATAACTGTCCTAAAGTACAACACATTTTTCGTGCAATTTGCCCAACTTTTGGGACAAGTTATTTGGACCCTCCCATAGAGAGGGTTTGCAATCATTGCATGCATTGCCAGTTTGTACCGTGTGAATCATCAGTTGTATGGTTTGACTAAACCGTCTCTGATGTGACAACATATAGAGGATTTCCCCGACTTTTAATAAAACTATAATTGACTCATGCACAAATTAAGTACAACATCGTCAGCACACTGTACAACTCACCCAACCTTTGAAATACCAAAAACAACCCACAGTGTTGATTCACAATCCCTTTAAAATCTGAAAACTAAGGGCTATTTTAGTCACTCACACATTTTTAAAGGCAAAAAGGCGGGTAACTAACTAACTAACTAACTAACCCTTTCATACTACGGAGTAGTATTTTTGATCTTCCATTTATACCTCTCTTCATAATCACTTTGTAAAACACATTCTTTTATATTCTCGTCAAGTTAACTGATTACTAAATTCTTTTTGAACCAGTTTAATTTTCATCAAAGGTTCGTCAATTCTTTCTTTAATCTTCGTTTCATTCATGGTTTCTTGTATCTGTTGTTAAAGATCGATTCTTGATCATTATTAGTACTGATTTTAGGTGTTCTAGTTGATTCTTGATTTTATGATTCTGTTATGTCAAACTGTGAAGACGTTGTTTATAAGACCGTGTTTATTTTCGTTAATTATTTGTGATTATGATATGTGAAAGATACTATTTAGAATTTTAGATGTTCCTGTTATGATTCTTGTTGGATATAAACGTGAAATATTGTAAATGAAATGATGACGATTATGAGCATTTATGGTCTGAGAATCTGATTCAGAATGATTGGATTAGTGGATGTGTATTGTTAATCACGATAGGTTTAAGGAATGACGTGAAAGTGTTTTTCTTGAATTCATTGCATATAATTGATGATAGATTGGGGCCAAATGATCTTGAATTCACGTGATGATTCTCGGGTCTCTACAGCTACAGTCCGCCTAATACTTGTGTCATTATGCAAAACTAGTTGGAACACGAGCGCATATTTTTATTTACTTTTTTGTGATTTAGACAAGCTATTATATAAACGATGTTAATTTAGTGAACCTGTATATTTGTGTCCATATTAAGTATGTGGTAGCAGATAAAATTTCTTATGATCATCATGATATTGATAAGTTGAAACTGATATTTTACCACAACACGAATGCCTTAATATTGATTGGTTGTTACCGATGTTAGAACTTAAAACTTTGTTGTACCTATTACTAAACCAGTCTCACGCATAACTGATATAGCTTATTTTAGTCTTAAAATCTAGACTCAGTCTTATGTTATGATATTCAGGTATTGTAGTGCAGTTGTTCTTAAATGGCGGGTGTCAATTCAGAATTGCATTCGAAACCCAATGACAGTCGGATTAGTCCTGAGATAGTTGAAGAAAGTGTTAAAGGTAAAGTCGTATTAGGATGTTTACCATTTTTGTTTAACTTATAGTATATACGGAGTATTACTTATTTGATGTTGCTGCTGCAGTTTTAATCTTTAAAATAATTGACCTTTAAATATGTGGAAATCAGGGTTCCAGCAGTCTGTTGAAGAAGTTATTAACATGACAAAAGAAGATGATGATCAAATGAAGTCTTACTTGACAACAAGTTTAGCCGAGTTATCTAGGAGGCATACTGTGTTGGCAGATCAGCATTGCTTGTTAAAAGAAAAAGTCATCAATGATGAGGTGAACGTAAAAGAAACCAGTGAGGCTTTACTTAAAAGACTTTCCGATTTGGAACAAGAGGTTGGTAGTTTGAATGAAAAGATTACAATCTTAGAAGACGAAAATACTAAGTTGAAGCTAGAGGTTCCAGAGAGTGAATCAGATGTGCATGAGTCTCAATCAGATTCGCCACAACAGGAGTCGGCTGAGCTGGTTTTTGCCAACAATTTGATCTTACAACTAGCTGGAGAACTTGCCACTGAGGAATCAAAGGTGCGTACGCTAGAGAAAGATCGGAATGAACTTCTACTATTGGTTGAAAGCATTGGTAACAGAGTTGCATCAATGGAAGAAGAGTTAAAAGATTCCAAAAAGAAACTAGTAATATCAGAAAATTTAATTTCACATCTGAAGCAAAATCAAGGTCAAGTAGATCAACAAGTACTGGACTCGTTATACGAGAAGGTTGAATCTCATTCAAAAACAATTAATGAATTACTACAGAGAATTGCTACTGAGACAGCAATACGCGAAGATCAAATCACGAAGGTAAACAGAAAGATTGATGAGTACAAGGTTGTGATATCAGAAATGGAAGCAACGAATAAGTTGAAAGAGGATATTTGGAATGACGATGTTGGAAAGTTAAAAGTGAAAGTTGAGTCAAAATGTAAGTCATTCAGTGATTTGATTAAACGCTTAAACGCTTTGAAGGTAGAGAAAATTGGTCTTAGTGCACAGCTTGAGACACTTCAAAATGAAGATTACACTAAAGACGATTTAATCCAAGAACTAGAGACCCGTTTGAATTCACTGCAAGCTGTGCATGTTGGGGTACGTTCGTTGGTTGATGATGTAGATAAAGTGAACAATGAACTAACACTGAAAATGGCGGAACTGAACGAGAAGGTGAAAGGCAGTGCGAAGTTATTTCAGAAAGAAGAAAAGTGAGGTAGAAGCATTTATTGCCTGCAGAACATGCTGTTTTGACTTTTTGAGTTGACCGAATCTGCAATGTGTCAAAGAGATTACTAATTCATATTTTTGTTCATACTACTGTTGTTTCATATAACCATCACATCATACTCATTGGTTAGACTTTGTTATTCTAGATTTGTAGTTTTACTCATTCATGAATTGCGAAGCAAAATGTGGTTTGCTGAACTATAACCGTGTCTTGATTCTTTCTTTTACTTGCAATACATGTTGTATCATGGATTTCTTTTGCTAGCAATGTGTCAATGAGATTACTAGTTCCTTTTATTTTTTGCAACAGTCGATAGTATTTCGTTAGTAGCCTTAGTTCTTCTTATAGTCATGGCAAAAGTATCCATAACCTGAAATTTGATTTTAGATAGTAAATAGTAAATACTTTTGTTATAACTCATATTTTTAACTTACGATTACCAGAAACATATTGTTGTAGTAGGTCTTAGGATTGGTTCACCGGTGTAATAAGTTGATTCTTTGGTCGGTTGGTTATGGTCGTGTCCGTGTAATTTAAGCATCTTGCTATTTTATATACTCGAGAGAAGCTGTTTGGTTGAGCGCGTTGAGCATGAAAAAAAAACATACATATCGTAACTATGAGTCAAAAAAATGAGGTATATGTTAATATTTGAATATTATGAGTAAAAAGTGTAACTTTTATAAATCATATTGTACTTGGAAGTTATAATGCGCCAAAACTAAAGGGGCAAAACAAAAAATTTAAATAAAAAAAACTAAATTTTATGGTTTTTACCCGGTCCATGAATACGTGAAATAGCCCAAACAGTCTTGTTGAGGTCATTCCTATATAACAGATTGTTAGTAACATAAACCCTTGAAATCATAAACCCTAGAAAGAAGAAAGAATGAAAAAAAGAAGAAAGAATGAAAGAAAGAAAGAAAATGTCAGATTAGTGCATTCCTTTTGACATCCAAATAAAAATCATCGAAAGACTTCCCGTGAAGCCTTTGATTCGGTTCAGGTCAGTTTCCAAACCATGGAAGTCTTTTATCGAAACATCTGAGTTTATTAAAAGTTACGGCGCCCGCAACACATAGCCGCGTAGTTGTAGTATTCTAAGCTACAAAGAAGATAGGTTTGATGATGATGGAAAGTACATTTGTTTTGTAGACGATGATAATAACAATGAAACTCTTTTTAAGGTTGTTCCATCTGTTGTTGTTCCTCCGCACGTTAAAGAATGTTCTATTACATGCATCGTTGGTGCGTGTCATGGATTACTGTGTTTATATGGTTTCAATAAAGGTTTTAAAAATGTGTGTTTGTTATTTGGAACCCTTCTATTGAAAAATCATTTGGTATTATTACCACTAATGATATTTACTTTCCTACTATTGGTTTCGGGGTATGTCCGGTTACTAGAGATCCTACCGTTGTGAAATTAACATATTCATATGATGACACTTGGAGTGTTGAAGTTTTTACATTGAGTTCGGGGGTTTGGAATGTGATTCCAAGTAGTAATTCGCCTCGTAACTCAATTCAATTTAACAAATCAACTAATATTGTTATAGATAGGTTTATTTATTGGGGTGCTTGTGAAAGGACCTATGCTGATGATGGTACACCTACCCCAATTCATATGCTTGTGTCATTTGATTTGATTACCAAGGAATTTAGAGTGCTAGACCTACCAGATAGCTTAACAAACGAGCTACATGGAAGTTTCGTCGTGTCCGTTTGTAAGCTAAGGGAATCTCTTGTTGTGTATGGAGAGATTATGGTCAAGGAAGCACTTTGTTATGGTGTATGGGTAATGGAGCATGATTCGTCTTTCATAAAGCTATTCACAATTGGCGCACATATAGGTAAGATATTGGGGTTTAGGAAGAGTGGTGAACCTATATTTGAAGCTCAGAAGGACGGTGAAGAGCCTACCACGCTTGATCTTTACGACCCCTGTTCACAACAAATCAAGAATCTTGGAATCGTTGGAGCAAAGGGCTCATGAACACGTACGTACAAATGTTGGTACAAGGTTAAATGCCTTATGAAAAGCTACGGATACACCGTCACGTGTTTAGACCTCAAAAGTGCAGGATTAGATCCATCTGACCCCAACAAGATATTGTCTTTTGATGAATATAACAAGCCTCTTATTGACTTCTTGTCATCGTTGTCTGACCATGAACACGTACGTACAAATGTTTATTGTACTTGAACATGTTATTATGAAATGAAAACTTACGAGTGGTAATTGCAGGTGATTTTGGTAGGGCATAGTGCAGGAGGACTAAGTGTGACAAATGCTACTCGTAAGTGTCCAAATAAGATTAGCCTCACTGTTTATATTGCAGCCACAATGCTAAAATCCGGATTTCTGACTGAGCAAGATATTAAAGATGTAAGTTGAATCAACTAACTTGTAACTTTTGTAAATACGTTATAAGCGTTCTTTTGGTAACGTTACTTTTATGTGATCCAAATTTGCTAGGGTGTCCTTGATGTATCAGAATATGGCGATGTTTATGATTTGGAATTTGATTAGGACCCGATAAACCTCCTACTAGCGCAATAGTCAAAAAAGAATTACAGCAAAAAGTTATCTATCATATGAGCCCTCAAGAGGTATTTGGTATTTGATTAATCATTTTTATGTTTACAAATGAATTTAGAAAAACATATATCTTTTGGTTCGACTACACATATATAATTTTTGAATTGTCTTTACCGTTTAGGATGTTACATTAGCCACAATGCTGCTAAAACCAGGACCCCTTTATGCGTTTCAAAGTGCTCAGTTCAGGGAAGAAAATGAGGGTGCAGAAAAAGTGCCACGGGTATATGTTGGGTCACTGAATTCCCCACTCTTCTTCTAACAAGGATTTGAACGTAAAATAACCTAAGTGTAAACAAGTCACTGAGTGAACAGTAACTCAGTGAGTCTTCTTCAGGATGCTTAGATCGAGCCTAAGAAGAAAGGTTCTCCATTCAGTGAGGCGGAACTCAATGAGTGAGATCTAAGCCAAGAAGAAGGTGATGGGTTCAGTGAGGATGACAATAACTCATTGAACCCCAAGACTCCTCAACAACTATCATGGTATTGAAGACTGATGACTTAAAGACTAAAGTTTTGGCAGGACTGGGCGGGAAAGTTTGAACTGTTTCACTAAAGTGCTTTATCACTTTAAGGTCAAACTTTCCCCAAATGGTTAAAACCAGGCTGTCATCAGAAAGTGCCTTTTGGACTTAACCCAAAGAAGTTTCCCTTGCCAGAGAATAAAATCTATCAAGATTTTATTAAGGAACGCTTAGGTCCATTGTATAATAGAGTTGTTCATAATTGTGTATAAATAGGTTGCATAAGTGAGGAGTAAAAGTTGACAAGTTTGTGCAATTAATGCAAAGCATTCACAAACCACTTTTACTCCTCCAAAGAACAACATAGCCCCTGAGATAGCTCAGTGGGTCCTTAGTTGTCACTCAAACATTGTTTTGAGTTTAGAGAGGAGTCAATACTACACTTGTCATTTTCAATCCCAAGTGTTATTCCGCAAACACTTGGGTACGATTCTTTTTGATTAACTTCTAATAAAGAATTAAACGTTGAAAAATATTGTCTCTTATCTTTACGTTGCTTTATTGTTAATCATTTATACATCTTTGTTAAAAGTCATACAACTTGGTTACATTAGCTTTTTAGTTACTGTAAACCAAGTAAAAGGGACCAACAAGTGGTATCAGAGCCTCTGATTTGTAAAACTTAAACCTGTTTTCAAAACTTAAGAGTGCTCAAGTTTTTAAAATCAAGATCCCACTATGACTAACATAGATGTTCCCCAACTTGTCGACAAAAAGGGTGGAAGTTATTCAGCCCCTCGACTTGAAGTTGGCAAATTTAATAAGTGGAAAAAGCGAATGCTTTGCTACTTAACTGGGATGGAACCATATTACATTAAGTTGTTTAATGATGGTCCATATGTCCCAACAACAGCCCAAGGTTTAATCAAACGTGAAGCTCAGTGGACCCCAGATGAAAGGAGGGTGGTCAATCAAGACCAGCGCCTGAAAAGCATCATTATATCATGCCTTCCTGATGATATAATGGAATCAGTGATCAATTGTCCCACTGCCAAGCAGACGTGGGCTGACCTGGTTCATAGCTGTGAAGGGCCTTCTGATACCAAAGAGAATAGAATCATGGACCTGAAGCTTGAATACAACACCTTCAGGGCTAAGGATTCTGAAAGTCTCTCTGAGACTTATACTCGGTATAAGACCCTCCTGAATGAGCTGACCAATGATGGTGTTATTTTGTCAAAGCATGAAATCAATGTTGGCTTTGTCAACAGTCTCCCTGAGAAGTGGTTAAACTTCTCTCAGGGTTTGAGAAATGCTAACCACATTCAGACCCTTGAGCTCCCTGCCATCTATGGGAAGTTTGTCTATGAAGACAATATTATCACCAAGAGATACCCTGGTAAAGCTCAGGAGACCAAAAAGCCCTTGAAAATTTCACCAATATCAACTGCTTTCTATTCCAAAGGTGTTGTGCAAGATTTTCAAGATGGATCTGATGATGAGGTTGACTAAAGAACCAGTGAGGAGTACCTAAATAATCTTCAAATTGAATTTCATGAAAGGGCACTCCTTGCTAATTCAAAAAGGTTTTTTTAAGAAAAACAAATTCCCTTCAAAGGCAAATGAAAACACTGAATGTTTTAAATGTGGCAAAATGGGCCATTTTGCTAAAGATTGTTTTTCAAAAACAACCTCAGAACCATCTTTCAAATTTTTAGGAAATAACTCTTTTTCAGGCCCCAGCAAATTTCAACAAAAAATGCTTCAATCTAGTCAAAGATTTGAAAAAGTCCCTCAAATTGACTTTGAAGCCAAGTACAGAAAGACAAAAGCTAAACTTGCCCTTCTTGAATCATCCTCACCAGTCTCTCAGCCTCCTCAGGCTCCAAAGCCTTCTCAAGCCAAGAACAAAGGGCTTGTTGCTGAAACATATGACTGGGATGAGGTTGAAGTGTCCTCTGATGATGATGAAGTTCACATCAGTGCCCTGATGGCCCTATCAGATGGCAACAAGCTTGCTGTTGGGAAAAGTCATGCAAGAAATGGTGAATGGGTTAACATCACTATGAGGAAGGTAAACATTTTACTTTCTATGGATGATAATGATGATTGGAAATCTTACTTAGATTATATTAATGTTGATCTTAAGTATGTTGAAGAGCAAAGACTTAATTTGTTTTCAAAATTTAACAAACTGAGTTTTGAATTAAATCATAGTAGATATGAACTACTTGCTTTAAAACAAGCCAAGCTTGAAAGTGTTACACTTCAAATTCAAAACTCTGAACTTGTAAAACAAAATCAAGCTCTTCAGGAAGAACTTAAGAAAGAAAAGGATGTTATTTGGAAATGGACTCAGGAAAACCCCAAACTTTATGAAACACTAAGTCTCACACCCAGCTCCAATAAGGCTGTTATGGGTGATGAGCAACTTACTGAAGTTTCTGGGGAGAGTAGCCATTCAACAACTTTTCTGTCAGCCAACATACTCTCTAGCAAAGAACTTGCTCCTAAACCCAGTGATTGGATTGAAAGAAACAATCCTGATAGTAAGCTACCAAATTTTAACACTGGAAGAATCCTGGAGCCTGAAAGTCAGGCTATCAAGGAGTTGCTAGGAGTCACTGATGAACTTAGTCCTACTGAGTCCATCACTGAGTCTAAGTCTGATTCACCACTCCCTCTACTGAAACATCTTCAGGGAGCTGAACCCAATTCTGACCTTGCACCATTAGTCTATCAACCCCATTCTCCTAAGGAGAAATCAGGGTTAGGAAAGACTATTCTGAAAAGACCTACTCCTGCACCCACTGAACACCACACACCTTCAGTACCTACTAAGGTGAAACCTGAAAGCACTGACTCAAAGGTTGATCAGCTTTCTGAACTTGTCAGGATGCTGAGTGAGAAAATTGAGTCCACTGAAAAAATTTCTGACTCAAATGTAAAAACCCCATCAGTATCATCAAGTTCATCCAAACCAAAAACCACACCCAGACCTTCAGGGAGCTGTGAACTGTGCAATTATCAAAATCACAGCACTGATAAATGCTACAGAGTCCTGTTTTGCATGATATGCAAACAAGAGGACCACAGAACTTGTGATCACATCCCCCACACTGCTTCTTTAAAAGCAAAAGGTCTATACAAAACTCAAGGCTATCAGTATGCCACACCTTCCAAACAAAGACTGAAGGCTAAGCCTTTCTTGCCATGTCCTCACTGTGGTTTCAATGATCATCTTCCTGATGATTGTATGATGAAAAATTGCTGTGACATCTGTGGAGATCCCTCCCATGAAACCAAGGGACATGACAAAGTCATTCAGTCCAGATGGAAAAACCTCACCAATACTTCTCAGTCACCTGAGGCATCAACCTCCACAAAATGTAAAACATGTGGAAGCTCAGGTCACACAACTTCAGACCATGATTCATTAGCTCAGTTCAAAAAGTCCCTGAGGACTAAGCCCACTAGAAAGTGGGCCAACAAGAAAAACTAACCCAGTTTACTGTTTGTGAAGAAACACATCAAGGATCCTACTTGTCGAGATGCTCTAGAAGTATGTGTGACAAACGGTAATTTTCAACCCATATTTTAATTATAAATATTGACTTCTTATGTTTTGACTATCTAAGCTAAGCATTCATAAACTAGAGTAACTATTTCGGGAAAACAAACCCGCACAATGTAGCTTACAGTAACTCACCTCACTAACTATTTTATCAGAATTACACGAATTATTACGTTTTTCTGACTATTATTGATCATTTACGAGAAGTCATCTCGCACCAAACACCACACGCGTACCAACACAAATCCTAGTAACGGCATGAATTTTATATTGGTTATCCGGAGTCAAAATGGTGTTTTATGTTACTTTTATGAAAACACTCTCATAAGTTATATATTCTCGTGCTCGCGACAACCCGAAAAACACTAAGTTAAACCGAAGCTCAACAAGATACGGGATACCTTTACCCACTAATCAAATACTACATTTTATTAAACCTCACCTTACCTTTTTCCTTTTAACTTCACACTTAATTTAAAACAACAACAACAACAACAACAACAACAACAACAACAACAACAACAACAACAACAATAATAATAATAATAATAATAATAATAATAACTACAAAATCGTCCTTGGTGGTCAAACCCAAACCGACCCTCACCTTATCTATTTCTTCTTTATCTGTTTCTCCCTTTGGGGAAAAGATAAAACCCAAAGCCAACCCCTGATCAATTCTCTCTCTACATCTATGGAGATTCGATACAACCAAGGTATTAATAAAACAAAATCAACGACAAGAAATTAAAACCAGATCCGTTTCAGGCGTGTATGACACCACTCAGAGGTGGTCACGCTCCAAGAGTCCAAGCGGAGCAGTTGGTGTGAAGGGGGGACGATTACCCCTTTTTGCTAACTATCTCTTTGTACCAATAATGAATGGAATCAAACTCATCCATGTTATCTTTTTAAAAACCCATCTCGGTTCACAAGGTTCCACACACTTAAACAACTATCAAGCAAGTATCAACTCCAAGATAACAAGGTGGTCTAGAAGGGATCAAGTCTGAATCCAAGAGGTGTGTGGAATTGCTTCTTGAACCGGGTTGGAGCTTCTGTTTTAGTACCCATTGTAACCGTCCCTTTTGTTGTAAGAACCCTAATCTAAATCCTTTTCTTTTCTTTCATTCGAATCAGTAATATGTTGTGTTATTTGTTATGTTTTTCCTAATTTAATTTAAATAGACTTTGGTATAACCTGCTTTTGAATCAAATCGACCTTAACCATTTTGGGTACAATTGATTATTTTCTTGTGTTTTTGGTATGGTTATAATCTAGTTTAGTTAATTGAAATGATGAATGAAAACCTAAATCGACCCAATATAATGGTAAACGATTTTCTGACTTTGTGTTAAGAATGGGTTAAGTGATTTTAGCAATAAGTTTTGGTACTAAACTAATGTGTGGCAAACCAAATAAGCATACTAATGGTAACCTGTATATTGGCTCTTGATGTAAGTGCTTATTTGGTAACTTATTAGACCTTATTATCAACTTAAGTTATGTTGCTTTTCATGTTTTTGTGTGGGTCAAAACCCACTGTGGTCGAACCACAGTGGTTGCCATTGAAATTGTTTTTTTTGTATTACAAGTTGCTCATGGGTTAAACGTATTTTTGCTTGAGTCGAAATCGGTTTGGTTTAACTTGGTGTTTGCCGAGTAGTAGTTTAGACCGAGAGAAATACTCAAGGTGTCTCGCTTTGCTTACTTTGCTCAACGTTATTCTTGCTCAACATTGTGTTGACCAGCCTGTTTTGCGTTGAGATAACAAGTAGTATTATAGACTTTTTACTCCGATTTCTGGCTTGGTTTAAAACCGTGTAGTCCCGGGTTTGGTTGTTTTGAAATACTCACTTGTTAGCTCTTGGTGTGAGGATCCATTTAAGTTTGTTTACCTGTGTTGAGTCACCTGAGCGAAGGGGCATTTGGTTGTTTACTTGCGTCAAAAATAACATCACCAACAACATAACAGTTTTCAAAATACTATTAATATTTTGAGCCTAAGTGTGCATTGGTTTTTATAAAGCTGGCCCAACAGGCCCATTCCTTTTCTGTTCCTTTTTGAATACTGATAAGGGTGCGTTTGAATTCAGTACACAAATATTTGGCCAAATATTGGATTTAAGTTGGTAGAACAGATGGGATAAACGTAAACCTGGAATGTGATCTTTATTTGTGTCGAGCCACATTACTTGTTTCTTTTTGATTTATTACACCACGGCTTAACGACTCGACTTGGTTCCCGACTCTTTTCTTTTCACTCGACCACGAGCCCGCGACGTAATTTATAACTAACCTATTAAACTTATTTATAATCAAAACCACATATATACATTAAAACTTATAAAATTAGACTAAACGAAATCTTAAGTTTTGAACTTGATACTAAAGGTTTATATTTAAATTATTTCACTTATTTCGGCTTATAAAGGTGTACTTGAGTTTTATAAACAATATACAACGGCTTATTTATTTAAACGTATATTCAAGTCACACTCAACTTTCATAAAAATCCTACATACTTTAACAACTCTAATAAACGGACAATAAACATTTTAGACAAACATACATTTTTAAAATATATGGTTACTAGTTTATTAAACATAAATGCTTTAAATAAAACCATCACTTAATTATATATTTTATAAATGCACTA
The DNA here is from genome assembly GCA_030686995.1 of Artemisia argyi. Classification (NCBI taxonomy): domain Eukaryota; kingdom Viridiplantae; phylum Streptophyta; class Magnoliopsida; order Asterales; family Asteraceae; genus Artemisia; species Artemisia argyi. The sequence continues at coordinate 137,470,716 of CM060708.1, read as the reverse complement.
AGTTAAATACGTATATATATACTTCTAAGGTTAAAGTCATTATTTTCCGCCAACGTCTAACACCCATTGAAATTATCTTCCCGTATTTCGTCTTTCGGTCATCGTTCAATCAAAGGTTTATTCATCCTTAATTTTTTTTTATCGTTTATTTATATACACTTCCAAGAGCCAATACACACAAACGTTTAGAAAACCGTTTTCAAACTTAAATGATGCCACACATGCAACAATAGCACAACACTTTAAAACTTTGAGTTCATTTTAACTTCGTTGAGTTTTAAACTTAAACTATGGACTAAGACATGCCTTACTAATCTAGGTCGCGTGTTGGTGCCGAACACTATCTGATTTATTGCACTATCTTACTGATGTACTACTGAGGTGAGTTTATAGCCCCACTTTTCTTATACTTGTTTTATAACTATGGGGGTGAGAAACATGCAAAACGTTTTCTGGACCACAATACTATTTTGCTCAAAACTATTGCGTAGTTAGCCTAAGCCCCTGGACCCACTGTTATGCCCACATTCATGAACCGTTAATTCCCGTTGGGAAACGCGATTGATATAAATAGATCTATTGGGGGTGACTCCCCTCGTTCGGTTGGCCAGACGGGTCAATGCGAGCGTGTATCAAGTCGGACTACGAGTGTATTGGGTTAAAACACTGGCTATGGGCCCCTGATTATTAATTATGTGCTACCGTGTAGCGCACTGAACTGTCTAGATTCGGTTGCATGAACTTAGTGCTAGTGCGATAGACTATTTTGTATGACATTATATGCGTTGTAATGTTCGTACACAAAACTATTGGTCCAACTTATTACTATACTTCTAAACCTATAGACTCACCAGCTTTTTGCTGACTTTTAGCATGTTTTTCTCAGGTGTTTGAGTCGTTTATTATTCGGCATGGCATGGCAAGGCAATGGTCGTAACTTTTCCCCGAAGTGTTTTCACATATTGACTTTGACTTGTTTTATTGGGACCACTAGACTTGGGCTTATCTATTAATCTTAAAAATGTTGTTGTAAACTCGACTTTATTAAACTTAATGTATTTTAACGGAATATGTATTCCGTTCTTTATTTCCTTATGTTGTGATTCCAATTTAGTAGCACCCCAGTGACATGTATGCTTCCGCTGGACCCGATTTTGGGGGTGTTACAGATTGGCATCAGAGCCAAGGTTATAGAGAACTAGATACATATAAACCCTAAACTATAACCACTTTTTACAAAAGCAAGTCCCTATGACTACCACTTGCCTGCCTGCCTTGCTTGTCACTTTACGTACTGAGTACTTGTCTTAACTATATGTTATGCCTTGATATTATATATATATACGCATATATATACTATAAGTATTTCTATATATACTTACACACTTATACCGTACTTGTCACAGACTATGCCTTCCTCTGACAACACTAAGGATACCTTACCCACTCGCACTTCACCATCACCCTTGATCGCACCAAGTCCCATTACTGATCATGCCATACATTCCACCCAGACTCCTACTACCAGGCGCCGGGCCTCTTACACGAGGGTCCGAGGGCGTCGCCTCCAGTCACCATCCGTTTTCTCACCTGTACCCCGTAGGAGGACCCGAGCTGCTTACGAGGGTGCCTCTACTCCACCTCACTCACCCATTCCATCCCCTGACCATACACCACTTCGTCAAAGGCTCAGGAGGGCCGATGACTCTTACTCCGTAGAGGAGGAGACTGAGCCTGAAGAGGATCCCGAGGAAGAACCGAAGGAAGAGGTACCAAGTACATTCGAGGCAGGTGAGAGCTCGAGGGATGCACAGATTCAGGGAGTGGATGCGGATGTTGATGTACCTTTAGGATTGGGTCAAAGAGCTGCCATGCTCCGTGCCAGGGAGGAGGGTTTGGATGCTGTCCCTGCTACTTTTGAGATTGGGCAGAGCTCTAGGGGAGCTCATCAGGAGGATACTAATGGGGAGATATGGAGGGACATTGAGTGCGTGTTCAGTACCGCACCTCGTGTTGCGAGTCCCGAGTACACACCTTCTTCTCCATCTTTTGTGCCACCTTCCCCATCTCCACCATCATTTTACTTACCATCTCCATCCCTACCACCTTCCCCACTTCCACTTACCTCATCACCTGAGGAGGGGGAGGTGACTGGTGCTGAGCAGATTCTCATTCAGTTAGGGGCACATGCTACCCTGCTAGATGTTCACACAGATCAGCTGGAGAGACTTGGAAGAGTTGATGAGCGGACAAATAGGATTGACAGAGAGCTTACAGATGTGCGTCGCCAGATGATGGATATCGGGAGGGATCAGGATAGAGCTTGGGATGAGGAGTGGACCACTTGGCATAGGATGCATGAGATGGAGTCAGTGATTGCTGGGGTGACGAGGGCGGAGCAAGAGGACCGTTGGGAGGTCCTAGCATCCAGGAGACGCATTGCACAATTGGAGTCCATAGTAGAACGATTGGAGTTTGCTGTGGAGCGATTGACAGGAGAGATGGAGCGATTACGCCTCGAGCGTGCTCGAGACTAGTGCTGTTGTACCAGATGATGCTAGCTTAGTGTTGTTGTATTTTCCTTTCATTCGAACCTTGTATTTCCATTATGTATCCGAAAACTTGTACTTTCCTTTTATGCACCATGAGCTTGTAATTTTGTGGACATGTTTCGACTTCTAATCTATAACAAACTTGGTTGTTTACTCTGTTGTATCACTTTCTTTATGATTGATCTTATTCACATGCTCTAACTATGGTGACTATGTTCTTACGTGATAACAAACCCTTCATATGGAAATCTCATTTATTTCTATTGTTATTTCTTTTTTTCCTTATGTATCAAATGGCTCCCAAAAAGAAATCAACTAGGACTACTCGTGCGCAACCAGCCAATCCCGGCCCAACCAGGGCTAATGCAACAGCTCCACTTGTGAACCGAGCTATACTTGATCAATTGGTTGAAGAACGGGTGGCAGCCGCACTAGCTGCAGCAAATGCAAACAACTCAACTACCAATGTTGGAAACTCAAGACCCACAAACATCCACAACCGTGGCTGCACCTTCCAAGAATTCCGAAAGACCATGACTAGCGGTTTTGGAGGAACCGCAGGCGTCGTTGTTTTGGTTAGGTGGATTGAAATGTTGGAGACTGTGTTTCGAATATGTAATTGTGCTGAGGAGGACCGGGTTAAGTATGCGTCATTCACTTTCAAGGATGTTGCTTTAACATAGTGGAACAATTTCCTAAAGTCTGCTGGCTATGACGCCGCTTATGCCATGCCATGGGAAAACTTCAAGGAAATGGTACTAAAAAAGTATTGCCCTCACAATGAAGTTATGAAGTTAGAAGTTGAATTTTGGAACCTCAAGGTGCAAGGTACCAACATGGCTGCATACAACCAGCGTTTCCAAGAGTTAGCCTTGCTATGCCCTGAAATGGTCCCAACTGAGACTCGTTTGCTTGAGAGGTACATTAAAGGGTTGCCTCAGTCCATTAAGGGTAGTGCCACCACCTCCAAGGCTGCTAACCTCCATGAGGCAATGGAAGTAGCTAATCAATTGATGGATCAAGTGATTGAGGATTCGGCTGAAACAGTGGTGACTAATAAGAGGAAGTGGGATGATCACTCCCGAAACAACAACAATAACCACCACCCAAACAAAAGACAAGAAGTTGCCAAAGTTTATGCTGCTGGGCCAACAGAGAAAAAGGAGTATGCAGGGAACTTGCCATTGTGTAACCGCTGCAAGTTGCACCACAAGGGTCAGTGCACGGTTAAATGTCACAAGTGCCAAAAGATAGGACATATGACCAGGGATTGCAAGTCAAGGCCCCTTGCAACTGCACAAGTCGCACCAACAAACAACCCGAAGGCGGAAGTGACTTGTTTTGGATGTGGTGGGAAAGGGCACTTCCGAAGTGAACGCCAAAAGTCCAAGAATCAGAATAATGGTGGTAACCGAGGTAACCAGGGGAATCAGGGTAACCAAAGGAACCAAGGAACCGGCGGAAATCAAGGAGCTACTTGGCACCAGAGAAACCAAGGCAACAATGGAGGAGCCCGCGGGAGGGTCTATGCCGTGGGAAAAGTGGAAGCTCAATAGGACCCGAACGTCGTGACGGGTACGTTCCTTTTAAATAACCGTTATGCATCCATATTGTTTGATATGGGGGCAGATAGGAGCTTTGTTTCTACTTCATTTAGTCCACTACTCGGTATTGACCCGACCACCCTAGGCACTGTATATGATGTGGAATTAGCAAATGGGAACGTAGAAAGGGTAGATACTATTATAAGAGGTTGTACACTAAACTTGTTAAACCACCCTTTCAACATTGACCTTATGCCGGTAGAATTGGGTAGTTTTGATGTTATTATCGGTATGGATTGGTTGTCGAAGTACCATGCCGCCATCATTTGCGACGAGAAAATCGTTTGGCTGCCTTATGGGAACGAAGTCCTAATCGTAGAAGGTGACAGAAGAGACAGAAGAAGCGCGTCAAGACTAAACATCATCTCTTGCACGAAGGCCCAGAAATACATCGAGAAAGGATGTCACCTCTTCCTAGCACAAATAACCGAGAAGAAAGAGAAGGAGCCAGAGGGAAAATGATTGGAAGATGTACCAATCATGAGAGAATTCCCAGAGGTCTTCCCAGAAGACTTACCTGGGCTCCCGCCAACCCGAAAAGTAGAATTTCAAATCGATCTAGTGCCTGGTGCCGCACCGGTGGCACGAGCACCTTATCGATTAGCTCCGACAGAACTACAAGAACTATCGAACCAATTGTCGGAACTTTCGGAGAAAGGATTCATCAGGCCGAGCTCTTCACCCTGGGGAGCTCCGGTCTTGTTTGTCAAAAAGAAGGATGGGTCTTTCAGGATGTGCATCGACTATCGGGAGCTGAACAAACTAACCATCAAAAACCGATACCCACTCCCGAGAATTGATGACCTATTCGACCAACTCCAAGGATCGTGCATTTACTCAAAAATCGACTTGAGATCCGGATACCATCAACTCAGAGTTCGGGAAGAAGATATCCCAAAAACGGCATTCAGAACTCGTTACGGCCACTACGAGTTCCAAGTTATGCCGTTTGGCTTAACCAACGCACCGGCGGTATTCATGGAACTTATGAATCGGGTGTGCAAGCCATATCTGGACAAGTTTGTAATCCTCTTCATTGATGACATCCTAATTTACTCCAAAAGCGAAGAGGAGCACAAGGAACACCTTAAACTAATTCTAGAACTGCTAAAGAAAGAGGAGCTGTATGCAAAGTTTTCAAAGTGTGAGTTCTGGATACCAACTGTCCAATTCCTGGGTCACGTGATTGATAGTCAAGGCATTCATATGGATTTTTCAAAGATCGAAGCAATAAAGGATTGGGCGACACCCACAACACCCACTGAGATACGCCAATTCTTAGGACTTGCTGGTTACCACAGGAGGTTTATCGAAGGGTTTTTAAAGATAGCAAAGCCTTTAACTAAACTAACCCAGAAGAATGTGAAGTTTGACTGGGGAGATAAAGAAGAAGGAGCCTTCCAACTCCTTAAGGATAAGTTGTGCAGTGCACCTATCCTGGCCCTACCTGAAGGCAGCGAAGATTTTGTAGTTTAGTGCGATGCTTCACACAAGGGGTTGGGAGCCGTCCTAATGCAACGAGAGAAGGTGATAGCATATGCCTCTCGACAACTGAAAAAACATGAGAAGAATTATACTACACACGACTTGGAATTGGGGTCAGTAGTGTTTGCACTTAGAATCTGGAGGCACTATCTCTATGGCACCAAGTGTGTAGTTAACACCGACCACAAGAGCTTGAAACACATCCTTGACCAGAAGGAACTTAACATGAGACAACGTCGATGGTTAGAATTACTCAGTGACTACGATTGTGAGATTCGATACCATCCAGGCAAAGCTAATGTGGTAGCAGATGCTCTTAGCCGGAAAGAACGACCAAAACCCCTGAGGGTACGATCGTTGGGTATGACAATTGTTTCACCCCTCCCATCAAAAATCATTGAGGCTCAGGCCGAAGCACTCAAGGAAGAGAACAGACCCAATGAGAAGGTCTATGGAATGCCTGAAAATGAAAATGGTTTCGTGAAGAGGTCAGATGGGATGTTGTGTTTTAAGGACAGAAGTTGGGTCCCACTCTACGGAGGGATGCGTGATCTCATCATGCACGAATCCCACAAGTCTAAATACTCCATTCACCCAGGAGCCGACAAAATGTACCTCGATCTGAAGAAACTATACTGGTGGCCAAACATGAAGGCTGACATTGCTAATTATGTCAATCATTGCTTGACTTGTTCCAAAGTTAAAGCGGAACACCAGCGGCCATCAGGTTTACTTGTACAACCAGAGATTCCCGAGTGGAAGTTGGAACGCATAACCATGGACTTCATTACCAAACTACCAAGGACGTCAAGCGGTTACGACACCATTTGGGTAATCGTTGATCGTCTCACCAAGTCCGCCCACTTCCTACCAATCAAGGAGAATGACAGCATGGATAAGCTTGCACGGTTATACATAAAGGAGATTGTGGCACGACATGGAGTTCCGATTTCTATCATCTCCAACAGAGATATCCGTTACACATCAAACTTTTGGAGATCACTACAAGATGCTTTGGGTAGCAACCTTGATATGAGCACCGCCTACCATCCCCAAACAGATGGTCAAAGTGAAAGGACCATTCAAACCTTAGAAGACATGCTGTGAGCATGTGCGATAGATTTTAGGAGCGGCTGGGATAGGCATCTGCCATTAGCTGAGTTCTCATACAATAACAACTATTATACAAGCATCAAGGCTGCCCCTTATGAGGCACTTTATGGTCGAAAATGTCGATCACCTATATGCTGGGCTGAAATCGGAGAAAGTCAGCTTACTGGACCTGAACTAGTGCAAGAAACTACGGAGAAGATTGTGCAAATCAAGAGCCGAATGAAAGCGGCTCGAGACCGTCAGAAAAGCTACGCAGACAAGAGGCGAAGGCCACTTTATTTCAAAGTAGGAGACCGAGTTATGTTGAAGGTTTCGCCATGGAAAGGAGTGATTCGCTTTGGAAAACGTGGGAAACTAAATCCCCGATACATTGGACCTTCCACGATTCTCGACAGGATCGGGCCGGTAGCCTACCGACTCGAATTACCACAAAAGCTAAGTTCCGTGCATAACGTGTTTCATGTGAGCAACCTGAAGAAATGCATCTCAAACGAAACTCTTGCCATTCCCCTGGAGGAGATCCAGATTGACGAAAGACTTAACTTTATTGAAGAACCTATCGAAATAATGGACCGAGAAATCAAACGGCTTAAGCAAAGCCGCATTCCTATCGTAAAGGTCCGTTGGAACTCTCGAAGAGGTCCCGAATACATGTGGGAGCGTGAAGACGAGATCAAGCGTAAATACCCACACCTTTTCTCAACACCATTGAGTAATTCTAAGTGAAAGCCGAGGACGGCTTTCCTACTAAGGCAGGGAGGATGTGACAAACGGTAATTTTCAACCCATATTTTAATTATAAATATTGACTTCTTATGTTTTGACTATCTAAGGTAAGCATTCATAAACTAGAGTAACTATTTCGGGAAAACAAACCCGCACACTGTAGCTTACAGTAACTCACCTCACTAACTATTTTATCAGAATTACACGAATTATTACGTTTTTCTGACTATTATTGATCATTTACGAGAAGTTATCTTGCACCAAACACCATATGCGTACCAACACAAATCCTAGTAACGGCATGAATTTTATATTGGTTATCCGGAGTCAAAATGGTGTTTTATGTTACTTTTATGAAAACACTCTCATAAGTTATATATTCTCGTGCTCGCGACAACCCGAAAAACACTAAGTTAAACCGAAGCTCAACAAGATACGGGATACCTTTACCCACTAATCAAATACTACATTTTATTAAACCTCACCTTACCTTTTTTCTTTTAACTTCACACTTAATTTAAAACAAAAATAATAATAATAATAATAATAATAATAATAATAATAATAATAATAATCCCATTGGGGAAAAGATAAAACCCAAAGCCAGCCCCTGATCAATGCTCTCTCTACATCTATGGAGATTCGATACAACCAAGGTATTAATAAAACAAAATCAGCCACATGAAATTAAAACCAGATCCGATTCAGGCGTGTATGACACCACTCAGAGGTGGTCACGCTCCAAGAGTCCAAGTGGATCAGTCGGTGTGAAGGTGGGGACGATTACCCCTTTTTGCTAACTATCTCTTTGTACCAATGATGAATGGAATCAAACTCATCCATGTTATCTTTTTAAAAACCCATCTTGGTTCACAAGGTTCCACACACTTAAACAACTATCAAGCAAGTATCAACTCCAAGATAGCAAGGTGGTCTAGAGGGATCGAGTCTGAATCCAAGAGGTGTGTGGAATTGCTTCTTGAACTGGGTTGGAGCTTCTGTTTTAGTACCCATTGTAACCGTCCCTTTTGTTGTAAGAACCCTAATCTAAATCCTTTTCTTTTCTTTCATTCGAATCAGTAATATGTTGTGTTATTTGTTATGTTTTTCCTAATTTAATTTAAATAGACTTTGGTATAACCTGCTTTTGAATCAAATCGACCTAAACCATTTTGGGTACAATTGATTATTTTCTTGTGTTTTTGGTATGGTTATAATCTTGTTTAGTTAATTGAAATGATGAATGAAAACCTAAATCGACCCAATATAATGGTAAACGATTTGCTGACTTTGTGTTAAGAATGGGTTAAGTGATTTTAGCAATAAGTTTTGGTACTAAACTAATGTGTGGCAAACCAAATAAGCATACTAATTGTAACCTGTATATTGGCTCTTGATGTAAGTGCTTATTTGGTAACTTATTAGACCTTGTTATCAACTTAAGTTATGTTGCTTTTCATGTTTTTGTGTGGGTCAAAACCCACTGTGGTCGAACCACAGTGGTTGACATTGAAATTGTTTTTTTTTTGTATTACAAGTTGCTCATGGGTTAAACGTATTTTTGCTTGAGTCGAAATCGGTTTGGTTTAACTTGGTGTTTGCCGAGTAGTAGTTTAGACCGAGAGAAATACTCAAGGTGTCTCGCTTTGCTTACTTTGCTCAACGTTATTCTTGCTCAACATTGTGTTGACCAGCCTGTTTTGCGTTGAGATAACAAGTAGTATTATAGACTTTTTACTCCGATTTCTGGCTTGGTTTAAAACCGTGTAGTCCCGGGTTTGGTTGTTTTGAAATACTCACTTGTTAGCTCTTGGTGTGAGGATCCATTTAAGTTTGTTTACCTGTGTTGAGTCACCTGAGCGAAGGGGCATTTGGTTGTTTACTTGCGTCAAAAATAACATCACCAACAACATAACAGTTTTCAAAATACTATTAATATTTTGGGCCTAAGTGTGCATTGGTTTTTATAAAGCTGGCCCAACAGGCCCATTCCTTTTCCGTTCCTTTTTGAATACTGATAAGGGTGCGTTTGAATTCAGTACACAAATATTTGGCCAAAAATTGGATTTAAGTTGGTAGAACAGATGGGATAAACGTAAACCTGGAATGTGATCTTTATTTGTGTCGAGCCACATTACTTGTTTCTTTTTGATTTATTACACCACGGCTTAAACGACTCGACTTGGTTCCCGACTCTTTTCTTTTCACTCGACCACGAGCCCGCGACGTAATTTATAACTAACCTATTAAACTTATTTATAATCAAAACCACATATATACATTAAAACTTATTAAATTAGACTAAACGAAATCTTAAGTTTTGAACTTGGTACTAAAGGTTTATATTTAAATTATTTCACTTATTTCGGCTTATAAAGGTGTACTTGAGTTTTATAAACAATATACAACGGCTTATTTATTTAAACGTATATTCAAGTCACGCTCAACTTTCATAAAAATCCTACATACTTTAACAACTCTAATAAACGGACAATAAACATTTTAGACAAACATACATTTTTAAAATATATGGTTACTAGTTTATTAAATATAAATGCTTTAAATAAAACCATAACTTAATTATATATTTTATAAATACATTAAGTTAAATACGTATATATATACTTCTAACGTTAAAGTCATTATTTTCCGCCAACGTCTAACACCCATTGAAATTATCTTCCCGTATTTCGTCTTTCGGTCATCGTTCAATCAAAGGTTTATTCATCCTTAATTTTTTTTATCGTTTATTTATATACACTTCCAAGAGCCAATACACACAAACGTTTAGAAAACCGTTTTCAAACTTAAATGATGCCACACATGCAACAATAGCACAACACTTTAAAACTTTGAGTTCATTTTAACTTCGTTGAGTTTTAAACTTAAACTATGGACTAAGACATGCCTTACTAATCTAGGTCGCGTGTTGGTGCCGAACACTATCTGATTTATTGCACTATCTTACTGCTGTACTACTGAGGTGAGTTTATAGCCCCACTTTTCTTATACTTGTTTTATAACTATCGGGGTGAGAAACATGCAAAACATTTTCTGGAGCACAATACTATTTTGCTCAAAACTATTGCGTAGTTAGCCTAAGCCCCTGGACCCACTTTTATGCCCACCTTCATGAACCGTTAATTCCCGTTGGGAAACGCGATTGATATAAATAGATCTATTGGGGGTGACTCCCCTCGTTCGGTTGGCCAGACGGGTCAATGCGAGCGTGTATCAAGTCAGACTTTGAGTGTATTGAGTTAAAACACTCGCTATGGGCCCCTGATTATTAATTATGTGCTACCTTGTAGCGCACTGAACTGTCTAGTTTCGGTTGCATGAACTTAGTGCTAGCGCGATAGACTATTTTGTATGACATTATATGCGTTGTAATGTTCGTACACAAAACTATTGGTCCAACTTATTACTATACTTCTAAACCTATAGACTCACCAGCTTTTTGCTGACTTTTAGCATGTTTTTCTCAGGTGTTTGAGTCGTTTATTATTCAGCATGGCATGGCAAGGCAATGGTCGTAACTTTTCCCCGAAGTTTTTTCACACATTGACTTTGACTTGTTTTATTGGGACCACTAGACTTGGGCTTATCTATTAATCTTAAAAACGTTGTTGTAAACTCGACTTTATTAAACTTAATGTATTTTAACGGAATATGTATTCCGTTTTTTTATTTCCTTATGTTGTGATTCCAATTTAGTAGCACCCCAGTGACATGTATGCTTCCGCTGGACCCGATTTTGGGGGTGTTACAGTATGACTGGTGTGAAAAGTTATCTGCACGAATATGTGGAAGAACCAGGACCCAAGGTAGTATTTGGTGATAACTCATCAGCTCCCACTGAAGGTTATGGTTCTATAAACTGCAATGGTATAGTTTTTACAAGAATAGCTTATGTAAATGGTCTCAAGTACAATCTGATAAGTGTTTCCCAACTATGTGATGCAAAATACATAGTTCAGTTTGATGACAGGAGAGGAACCATCTTTAATGCCAACAAGGAAGTAGTCTTGATTGCCCACAGAAGAGATGATGTCTATGTTCTAGACATGTCATCCCTGACTCAAAATGGGACTTGTCTATTCTCAAAGGCAAGTGAAACAATCAATTGGCTATGGCATAGGAGACTCTCTCATCTCAATTTCAAGAGCATAAAAAACCTAGCCAAACAGAACAAAGTTCTGGGCCTTCCATCCCTGGTGTATACCAAAGACAAGCCTTTTTCTGCTTGTGAAAAAGGAAAACACCACAGGGCATTATTCAAAACCAAACAAACCTTTTCCATCAAAAGTTGCCTACATCTTCTTCATATGGACCTTTTTGGACCTGTCAGTCCAATGTCCATTCACCATGAGAAGTATAATCTGGTCATAGTGGATGAATACTCAAGATACACTTGGGTTTACATCCTGACCAAAAAGAGTCAGGCAGCTGAAACCATCATGTCATTTGTCAGGAACATTGAAAATCAAAATGATGTCAAAGTTAAACAGATCAGAATTGACAATGGCACTGAGTTCAAAAACCAAGACCTTGAGTGTTTCTGTGATGAGAAAGGAATTTCTTAAAATTTCACTTCTCCCTATACTCCTGAACAAAATGGAGTAGCTGAAAGGAGAAATAGAACACTCATTGAGGCAGCAAGAACAATGTTAAATGGCTCAGTCCTCTCAAAACATTTCTGGACTGAGGCAGTTAAAACAGCTTGCTATACTCAAAATAGGTCAATCATTGTGAAAAGGCACAATAAGACTCCTTATGAGATATTCAAAGGAAGGATCCCTGACATCAGCTACTTTCATGTATTTGGGTGTCCTGTGTTTATTCATAATCACAAGGATCATGATGTGTGGGAATCGCAACAGGCTTTACCTCTCGAGGGATCTCGAGAAGCTTACAACCCCCACCAGGCAGTGTACCTGATCGTTGTAGTATAGTATAGTGACAAGTACCAGGGGATTGATCGTTCAGCTTAGGAATAGTGTCACTAGGATTAGAAAGCCTAAATACTAGTTCTAAAGATGAGGGATGATTATTTTTGTGTTTTTATATTTTTTAGAAAGCAATTAAAATCTCGGGTTTGAAGGATTTGGGCGGAATTAGTTGCTAATCAACTAACCCAATACTAAGATGCAATCAAAATAAAATACTAGAAATGAAAATAAACTAATTTATACTAAAGTTGTGAGCAGTAATTGGAGAAAATGTGTTTACTTAGATTTCACTACTCCCTAGACATATTTTACACGTTAATTACTTGTTATAATTGCATGGATGACGGATCGTATTCCTTAATACTGTTGATACAAAAGTTGGGCGTACCTGGTTATGGGCTTATGCTCTCGTACCAATTCACTCCTTAGCACTTGTTACCTGCGTACTAAGAAAATAAGACAACACCGTTAGGCTTATCGAGGGATTGTCTCCCCCGATTAGACTCCGGCGTGAGAGTAAGTAATTGATTTACGGTTCTCGTAAAGAGTTAGGGTTGTATATCGTACCTTTGAATGAGAAGATATCATTCCTTATATAGGGGCTGAAACCACGTGGGTTTCTTGCTCCTTACTCTTCGCACCCGTGGTGCTTATCGGGGTAAGGATATCTATTCTATGAATAGATAATCCTTATCGCATGCCTGGTTAATTTGGTTGGGCTTTGGGCTTCGTGAGCCCAAGCCGTTATTATTATGGCCCATTATTCGTTATAATAGCCCACTCATGGTGGGTTTGGGTCAAGTAATGTTTATCATTTGGGCTTGTGGCCCAAATATAGACTATACGTCATCATGTCCCCTCAGTCTAGTGTGCGCGGCTCGTAGCCGCAGATACTAGACTTAATATTATCAGCGGTAAGCGTGGCGGGAAATCAAGGAAATATTACCGCCTTTTTTCTAAGTGCAATGCACCTACCAATAAATGGATACCTTGAAAATCGGGGGAAGTGTCCACGTAGCCCTCCGAAATCGGGAAAAAGTGCATGTACCCGTTCAGCTCCAGCCATACGTTTTTGTGAGTGGATTCCACGTGGAGACAAACTAGGGTTTTTACCACTCCCTATATAAGAGTGACCGCCCCACTTTTTACAATCACACAGTAAAACACACACTTACTATTCACCTTTCTTGAAAGCTTATTGCAAAGAAAATATTTCATTTTCGTAGGTAATTTGTGTGCGTCCTCCTTAGTATTTGATGAAGATGGTTGCTCAATTGGAAGATTTTCGCTCTGCGATGTCCATTGAGGATGTTACAGAGTTTGCGTCTGACTATTTTGTGCCTCTGGATGTCCATCCAGAGTCACCAGATGTGGACGCATGTATAGCTGATTTCCCCGAAGGGAAAATAGGTTTATACAAAAAAATTCTTTGAGTACGCGAATCATCGCGTCCCCATATCTATTTTTCTGAGCAATTTGCTCAATCATTATCGCCTTCACATCTCTCAGCTGCACTGTATAGGTGCGGCTAAGGTGTCGAATTTTGAAGTAAACTGCCGTTTACTCGCGATAGAACCGACCGTGGCCTTGTTCCGCTCCTTTTACCACACGACGTGGTCAAATGGTTGGGTTTCTTTTGCGAAGCGTCAGGGGGCGCTTCAGTGTTATACAGAGAAAGTGGACGCCCTAAAGAATTGGAGGGAGTACTTCTTTTGGGTTGATGACATGGTCTTTCCCTTTCCCCATGAGTTTTATACTCAGGATACATTGCCAAGGGATGGGCACCCCGCACCCAACTCCTACAGGCTAGTTGATGCGCAGACTTTAGATGCCAACTGACTGGCCATTAACCCCTATCCGGAGGAGTTTTTGGTACATATGGGGTTGAGCCGCGCTTATTTTGGCGCTGCAGATGAGGTGCCTACTTTCCTGAGTGAGGATGGCCGGGGTGGGTGTTCATCCCTTCTACTTCAAGCTTTGTAAGTCTTTTGTGTATGTGCGCTTTTAATAACTAATCCTTTTTGCTTTCTTGCTTTATTGATGTGCGCAGAGATGGATCTATTCGCTGTGGTTAAGCTGGACAAGCCGAAGCTGGTAACTATAGGGGTGCGCCCTCTGAGGGAAGGTGAGCAGCCCCTACTGGAGGCGACAGAGGGTCGTTTGACCGCCCTGCCAGAGGCGGTTCCTGAGAATACACCACCGCTCCAAGTGACGCCTGTTCAGAGCGTGGCGCCTGATGCGGAGGTGGCGCCCACTGTGGAGGTGGCGCACAAGGAGATGGCGCACAAGGAGGCGCAATCGGGATCGTCTGACAGCATTAAAATCCTTAATCCTGAGGAGGTGCTGAGAGAGGAAGTTGGGCAGAATGTTAAGCGCAAGGGAGAGGCTGGAGGTAGTGGGACCAGAAAAAGGCGTCGACACGTCATCAGGGACGTGGAGTCGAATGCGGAAGAGACATGTACTTCTGGCGCACGGTTGAAGGTTGATGATGTTTCTCCGTTTCTGTAAGTGTCTGCGTTTTTATCATCCTTCTCCCCCCCCCCCTTTTTTTTATATATATCATATTACTTGTTGTAATATTTACTAACTGTTTTTTGTTGCGTAGGGATGATGCTGCGAAGAATGATGGGTCTTCGTTGATGAGGTTTCCTCTCCACAGAATGAAAACAGGGAGGGGAAGACCAAGGTTGCTGATGGTGGCGAGGCGCAGCAGCTAATGGATGAGCTGGCTGCGACCACTGCGCGCCAAGCTGAGCTGGTGGCTCAGCTAAAAGGGAAGTATGTTGGGGAGAGCAGTGCTCTTGCCCAATGGAGGAGGAGTTGGTGACACTCCGTGCGCAGTTGGCTAATGCGCAAGTGGAGTTGGAGGCCTCGCGGGCGTATGCTGAAAAGATCGCTGGGGATAAGGTGAGCATGCTAGCCGACCTTAGGTATGCAAGGGCTAAGCTTGAGCAGATAAAGGCTAAGGCGACCTGGTCGGTGGCATATCTTGATGAGAAGAGGGCGGAGCATCGTGCCAGCGTCCAGGAGTTCTAGGAGCGCATGGAGAAGACGATTGCGTTGCAAGAGGAGAAGCTGCGCGCCCTCAGTATAGAGTATGACGAGGAGCTGTATCCACACTTGATGTCTACTATTGCTGAGCGCATGTATTTTTGTTTACTTGTCTTTATGATAACTTGTCTTTATGATGGGGTGGCACACTTAACTCCCTAATTCTATGAGCTCTTATCTCCTCCTACACCATGCCCAGCACAACTATAGGGATTGTAAACAGTGGCTCATGCATTAAATACAACCAATAAAGACCTAGTGCGCGTCGGTTCATGTTTCTTAAGACGTTCAAGCATGTTACCAATTGGAGATCTGCCAGTTTTCTTAAGCCTAACATATAAATCATTCATCCACAACAAGAATAAACAAGTAATCAACACATAATTAACATCTAGGTTTCATTAGATCTAAGCAAACACAAGATAGATCTAGCCTAGCATGGTGGAATTAAGACAAGAACAAGATATAGACAACCAACACATAGACATATTGATTGAATTAAAGGAACGCTTATCTTGATTACACATGCAAGGTATCAAGGGGTTGGAACCCTTGAAAAACCTGTAAAGTTACACCAAAATCGTACTTAGGGTTTCTCCCCAAAACTTCTCTCTTTAAATGTGAAAAATTAGAAAACTATATATAGGAAAAGAGGTCTGACGGCGTCAAGACAAATCTTGTGACGCCGTCACCTCGCCGCCAAAACTATTCTCGGACTGCCTTGATCTACATTTGACGCCGTCAAGACCAAATCATTTCCAGGCCGTCATGACTTTTACTCTTGACGCCCTACCCTCGTGACGCCGTCAAATCTGTACTGGGTCGTCATGGAATTTTGCTCTTGACGCCGTCAGGAAATTACTCTTGACGCCGTCACCTACTGTTCCCAGCATGGAAAATTAAGACTTTGGCGTTTTCTTCACTTTTATGCTCCAAAAACGTCCGAATTGCTTCCTTTTCCAGATTTTACTCCCAAAGTACCTAAAATCACAAAAGGAACGATTTAGGGCAATATTTGATCAAATAAAGTTGAATTCGGGCTTAAATGACCCCCTAAAAATGGATCATTTTTCGCCTCATCATATACCCTTACACTTGAGATTTGCTTGTCCTCAAGCAAATGCGCTTTTATTCTAGTCAAAATACAAGTTAGGGGTCATTTAACACTAATATAAAAGTAATTACAACAAATAATCGTTCCACTAAAGACCAATAGACAAGCACGGAGGTCATACACAAGCACCTCACAAATAGTGTTTAGATACTCGCATCTCTCGGGTGTAATAAAGTGTAAATTACAATATGGAAACGGAAAGTATCTCTCACTACCTGTCATAGCAAAATAGATTACCATAGGCTTGGGAAAGGATCAAACCTCCACCACATGGTGTAAGCACCTAGGATAAACTATCAAAGAGGTCTTTTAAAGGGTTGTAACGTTAGGTGTAGGGATATGAAATACACGGTTTTGTTGGATAAAGGAAGTTTTACTGGTGGCGAGTTAACACTCTTGGTTAATTACATGTACAATATGGCGTTGCTAAGCCAAGACTAGACTCGACTTATGCTAATAAATGAAAAATAACAAAAACATAAAATGAACATAGAATAAAAAAGGGATGGTAGTCCGTATGTTTTTTCTCTTTTTCCTTTTTCTATTTTTTTTTCTTTTCTTTTTCTTGATTTCTCGGATTTTTTTTTTTTTTTTTTTTTTTTTTTTTGCATACACTCTTACCATACAATCCAAAATAATACATCATAAGGAATGAACATTCCCCTTACACTTGAATCTTTACATACTTTACATTAAACTAATCTAATGACTCGAATTAAGAAAATCAAAACACTTGGAGCACTTTTCAGATTAACGTACATATGGGGGTAATAATTGATGTTCTTCCCCATTACTCCATAAAATAAGTACTTACCCATGAGTCCTAATCGTCCCAAAACAATATGTACAAGGATATGACTCGACTTAGCAACCATGTAATCAATTAGAAAGTTAACTTAGGGTTTAATAAATAACAATAATGCACTAAAAATGAGCGCATACACGGAAGGCTAAGGCGATTTGGTTGTACATTTAAGTGGGGTGTAACAAATTCTTCCTTTAAGTAAAATGCTTAAAGTTAGAAACGAAAAGATAGGCTCGGAAGGGTGTACTAGGGGTTTCGTGTACTAAAAATGAGTACAACGTTAAGGGTGTGGGAAAAATTAGTTGACTTAACTAGCCAAGTAATATGACTTAAATGGTCAAGTAATTATGATACGGGTTTAACACAAGGGTGATCCTAATGCCTCTTATCATGTAGTAAATCCTACCACACGAATGTAGTCTCACTAGCGGTCTTGGAATGCATCACTAACGCAAGTTCTAGAATCTAAATAATACCGGTACACTCATAAGCACTAATAATGAATGCTTTTCCTATCAAATCTAAAGGCGAACCTCACATATTTGGGTGGAAAATTTTTCTGAATATACGGTTATGTGCTAGTCATACAATCTCCTATCCATGAGACGCTTGCTATGGCTAAAGTTTCACTCCTAAATGTTGTAAAAATTTTTAAATTTGGCGCTAAAATCGCACTAACAAGTGTTTCTCATAGTTTTATTACACATCTACCATTAAACAAAACAAACTCAAGCGAAAATGCATATGTAAGGTATCATCTTTTTACCCTCCCCTTACACTTAAGATGAACATTGTCCCCAATATTCAAGTAAAGAATGTAAAAGTGAAAAAGTAAAGAGAATGAAATCAAATACTCCCCTGATTCGCTCGGTATGGATAATAAGGTGGCCAGGTTAAATCTTCCTCCAAGAAAATGAACAATCAAAGCTTCCCTTCCAGAATATAAATCATCGTCTTGTCATACATAACCTGTAAAACCTGACAAAATAGACAGGACAACTTCGCGTAAAATCGGCGGCATCCTATATAAGTTACTAAATCCTAGAAAACAAGATAAGATATAATGCTTGTGGAATGAAGTTTTCAGATCTCCTGGAGATTATAAAACTTAATAATTCACAAAAACCATAAGACTCCGTTAGAAAAACAAAACCGGTAAAATTTCCAGATTTTTACACCTGACGCCGTCAAGAGTAAACTCCTGACGCCGTCAGAATTGACCTGTAGAAATTCTTATGTTAAGTTTCCGGAAAATTTCTGGAAAAACTTGGTCCTACTTCCTGGAAAATCCTGTAAAACTTCATTATGACTCAATACAAGCATTTGACTCTAACAAATACGAATATACATGTTCATTTAATATTGTGGAGAATCATGATCGGTTTGTTTCTTAAAAACATATTTGGGGTTTCCCCTTACACTTATCTTTTGCAAAAATACTTTTAGGTGGAGTTAAGACTAGGCTAAACAACAAAGTAAAGTATTTCCACTATTTAGTTTAGAAACATGATCTACCAACAATAAAAATTAAGCATGCATACGGAAGCAAATAACAAACAAACAAACAAAATTACACAAAACATGGGTCGCCTCCCAAGAAGCGCTTGTTTTTGTTCGAGTCACGAGCCTGACTCTACCCTTATTTAACGGAAATATGGGAGGTTTTCCCTACACTTAGGATTAAGTGTGGGTGAAAGTAGCGATACACACCCTTAGGGTGTGAATATGCCACGTGAGGAAAGAGTGGTGGATGAATTATATGCTCAAAAGGGTGTGCTCCTATTATCATAACCTTACCTAATTCAATCGGGTTAATGGGTGGATTAAGATTTTCTCCTAGAAAGGGATCATTTTCAATCAACTTCAAGAGATTACTAGTAGGGGATCCATCTTGACCTAATAAACCCGGTTTAAACCCATAATGTTTCTTGTGATCAATCATAAATGGGTGATGTAAGCATGTAAGGTCAGTTTCCACTCCTATATTGGCTTCCTCTCTACAAGGCTTAGAGTCCACTACCTTTATCCTAAGACTACCCGGACTATATGGTTTGATGGGTGGATCGGAACCTATTTCAATTCCTAAATTCACATCCAAAGATGGAAGATTAGGTAACGGTTTTGGTTGAGGCTCCGGTTCATCAAAACTAGGAACTTCCCTAAAACTAAGAGTAAGGTTATCATTATAAGTATTCAAACCTATATCCTCTAGTTGTGTTTGGTTCAAAGGTTCTACCTCTATTGGGGTTCCTAAAGTCTCTTCTACTTCATCCGAATAAGTCACGGGCGGTATATATGCCTCAAATGATGGTAGGACTTGTGGGGTACTTGGTGGGTTTAAATTTTCAACTCTATCCTCCATCTTATCAGGATTACCAATGTGCTCAGCTTGTATTGTGGTGAAATCAAACCACCCCGTGTGCCCAGTTATCTCATCTATAGGTTTATCCCCAAACAATCTTCTTGCTTGTTCCCTTAAACTTGCTATCAATTGATCCGTAACAACGTTTGTTGGGTTGTCCATTTTTTTGGCAAGTTTGGCACAATTCTCTATGGTTTCCCATGCTTCATCAGCACTTAATCCCCAAAGGTCCCCATCTGCGGCATGGTCAATGTCCATTTTGCTATAGTGGTCGACACGATGGTAAAATATTTCAATTTGGGACCACAGATCGAAATTATGATGAGGGACTTTTCGGAGTAAATATTTAAAACGAGCCCATGCATCATAGATAGGTTCATCCTCATGTTGTTTAAACATCAAGACGTCATTTGGAGTGGGTGAATTTCGTGGTTGGTAGTATGGTGGATTCGCGTTCTCCATAACGGCTAACGGAATAGTCAATGGAAAGGTTTTTTTTTACAAACAGAGACACAAAGAAAAAGATAGACTAAAGAGAACCTAAAAATAAAAATAAAATCTTACTAGAAAGGAATCTAGCAAGTAGACCTAATAAAAAGAAATTCTAACCTAGACAATAACTATTTCCCCGGCAGCGGCGCCAAAAACTTGATGCGTGGGAATCGCAACAGGCTTTACCTCTCGAGGGATCTCGAGAAGCTTACAACCCCCACCAGGCAGTGTACCGGATCGTTGTAGTATAGTATAGTGACAAGTACCGGGGGATTGATCGTTCAGCTTAGGAATAGTGTCGCTAGGATTAGAAAGCCTAAATACTAGTTCTAAAGATGAGGGATGATTATTTTTGTGTTTTTATATTTTTTAGAAAGCAATTAAAATCTCGGGTTTGAAGGATTTGGGCGGAATTAGTTGCTAATCAACTAACCCAATACTAAGATGCAATCAAAATAAAATACTAGAAATGAAAATAAACTAATTTATACTAAAGTTGTGAGCAGTAATTGGAGAAAATGTGTTTACTTAGATTTCACTACTCCCTAGACATCTTTTACACGTTAATTACTTGTTATAATTGCATGGATGACGGATCGTATTCCTTAATACCATTCATGGGGTGGCACACTTAACTCCCCAATTCTATGAGCTCTTATCTCCTCCTACACCATGCCCAGCACAACTATAGGGATTGTAAACAGTGGCTCATGCATTAAATACAACCAATAAAGACCTAGTGCGCGTCGGTTCATGTTTCTTAAGACGTTCAAGCATGTTACCAATTGGAGATCTGCAAGTTTTCTTAAGCCTAACATATAAATCATTCATCCACAACAAGAATAAACAAGTAATCAACACATAATTAACATCTAGGTTTCATTAGATCTAAGCAAACACAAGATAGATCTAGCCTAGCATGGTGGAATTAAGACAAGAACAAGATATAGACAACCAACACATAGACATATTGATTGAATTAAAGGAACACTTATCTTGATTACACATGCAAGGTATCAAGGGGTTGGAACCCTTGAAAAACATGTAAAGTTACACCAAAATCGTACTTAGGGTTTTTCCCCAAAACTTCTCTCTTTAAATGTGAAAAATTAGAAAACTATATATAGGAAAAGAGGTCTGACGGCGTCAAGACAAATCTTGTGACGCCGTCACCTCGCCGCCAAAACTATTCTCGGACTGCCTTGATCTACATTTGACGCCGTCAAGACCAAATCATTTCCAATCCGTCATGACTTTTACTCTTGACGCCCTACCCTCGTGACGCCGTCAAATCTGTACTGGGTCGTCATGGAATTTTGCTTTTGACGGCGTCAGGAAATTACTCTTGACGCCGTCACCTACTGTTCCCAGCATGGAAAATTAAGACTTTGGCGTTTTCTTTACTTTTATGCTCCAAAAACGTCCGAATTGCTTCCTTTTCCAGATTTCACTCCCAAAGTACCTAAAATCACAAAAGGAACGATTTAGGGCAATATTTGATCAAATAAAGTTGAATTCGGGCTTAAATGACCCCCTAAAAACGGATCATTTTTCGCCTCATCAGATCACTTGGGTAAATTTGATGCCAAAGCTGATGATGGATACTTCCTGGGATATTCTCTGGTTTCTAAAGCCTTCAGGGTGTTCAACACAAGGAGACAACAAACTGAGGAAACTTATCACATTACTATTGATGAGAGCACTGAATCCATCAGGTTCTGAAATTCCTCAGTTGAAGAAATTGGTATTGATGACTCATCAAGGTATCCTCCTGATGAATATCATCCTGAGAACAACCCCTCAACCCAATACCAAGCTGATGCTGACGTCTCCTATTACATCATCCCTCACAACCTACCCCAACCACCCATCAGTGAGTTCATTGAAACTCAGCATGTCTCCAATGAGACTGCAACCACTGAACAAATTGTTTAGGAACCCTCAGAACAAGTTGTTCCCACAAATGTCACTGAAGCACATAGTGATGAGTCACCTCATGTTACTGAGTCTGAACCTAATCAGGCTCTTTCAAGCTCAAATTCCTATCCAAAACCTCAGGATAGCTGGACTAGATCCAAAATCATTGAGCTTGTGAACATCATTGGTGAACCCACTAAAGGCATGCTCACAAGAAGCAAGGCTGCTAAACTCAAGGTCGCCTCTGCCAATATATGTCTTTATGCTGACTATCTCTCTAAAATAGAGCCTAAAAATATCAAAGAAGCCCTAACCTATGAAAGTTGGGTTCAGGCCATGAGAGATGAATTGGAACAATTTGACAAAAATGATGTCATGACCCTTGTTGAATGCCCCCAGGGTGTTCTAATCATTGGTATGAAATGGGTCTTTAAAAACAAGACCGATGAGAATGGCACAGTCATCAAAAACAAAGCAAGACTGGTTGCCAAAGGATATAATCAACAGGAAGGTATAGACTATGAGGAAACCTTTGCACCTGTTGCTAGAATGGAAGCCATCAGGATCTTCCTTGCCTATGCAACTTACATGAACTTTAAAGTTTACCAAATGGATGTTAAAAGTTCATTCCTAAATGGTAACATCAAAGAAGATGTTTATGTGCAACAGCCTCCTGACTTTGAAAGTAGTGAATATCCCAACCATATCTACAAGCTTAGCAAGGCCCTTTATGGACTGAAACAAGCTCCTAGGGCATGGTATGAAACTCTTTCAGCCTTCCTGATCCAAAACAAGTTTGTCAGAGGAAAGATTGACAACACACTATTCATCTACAGAACAAAGAGTGATGTCATTCTTGTCCAAGTGTATGTTGATGACATCATCCTTGGCTCAACAAGTTACAAACTTTGCAAACAGTTTGAGAAACTGATGACCACAAAGTTTGAAATGAGCATGATGGGTGAACTCACATACTTTCTTGGACTCCAAATCAAACAAACTGAAAAAGGAATATCCATTTGCCAAGAAAAATACCTGAGGAACCTACTGAAGAAGTATGAGCTCACTGACTGCTCTTCAGTGAAGACTCATATGGTTCCTCCAAACAACCTTGGCCCTGACCTCACTGAAAAATCAGTGAATCAAACCCAATACAGAGGAATGATAGGCTCCCTGATGTACTTACTTGCCTCAAGGCCTGATATCCAATTCTCAGTCTGCCTGTGTGCAAGATACCAGGCTGACCCTAAAGAATCACATCTCACTGCTGTCAAGAGAATCATCAGGTACCTGAAGGGTACTCCAAACCTTGGTTTGTATTACCCAAAATGTTCAGGATTTGATCTCAAAGGGTACACTGACTCTGACTATGCAGGATGTAATATGAACAGGAAAAGTACTTCAGGATCCTGCCAATTTCTTGGTGGTAAACTTGTGTGTTGGAGTACAAAGAAACAACAATCAGTGGCCATGTCCTCAGCTGAAGCTGAATATATGGCATTCAGTATGTCCTCAGCTGCTGCAGGATGTTGTGCAAATATACTATGGATGAAGAGCCAACTGAGTGACTATGACATTCAGTATAAGATGGTACCTATCTTTTGTGATAATACAAGTGCCATAGCCATCTCAAACAATCCAGTACTTCATCAAAGAACCAAACACATTGACATCAGATACCACTTCATCAGGGACCACATCAAAAATGGGGAAATTGAACTACATTTCATCCCCACTGAGTATCAGCTAGCTGATATCTTCACAAAACCCTTGGATGAACCCACTTTCACAAGATTGAAAACTGAGTTGGGCATGTTGGACATAGAATCAGGAAACTAATCAAAAGTGTTCCAACCTGACGTAAATTCTCTAGGACCCTGATCACACCCTTCCTGAAAACCCATTTTTATTGAATGAAAAATCATTCAGGGGGCTCATGATGAAAAATGGCATTGAATACCCTAACTAAATGCTCTAAGTACTTAGTTAGTAAATGTCCCAGGTAGGTAACTGATTCCTATTAAATATAGGAATATACGTCGCTTACACAACTGGCATCCACCTCTTGGGCCCCCACATCTCTCTCACCAAACACCACTGAGCATTAAATGCTCCCTCACACACAATAGTTGTGATGATTTTTCTCTGCAAAAGTGCATTATTTGCAGAGCCACACAACTGTTCACCCCATGATATGAGAGAAAATAGGGGCAATGGGAATCGTGATAATAAATGCGGATATCAAACCCATATTATTATGCCGTTTTGGTTGAATAATAAAAATCGCTGATATCTGCAACATCACTACCCTAATTCCCACCCTATAAATACCCCCACAAAGAAGAACACACACATGCTTTCAAAACCTTAACAAAACTCTTGCAAAATTATTTCAAGAATCAATTTGTTTTCAAAAACTCTGTGTGCTTCTTCTTTGATCAAAACCAGACCATTTTCTCAAACAAAAATGGCTTATTCAAAGGCCATAAAATACGCACCCAATGTGGATTTCCAAATGGAAAGCGTAGACCTCACCAAAAATAATGTGGTGGGGAACTTTGCCTACCCTGAAGGGTACCCTGAATACAGGGATGTGGTGAAGTTCCTACAAAATTGCTTTCTCACCACCACATTTACAAAAACCTCCTCAATCATCTATCATGACTACCTGAGGGAATTTTGGTGCATAGCGGTGGTTGAAAACCCTGATGCACCAAAGGATGCCACAATCAAGTTCTCAGTCAAGAATTGAACAAAGTTCCTCACTCTTAACTATAAGACCTTTGTCAAAGCCACAGACCTTGACTTTGCTGAGAGCTTTGCCACCCAACCTACTGAAGAGGAAGTTAAGGAACTCCTCTTGAGACTTGGGCCCTATGATAAACTTCATCCTGAAGTATCACCAGGGGCCCTTCTGTCCAAAGCCCCCATCATAAAAACGTGGTTTCCTGCCCCCTGGAGGATTCTGATGACCTTTGTCATTCAGGTCCTTGGGGGCAATAAATCCTCAACTGAGCAACTGAACACTACTCAATCAATGATAGTGTTCTGTCTCATGGAGGGTAGAAAATTGACTTGGAGAAATAATCTTCAGGGACCTCATAGCAAAGTTAGGGGGAAAGTCTAGGCAAAAACTCATATCATATCCTAGATTCATTTCCTGTGCCCTACAAGACTTGCTTGGGTCTGAGTATGGTAAGCCTGATGCAATAGGTTTTCAGCCTGATGTCACGAGACCCTCTTGAGGTTACACCAGTCACCCTGACAACGTATATGCTTACTGCTATCCAGGGTGACAATAAAATTTCACCAGTTCCCTGTCCCACCAAAAAGGTGAAGAGGAAGAAGGGACAAGGGTCCAGGAAGGTGGCTCAACCCAAGTCACTCGCCACTGAGACCTCTGCCCCTAAGCCTGACAAAAGGGGGCAACAACAACAATAGACCCTGACTGCTGACACCCTCAGGATCATTAGCCAATCTTTTGCCCCAAAACAAAGGCCAACGGAGGGCACTGAGACATCACACTCAGTGTCCTCGGGCGAACCCGTTCCCAAAGGCTCTGCTGACATAAACAAGTCAGTGGAGTTGGAACCAACCAAACCTCCACATCCTGTTAAAGGCTCTGGGAAATCACAACCAGGGTCTCAGGGAGAGAGGGGTCCTATATCCTCGGTGGGGCAGCCCTACTCCACTGAGAAGGGGACCCACAAACAATCACATCCTGCCAAAGGCTCGGGTTAATCACAACCCAAGCAACAGGGAGTTCTCGCCCCTAAACCTTCGACAGGCCAGTACAAGCCTGTTGGAAAGGGGGGCAAAACCACTCAGGTGCCTGATGAGGACATTCGCAAATCAAAGCTTTTGTCTGAGGGCACACAAACTCATCCAAAAGACTCAGAGGGAAATATACAACCCGCTGATATGGACACAACTTTCACGGCTCCTCATGATGGCAATGAGAAACACCCATCAGTGTCTGAAGGGGTCATGGGGGACAAAGATTTAGAGGGACAAAAGCCACCCACTGATATGGAACCCATAACCACCCCCGAAGGTGCGCATAACTCGGGAACTGACCTTGAGGACCAGGTAGATAAAACCCAATCTACCGGATTTGAGGGGTCAGGACCTGGCCACACTGAAGGCAAGTCTTCTTATGAAGAGGAGCCGGATAACCTTGTTTTGCAGTCTTGTATTCTGATGACAAATTTAACAGTGATGAGGAAGTTTTTACGGCCGAAGATGATATGGAGTTTGAGGAGACAGTCCCTGAGCCAATCCCTCAGTCTCCTCAATATTCTAACCATGAAGTAGCTGACACATATTTCGAGCCAGAGTCCTCAGGAGATGATCAAACTCCTCTCACTGAGAAAGCTTTCACCAAATTCATCAAGAAGATTACTAACATTTTGTACAGGGGGGTCACTGATGAGGTTTTTGACATACACACTGAACAGGCGGTTCACTATCATAATCTCAAAGATGTTGTCGAAGACTTCAATGACGATGTCAGGGAACAAAATGCCTCAGTTAACCACTCCCTGACACAGATGATCTCTCGCCTGAATCAATTTTTGATATCCCTTAACCAACTGAATGTAGGGGTTCAGTCTGTTCAAGAATCGGTCAAGGATGATCCTAAGCTAACCAGGAAGCTTCTTCAGGCATCTGAGACTTATTAGGTGAACTCAGTGACCCTCACTGAGTTACTTGACTTGCTAAAGGGATCAAATGTTTAGAATCTCAGCTCAACCATGGAGTCTCTCAAATCTTCCTTTACAAAATTGGAAGAATCAATGGCAGCTCAATCCCAAAAGTCCACTTCTCTGGCATGGACTATGGGATCTAGGATGACAGCCCTTGAACACTCTCAGGCTGCACTTGACTCCAAAGTATCTCTCATTCATCAGGATACTGCGGAAATCAAGTCAATGATGACCGAAATTTTCCAAGCCTTCAAGGGAACATCTACTTCTTCTTGAGTACAGCCAACACTTGCCATCACTGATGCTCAGGCAAATGTTGAGGGGGGAGAATGCTACTGAAGCCCCTAATACTGAAGAACAAGAAGCTGGACAGCCCTCTCACACTGAGGGGGAGCATGTCACTGAAGCCACACCAATCACTAAAGTTCCACAACAACAGGAACCAGTCTCCTCCACTCTCAGGCAGGACAGAGGAAAAAGTATTGCTACCACCTCTGAACCTAAAATTGTGCTCAAGCCTGCCTCAACCATAGTCAGATATGACCCTGATAAACCTATCAGAGTCCCGTTTGAAATCAATGGAGTAGTACATCATCTCACCAATGCCGAAATTCAAGCTCACATGGAAAGGATTGAGATACTACAAAAGGTGGCTGAAGAGGAGAGAATGAGCAAGCCTGCTCTTATTCAGGTTGTTCATGAGGAAGCTGAAAAGATTGGTTTGGATTCTGAGGCACTAGTAACTGAGCAAGCTGGTGCAGCCTTTAAAAAGGCTCAGGAAGAAGAGTTGAATGCTCTCAAAAGGGAAAGGGAAAATAAGCCCAAGAAGGACGCTCAAATCAAAAAACACAGGGTCGAAAAGTATACTTAGGTGATGAAAGAAAGGCTAAAACCTAAAACCATCACTGACATTCAAATCCACAGAAACACCGATCCTGCAGTGGTCACGGTCTTCAGGGGACGTGATCAAAGAGTATTTGACGTCCATAAGCCATTCAGGTTTGCTGATTTTGGCATCACTGAACTTGATGAGCTTCGTCCTATCATTGCCAAGAAGAACAATGTTGTAGTTCCCAACCTTCTCAAGTCACTGAAGGAAAGGTACGACAGACTGAGAGCAATACCTGAAGCTCTAAACATTCCCTCACTTCTTCCTGCCTCAACAAAAGAGACTGCTCCATCTAAGGCTTCCAGAAGAAAAAGGAAGCATATTGAGATGGAGCCTGAGATCAAAGTACCAGGGCTAGATTGTGACAGGTCGCTTCCTGAAGGGATCACTTTCGTGAACAATGCGGTCCTTGAAGCTCCTGAAAGAGGCTTATGTTTTACTGATGAGTATGGAAACTTAGCTTTCCAAAGATGGTCTGATATGGAAAAGGCAGGAGTCAAAGCAATGCTCATGTACCTCATGTTGGTGTCCCTCATCAAGAGTACTGAGAACAAAAGATTCTGCCAGGACTTAGAAGCAATGATCAATGAACATCCTGAAAGACATCTACTCAGAACAAAGAAAGCAAAGCTTGAAGCCCTTGGATACCACCTGAACATCTAATCTGCAACAACAACTATCTTTTAATTTTTGTAATTTGTAGGACTTGTAATAACTATGAATAAACTTTGATGTTGTGTTTAAATTATGTGTCCTACCTATAATTACATCAACATTCAGTAAGAGATGAAGACCCTTGCAAACTCATACTGAATCAAGAGACACTTAGGCTATTTGTATGTTCAAATAGGGGGAGATTGTTGGGTCACTGAATTCCCCAATCTTCTTCTAACAAGGATTTGAACGTAAAATAACCTAAGTGTAAACAAGTCACTGAGTGAACAGTAACTCAGTGAGTCATCTTCAGGATGCTTAGACCGAGCCTAAGAAGAAAGGTTCTCCATTCAGTGAGGTGGAACTCAGTGAGTGAGATCTAAGCCAAGAAGAAGGTGATGGGTTCAGTGAGGATGACAATAACTCACTGAACCCCAAGACTCCTCAACAACTATCATGGTACTGAAGACTGATGACTTAAAGACTAAAGTTTTGGCGGGACTGGGCGGGAAAGTTTGAACTGTTTCACTAAAGTGCTTTATCACTTTAAGGTCAAACTTTTCCCAAATGGTTAAAACCAGGCTGTCATCAGAAATTGCCTTTTGGACTTAACCCAAAGAAGTTTTCCTTGCCAGAGAATAAAATCTATCAAGATTTTATTAAGGAAAGCTTAGGTCCATTGTATAATAGAGTTGTTCATAATTGTGTATAAATAAGTTGCATAAGTGAGGAGTAAAAGTTGACAAGTTTGTGCAATTAATGCAAAGCATTCACAAACCACTTTTACTCCTCCAAAGAACAACATAGCCCCTGAGATAGCTTAGTGGGTCCTTAGTTGTCACTCAAACATTGTTTTGAGTTTAGAGAGGAGTCAATACCACACTTGTCATTTTCAATCCCAAGTGTTATTCCGCAAACACTTGGGTACGATTCTTTTTTATTAACTTCTAATAAAGAATTAAACGTTGAAAAATATTGTCTCTTATCTTACGTTGCTTTACTGTTAATCATTTATACATCTTTGTTAAAAGTCATACAACTTGGTGACATTAGCTTTTTAGTTACTGTTAACCAAGTAAAAGGGACCAACAGTATACATAAAGACGTTGTATGGTAGAGTGGTGAAACCAGAGCAACCAGATAAGATGACTGCAAAATGGCCACCTTCAAATGTATATGTTATAGAAAGTGATCATAGTCCAAATTTCTCGAATCCTTTGATCCTGTGTGGCATATTAGTTGAGGCTTATGTATCTATTGGTCATACTTGTACCTAGAATATATGATATGGCTATAATTTCATTAGCTCTTTTATCACGTTGTATGTCAAATCATCAATTCTATTCACTTGAGTTGGAGTTTCAGTGTAATATAGAAACTAGTAATCATTTGAGAATCTGTTCTTTTAAAATCAATAGAGTTGGCCTATACATTAGCTCAGTTGGTTAGAGCGTCATGCTAATGATGCGAAGGTCGCAGGTTCGAGACCTGCATGGGCCAATTTTTTTTAGTGTTTTTTATGTTTAGTTGGTGATATGAGCTTTATTTGGTATCAAATTATAATGTCTTAACAAAAATCTTAAATGCAAACCCTTCATTTTCCTGTTTTTCTTGTTGATCTTACTTAGTATAGAGAAACGTTAAAACTAACCGTAAATGCTTATTTTCCACCACAAATATATGAGAACCGGTAATCAAAGCTTATTTTATAGCAAAACATGATACAACTGTCTTACGTAGTTGAATAAAATTGTGTTGGTGGTAACTTGGTATATCGGTTTCTCTCCGCTTATTATTTAAAGTATGTGAAAACATAAAAAAAGCTCTAAAGAAACAAACTACACGTGGTTTGTAGATATTCCACTGAATCTTGAAAACAAACAACGTGTAGTTTGTTTCCTCGGAGCTTTTTTTTTTTTTTTTTTTTTTTTTTTTTTTCATCTACAAACCATGTCTGCAAGCGAGAAGTGAAAAGAAACACTTATGTCTAAAAAAAAATAAACAAATACCTCGACGCACCCGCAGACAAAAAAGGTGAAAAAGTGCTTATTTGAAAAAACAAATGACTTGTGTTATGCTGCAATTCAAAAGTTGCAGAAATGGAGAGGGTGGTTAGTTGGTGTTTCACAAAATGTTTTATAAAATCTATATATATATAAAAATTGAGTTCCCATATTGAATGTGAGCATTAATACCACAAACTAAGAAACTCAATTAATTGGTTTAAGCTAATGGAACAAAGTGGTTTAAGCTTTAGTATGAGCTTTTAAGAGATATTAAGCCTTACTTATTGTAAGCATTAATATGCATTTACATAATGAATTAATGAAATACTATTATACAAAGTTTGCATTGCTCGAATTTTCAATATGCATTAGAAGTTGGTGCCACTAATAGACCCTTCAATTTTCCAACACATTGTTGCACTTCCGTGAGATGATCAATACCTGCATTTAAAATTTTAAGAGCTTTTAAAGTTACATAAATTTACAAATCATACATTGAAAAAAAATTAAAAAAAAAAAAAAAAAAAAAAAAAAAAAACTGTGTTGCCTCATTGATGTGGCCTGCGTTTAAAACACTCAAAAAAAATAAAAAATAAAAATAAACGATGGTAAGCATTGTGAAGCCTCATTCAAGAATAGAGAAACTGCTTCCCTTCCATCTTCTCATCATTGAATGAGGCTAAATATCTTTCACCTTGGTGGAGTTGTATAAATAGGGCTTTTAGGTTGTGTGAGCCATCCACACTTTCCACCTACAATTAACTCCTTTTTCTAACCTAAATCTCATCCACCTCATCTCTTAACAACATCGGATTCAAACATAATAATTAAAAAAAAAAAAAAAATCATACAAGATCTCAGAATCGGTTCAACTTTCTTTCTAATCTTTTAAAGATTTTTTTAGTTAAACTCATCATCACCGATCTAAAAAAAAAAGAAAATGAACATAAACCTTACGCGAGACCCTATAAAGGATCTTGAAGCCAATGAATTCGACCAGTTTTGTTTGTTTCGCTTTGGTTTATGTTTTGGTTCATGGGTAGATATAACTAAGGATGGGGTACGGTTTGGTTTTGAGATTCGAGTTTAACTTGAATAAGTTTTGACAATTTGGTGACTATAATCTTTGTTGTTACGTCTGTGTTAGAACGGAGTTGGAAGGAAAGATGAATTATTTCGTGAGTTCTATGAAGTGATAAGGTTGGATTATTGACGTTGTTTGTGTGATGAAATGGAGATATAAGGATGGCTTGGTTTTTGTTTGATCCGTTTGTCTTTGGAGATATAAGATGGTTAGTGATTAACTTTGATGGAGTGATAAGGTGGTATCAAGATTAGAAGCAGATCTGTGTTTTGTGTGTGTCTGGTGGCTGTGTGTGATATTAGGAATTAGGGTATTTTAGTTGGTTTTGACTAATGGGGTGATACATGGGCTTAAACCTTAAGTTGTTATAATTGGATTGTTTATGGTTTTAATCGATTAATGGGTCTTGACTGTTATACCGAAAATGTGGATTATTATGGGCTAAATGATTATATTCGAATTTTTGAGTTCTTCATCTTTGCTGAAAATATGTAAAATAAATGTCATAATACTACATGATATTTGACTTGCGTATAAGAATATGAGTTTCTTAATCTTTTTAGTGGTTATTTTTATTATATTAGTAGTTAATAACTTAATATACTTAATGCAATCATTATATATCTTAGCGTAAAAGAGTGTCATGAAAATTTCAACGACACCTCATTGGCCTCCATCTCATTTCAATAGATTCTAAGTGTCCCAAAACCTGATTCATATTGTTTCTTTTTGAAATTTCAATATTGATTTAACACTCTAGAAGAAGGCAAGAATTGATTAAGCAAATATACTACTTTCTTCGTTAAAATTTGTTAATGAGCTTTAACAATTGTTGGTGAACTGTTAATTCTACAAATGGTACGAATTTAAATTGGTACGTAGTATAAATTATTTGTTTAGTGTAAATGATATGATAGTTGTGGTTTGGATAGTTTTTAACAAAAGTTTTGGATTGACTTGACAAGTGTATTACTCTCTCCGTCTCAAAATATAAGTCTAATTTGACTTTTTGAATCGAACTCTATGTCTTAAATTATAAGTCTAATTTGACTTTTTGAATCGAACTTTGACCATAATTTTTTGTGTTTGTATTATATAACACTAACATCATGTAATGGGTTTCGAAGCCAATTTTAGTTTCTACCTAAACAACCCACGTACATAAATAATTCGTCCGTCTATCTTTTCACTTGAATCTTCAAAAAGCGTGGCAAACCATTTTAAGCACGTATATAAATAACAATTTTGATCATGATATCTTCATGGTTTTAAAGAAACTCAAGACTATAAATTTTTTAATCATTTTGAGACGAGTAATAGAATTCTATCTCACTATTATATCGTTTTGATATAGAGTTGTTAATCATTGTTGTATAGAAGCATAGCTTCTTTCAATATTAAGAAAGAACAAAATTTCAGGTTCAATTCTTTTTTTTATTCGTGCAAAATCTTTGCCTTCAAAAGATGCAACTTCACTTTTACGTAAATAAATTTCTAATTCCAATTATTAAATAGAATTTAATGTTGGCATTTAAACTTAAAATATGTGCTAAATTAAACGTGACACTTCTACTTTTAATACCTTACATTTTTGCAATAGTTATGGTACTAAAAGATTAAATAATTAAAATATGTGTTTATAAATAAAAAAGATTGTTATTAAAATATAAAATGAAGTTGGCACTCAGCAAGCTCTTCTACGCCAAATCTAAAGATTAGCAGTTGAAGTAAAGGAGAAGTAAACATTCGTTACCAAAACTTAAATTCATATTTAAAATCCTTGCATTGTCCACCGCATGGGCCATGACATTTTTGTTTTTCTTCTTTAAATGAATTAGTTATTAGGATGAGGAAGAGCCTTTCTATATACATGTTTTATTTTTTATTTTTTACATTTTATTTTTTTTCACATGTCTAGAATAAATGTGTGAGATGTATTATCTATCAAAAGGTAACGGGCTAATTAGATGCATTTAAATATTGTATACAAAAGAAATCAACGTATAAACACAAACTGAACACTTTTTATTTTTTACCCAAAATATAGAGTAAGTCATGTATTTGATACATTTTTCTTGAAACGATTCTATTTACAAAAACTTACTTACACAAACTTCGTTTATTCAGTTAAGTACTCTCGATCAAAACTAAGCATATAATAACTAAATTCGCATACCCTTTCAAAACTAATGATTCTTTAAGGTGAACAAAGCCCGTGCATCGCACGGGCCATGCCGTCTCGTAAAAATAAAGATTGCATTCAAATTAAATGTTTCTCATTAAATTCTCTACAAAATATAAAATTAACTACTTTAATAAAGTAAACTACAAAACTTTTTTTTTGCCAGAATTGCATATATATCCAGTGGCGGAGCCAGAAATAATGATTAAGGGGGGCATCGGACGAAAAAATAATCTTTAGTATTACTTGAACAAATCGGGCCGGGTTTGATTAATGGCAACGAAAGTCATTTCTTCATGTAGATATCACTTAACATAGGTGTATATATTTATAAAATATAATTTGATTTGTAATTTTAACTTGTTTTAAAGAAAATAAATAGATATATTATATCCATATATCAAACACAAAATACTTACGAAAATTTAAACAAACAAATTTAATTAAAGCCACTCGGCGACCTTGTGATAAAATGCTTGTGACTACTATCACTAAAATGTGAGAGGTTTTAAGTTCATTTCTACTAGATACAAACAACCCTGAAGTAATCGATCACGCCAACCTTCTAAAAAGAGAAGTCGTTACCGGATTAGTCAAACCACGTGGATTAATCCACTAAAAGGTTGGAATACATTATTAACAGACACTCTAAAATTTCAAATTTTATCAATTGTCAAAACCCTCAATTCTTAGATTACATTTAACATTATACACTTTTTTTTGTTACTTATTAAAATAACACAACGATAAATTAGTGATACAAAACTTTATTATACTTTATGAAAAACAAATGAGAGAGATAAAAAATTAAAAACTTAAAAAGAGGTAAAGTTGTTACTCCATATTTAATATATATCATATTATATTTGCTACTTAGAGCAAGAGGTGTGGTAATGAGCTATTACCTCCTCATTTGGGGCACACGGGTGTCACATCATCCCAACACCTCTTCACAACTAACCCCTCCTCACTTACAACTAACCTCAACTTACTCATTTGGGGCCTACCACTTACAACTTTTTTTTTATTCATTTCACTAAATAAATTAAATTCATTACTATATATATTAAAGGTCGTTTAAAACGACGTCACTCAATAAACAGTATCCCTTGCCCAATTTAAGCCCAAATATTTTGCCTTAGCCCAAAAGTTATCCCATCTCTCTGGCCCATGTCTATTTTATATAGGATAACTTTCTAGCGTCTTCCATAACATTCGACTCCTCACTAATTCAGCAGCAGCAGTAACCAATTAACCATCCGTGAGTAAGATTTACTTTATATTATCAAAAGTCGATTCCACACTGATGTAGTTTTTTGTGGTCGTAGGATAGAGGCCGTGGGGTCCTGATTCAGGAGGATTCGAAGATACGGTGAGTAAGATTTACTTTATATTGATTTTGGTTTTTCTATGGTTAATACATAATGGTTGTTATAATGAATCCTCTTGAACTTTGGGTTTTTTTGGATAACGCGATCTAATATCCTGAATCCTGTAGAACTTTGGTGTCATCTTGCATACGATGCTGAACGGATTCGTAAGTATCTCTAACTCGATTATACCAGGTAAAACTTTTATGGTTTTGTGTTTAATTTTGTTGTATTTAGTTTTTCCTGATTTGAGATTTAGGGTTTCGGTCAATAGTGTTAAATCGAAATAATTGGAACTTAAGATTTTAATTTGGTGTTGCAGGTAATTACATTCAGGTTGTATTTTTTAGTGTCGTTTATGCTGAACCACCCGCTGTGTTTGACTTATGTTATTGATCTTAGGTGATGGTTTATGAAGTAGATGATGATGTTTATGGGGATTATGTTTCTAGAACTAACGATACCTCCACCTCACATAAAGGTTTTATGGTTTGTTTTTACTTCTTAGGTCAGGTCTTGGAGGCTATTAAAATACTTTTGGATCTTATTTGCAGCTGTAGATATATTTTCTGGTAAAAGATTGGAACTTCGATTTACAGAGTTATTCAGGTTATCTCTAGCTTTCTTTTTACTTTCATTTTGTCATCTTTATTCTTTCATATTCAGTTCAACATGAAGTAAATGAATTACGTGCCTATTATGGTGTCTGAAAAGCGCAAAATTCCATTTAGGAGATATAAATTTGGAGAAGCTATCAGATTACATGGCATCTCAGTTATGGTTGTACGGCACCCAAGAAGGTGGAAGTAGTGGCTCATAGGCATGACCCTACTCATGAGATTCTAGAAGTGCCTACTAAAGATGAATAAATTAGGTTATAATGACTTTCTTAAACTGTCTTTACTCTTTAGTGTGTTATTTATAACGAGTGCTTATCTTTTTGCCTCACATTTGTAGTGTCAACTATGGGACCATTGTGGATCCTAAATCAATGGAGAATAGTACATCCGCCATACCCGACTCTGGCGATTAATCAACATTTTGAATGGATTCACCGCCGTACGGCAAACCAAGGATTACTAGCGATTCGGGCTTCAAATTTGGTATAATGTTTAATTGTTTATATGAAGGTTATCTTTATGTCAACGTTGTTTTGTTGTATTAAAAGGGTAATTACATGAACTCTACTAATGTTGTTTCGAGTTTTATGGTGTTCTGTTACACTAACTTGCCTTTTAATCTCCATGCCTTTTTTTCTCGATGCCTTTTTTTTTCAGGACCTTTGTAAGGTAATTTTACTGCTTTCTGTTGCTGACATTTGGAAGTAAGAAAAAATGGTAACTATCTTCTTACTTCCAAAGCGAAACTTTTTTTATAGTTACGGTTTATATATTTTTTATTGCAACGTTATCTGAATTGAGATATTTTCTACACTAACAGGTAGGAGCTTCATAGGACAATAAATTACAAGCATGACTTTCGTAACATGTCTGTTATTGCTCATGGTGGTTGCGGTATGTAAATAGCCTTTCTATTGCATTAATGTATTGTTACGTGTTTTATGAGGGTGCCACATTTTTTAAATAACTACATTATGGTTTCTATTTTTATACATTTGTGGTGCATGAGATACATATTTGTTACGTTGTGTTCATTGGAATTGATTTATTGACATAAAAGGTCTGTGCTTATTTTGTGTTCATTTCTAAAAGAGACAATGTCATACTAACTTAATGTGGTTTTCTTGCAAAAATTCCAATAAGCACTATGTAAGCTCTTTATTCTTGATATCCTAGCGTGCAGGTTAAGGGTAACCACGTGAAGCTTTTAGTTTTTTGTTTTCTCTACTTTAGTTTTTAGTGTAATTGGAAATTGTAAATGTTCTGTAGGTCCTGCCCTGGTCTTCGAGGGTGAGCAGCCCATGCTTACAGCATCTCTGAAGATCCTACCAATTTTGAGGTATGTATCGACAAAGTTATGCTATGTCACCGAAAAGATGTTCCCTTCCGCTTATGAAAACTTTGGCGTGATTTTGATGTTATTAGGCGATTAACTTTGTTGAAAAACGTTAGATTTGGAAGTATTAACATTGACAACAAATCATTAGGTGGCTAAGGGGTGTTTGGAATAACTTAGTTTTTTGGATGCCTTCAAGAAATTTGATAATTTTAAGCTGTTTATTTGCTTTTATTATCATGACTACGCACAAACATCTTCTTAACGCTATTTTTTT
Source organism: Artemisia argyi (assembly GCA_030686995.1). NCBI lineage: Eukaryota > Viridiplantae > Streptophyta > Magnoliopsida > Asterales > Asteraceae > Artemisia > Artemisia argyi. Next base: position 137,433,419 of record CM060708.1, on the reverse strand, counting down.
CTTTTCTTTGCAAACATCTCCTTGACGATGCAAATATCTGTGACTAATAGCAGCATACATTTTTGATGTGCAGCAACAGGTCACATGGTATTTTTGATTCTTGAAACATTACTATAGGCTAAGGTGGAAGTTGAAAAGCGATAAGCTTAAAGCTAGCAGAATGAAGGAGATTGCCTTTAAGAGGCAAGGTGAGCTTGAAGAGATTTTTGCATGTGCACACATTGAGATTCATACATAGTCGGCTAGGGAGAAAATGGTCTCATTGATTCTGGGAGTGTCAAACCATCTCACCCTAGGCGCTCACGTTTTTTTGGCTAATCAGATCATAAAAGCAAAAGAAGAGGCTATTAGCAGGAAAGATATACTGGATAAGGTTGAGAAGTGGATGTCAGCATATGAGGCAACTGTTGGCCACGATGTAGTTGAATGTCAACTGGATGGTGTTGGTGAACCTGATGAGTTATGTACAGCAGGTAATTTCATTCATGTTTTTCGTGTTTGTTGTCTTAGTGCAACCTTTTATGATCAAATGTTTCTGTAAATTACAACTGATGCCATAATTGCGTGTGGTTCTTCCAAAAGGAGATGCACGCAAATGCCCGGAGGTTTAGCTCTATACTTAGATATATCGTCGCACTTTCTTTTTCAAAATCCTTTGCTATTGGTAGTTAGCTTATCTGATTTTTCATGATCTTAGGGCAAAGACCTTCGCAGCGACCCCGTAAACAGGCCGCTGCTTTACCATTGTGAAGATCCTTATCGCAAACATTTCAGGCATCAGTCGGTAGAGGTTCATCAAATGCCGGAACATCGGCCATTTGTCCCTCAAAATGTCTCCTCTCAACATATGACAGCCGGTGTTCAACCAGGTATATATATGTTGTTAATTATTATTGGTACAGGTTACAATGTCATTAGCGGAGGATAAAAACTCACTCACAGTGCCAAAGACATTGTGAGTGAGTTTTAATTAGAGTATAAATGTTTTGAAAACCAGTAATGAGCGAGTTTTTAAAAGTGCGGTCTTTTACTGGGCACATGTGAATGAGCCAAGATTGTCATTCTCTACAAATGTTTTGAAAATATTGAGCATAAGTTTTGTAATTGCAGGAGAAAATTAAACAAACACATGATGAAGAGAGGGAGAACAGAGCAGCTGCCGCCGGGAGAAGAATAACAGCCCTCCACTCCTCAACTTCACAACCAAATACTACAGCCTCATCAGACACCATATGTACGTTTTGTAAGGTGTCTATAGATCCGCTTCATAGGTATAACTATAAATACTGCAATACATCATGCATGCACCTTCACAGAGAGATCCTTAAGAAGGAATAATGAATTAGAGAGCCTTTTTCGTGTTTTTCACCTTCCCTATTTAACTATGTATTTATTCTACTCATTAAATTTTTATAGAAAGTTGTTATTTTTTAGTATGATTGTTATATAGAAACAGAAACCCATAGAAAAAAAATAGACATAACCAAAAATTTGCTAAGAAAATACCAAAAAAATTACGTTAAAATCCCGCGAGGCCGCAACGCGGCCGACCGGAGCCAGACTCGTTTCACACAAATTATACAAAATAATACAACATACTAATTTTTAATTCATTCAAATAAAAAAGATACAATACGAAAAAAAAACCATACGATATGAAGAAAAAAAATACGATACGAAAATAACGAAACGGATAAATACAATGTGAAACATCTTCAAGAATTTATATCGACTTATAATTATCGATGAGTTGTGATTTTTCTTCCCAAACTTGCAACACTTATTCTCTGACCATTTTAAATGCGACTTGAAGTTCCACATCTGTTTCATCATTTCTTAAAAGGGTTTGTAGACCGACCATGACTATTGGATGGTCTTGAGGCAGCTCACGTAACTTTTCGACCCTCTGTCGAATAATACGCGCTATCTCACCAAACAAGTTTTTAATCAACTTAAGTTCATTTTCTTGTTCATTGCGCAATCGGGTAAGTATTCTTCTTTGCACCTCAGCTGGTTGGTTAGCCATAGTGTGTGTGTGGAATTTAGTTTCAGTTGTTTGATAATAAGAAGTTGAGTAAAGCTGGTATTTATACTGAGACTAGCCGTTAGATAATTTTATTGGAGAAACTAGCCGTTAAGCCTTTTATTCAAACTGAAACTTACACTGACATAACATCACAAACGAAACGGAAATACTTAACATAAACCAACACACGATACAGGAATACAAAGGCCATTAATTCATATATGTGTTCCAGTTGACGTTGTCCTTCAAAATCAACCACACTTAAAAATATTTGAAATCTTTCCCACCATTGCGTTTTTTGTAAACGTTCAATGCATCTTCAAGACGAACATCTGGCTCACGTGTAGGCTGCAAATTCAAGTAAATTTCATGAAATTTTTGGCAATCAGAGTTCATTCTTGCCCACTTACCCGTTAGCTGGTTTTTGCTACGAAAAGGACCGTCTGATTGTTCATTGAACTTGTCTGTTACGACTTGCCAAAAAGGTCCTTCGCTGGCATGGAATTCGCTAACGTTTTGCCACATCTCGGCTAGCCAGCATTCTTCTTCAATAGACCAACGATTTGCCATTGTGAATTTCTTTAGAAAGTGAATTGTGTGCAAAATTGTATGATAATGTATGCTTTATATAGGAGCGTATTTTTAAATTTTCAAATTTCAAAACAGCGGGCTGGATATTTTAAAATTTCAAATTTCAAATTTCCAATTTCAAAATTTCAAACAAAACAATAAAAACGTTTGCAAATTCAAATTTCAAATTTCGAAACAAAGGGATATTTTTAAATTTTCAAATTTCAAATTTCAAACAAAACAATAAAAACGTGTGCAAATTCATTTTATTGAATCATAGTTTTATGTTTATTTATCGTATTCACTTAACATTTCATACAAAACATTTTCTACAAAATACTTACACAAACAATAAAACCAAAAAAAAAAAGAAAAAAAAAGGATAGATTTTGCAGGCCCTCTCCCTCGTCACGCAGACGAGGAGATCTCCAATGGCGAGCCACGGCAAGCTTCAAAGGGTGTGGTGGCGAGCTACACGTCGGACGACGAGGAAGAACGGCGAGCCCACACCTCTCGCTCTTATAAATGAAAGTTTTTGTCGCTTTGTCATTCCCAAATAACCCAATGACACAGCCCCACTGTCCAGTACTGTCCCACTTTCCCATGTATTATCTTCTTCTCCATTTTTTTCCGATAAACCAAATCACCGGAAAATGTTATTTGCATTAATAAACATTAAACAATATCATCTTTGGAAACCTGAGAAAATGCTGAGGGCATTCGGGTTATTTTCATAAGGGCACGACAACACTTTTCTTCTAATTTTACCATACATATGGCTCCGCCCCTGCTTATATGTGGTTTATGAGCTTATTTGTGTTTATTTTACGGCTTATTTTGAGACTACTGTGAGTTTATATAAGTCTCAAAATAAGCCGAAAAATTAAGGCTTATAAAATATAAGGCGAAATCAAATAAGCTCATAATTATATATCCCTCCCAAATTTTTTCCATGTAACCCCCTTTGTTTTTTCTATAAAAAATAGTATCATATGAACGTGTTTTCAATATTTTTATGAAAAATTAAACCCCGTCCTCTTTTATAAATCTAAAAATAAAAAATTAAGATTGTTTTTTGTCTAACTAAAGAGATTTGTCCTTTACACAAATCAGCGATTGGAAAGTCATGCTAAAGCATATAGTGAGATCAAAGTTTTATTCACATTTACGAAAACAAGGATCATGTGGCCTATTAGCTCAGCTGGTTAGAGCGTCGTGCTAATAACGCGAAGGTCGCAGGTTCAAGACCTGCATGGGCCAAGTTTTTTGTATCATAGCAGTTTAAGTTACGTCAATGCCAAGTGAGTAATGTAATGTGTCAAAGTGTGTCGGGTCGATATGCAACACACTTTATCTTTTCTATTATTGACTCTATACTTGAGTAACGTGTTGGATATGATTATGGATGAAGCCATAATGAAGGATTCATAGCGTTCGAAGCATTTGGTGACTTTAGACCCGCTCAACCTATTTCCATTTCAGCAATGCCGTTGAGATATAGTCCTATGAGTATTTGACCCATTAGACAAAGTAAAACCAAAAACGACATGTTCTCTTTCTCTTTAATTCTATAAAACATGTCGGAACAAAATTTCTCAGATATATCAGAAGAAGAACAATATATATAATTATGACTTATGAATATCATACAACAACCCGAATTTGGAAATCAACTACAAAACTGAAAATTCTAACAATAACGCAACCATCTAATATCATCTACAACTCCAGATCATCAATTGTTATGGAGTCTGCACATTTGAACTTTTCGACCTGTTATCCTCTGAAGAAGCTCGATGTTCAGATGAATCGGAAGACCTTAAATCAGCAATCATCTTGACAACATCATCCATTGATGGTCTATTATCAGGGACCCGAGCCACACAAGCAAGTCCAATCTGAAGCATCTGCACCATCTCTTCTTCAACATGTGGGTGCTTCATTAATTCCTCATCGAACACCTCCGCAGTCCACTCTTCTCGAACCACAGACCGGACCCACCTTGGTAGATCAACCACCTCATCATGGCTTGATGATGGTAGAGGAGCTTTACCTGTCAAAAGCTCGAGAAGTAGAACTCCGAAGCTGTAAACATCTGATTTGTGAGTGAATTTATGTGTTTCTATAACTTCTGGTGCGTAGTAGCCAATGAACCGAGGTTTTATGGGAGGAAAGATCATTATGGGAGCTAAGCCAAGATCGGACACGCAGCCATTGAAGTCTGCGGTTAGAAGGATATTTGAAGATTTGATGTTGCCATGAGCAAATCTTGCACCTCCTTCTGAATGGATATGTGATATCCCTTTTGCAGCTCCAAGTGATATCTTCACTCTTGTTTCCCAATCTAACGGAGTTCTTCCTATATCTCTATTTCCTGTCAAATAAAATGGTGATACAACTGATTAGTAAAGGTGGTAAATGTTAGCCATATATTATCAACGGGTCGGGCAAAAAGTAAATGCGTCAAATGGGTCGAACATATAGTGAAGTCCAAAGTGTACTTAAACGCATAGAACCTGCTAACTGTTTGTAAAAAAATATCTATTTTTTTTGGACAGAAAGTGTTTCATCCCAACCAGCCTGTATAGAAATGACCATTTGGCCCATTACCTGACCCGTCCATCTGCTAAAAATCTCAAATCTACTGACTACCCAAGGATCTTTACATACCGTGCAATAGTGCATATAGGCTGCCAGTTATCATGTACTCATAAACAAGAAGCTTTTCGTCTTTAGAATAGTAGTAAGCGCACAGTGGCACGATGTTCGGGTGACGTCCTATCGTCCCCACGAACTCCATATGCTGTTCAAATTCTTTTTTAGCAACCCCGACCTCCCTTACTCGTTTAACTACCACTGTCGTTCCCTCATCCAGTATAGCCTTATAAGCTGTTCCATAACTACCTTTACCAAGAACTTCAGCTGATGCTCTCAACAAATCCTCAAGATCAAAACTATAACTACTCCCTTCAAAAAATACCAACTTATTCTTCTCGGCTGCTTGAACCCCACTCCCGAAGTCATCAGATTTTTCGTTTTTTCCTGGTGGGACCGCCTTTATGGTTAACTCACTAACAGAATCTATATCTTTCTTCTTCAAGAAGAAAAACAAGAATATGGCAAGTATGATAAGGAGTAATAATCCGCCTATAACAATGCCTAGGATCACAGCGATACTGAGTTTCTTTTTATGTTCAGTTGGGCGTACAGGTAGGGATGGTGAAATAGTTGGAAATGAGCATTCACTTAACGGGGGCCCACATAAGAGAGAATTTCCTTCAAATGAAGAAACTGGAAACTTTTGGAGGGAAGACGGGATTGAACCGTTGAGCGAGTTATGGCTAACATTTAAAAGAAGGAGCTTGGTAAGGTTTAGCTCAGGAATGGGTCCTGTAAATGAGTTAAACTGGAGGTTCAAAGCCGTCAAACGGGTCAAGTTATTTAAAGTTTGAGGGATGTTTCCAGAAAAGTTGTTGTTTTGAAGGTAAAGAAACTGGAGGGACGGAATGGAGGGTATATCGGAAGGAAGAGACCCGTTAAGGAAATTAGATCTTAGGCTCAATATTCTGAGAGCATCTAGTTTTCCAATAGTGTTTAACGGGATTGAACCAAATAGGCCATGACCCGGGAGATGAATAGCTATAACACGTGTTCCCTCATCGTTGCAAGTGATGCCAACCCAAGAAGTGCAGATGGGATCAGTGGAATTCCAGTTTAGTTTTCTTACGTGTGGGACAGCTGAAGCGAATTGAAGAAGCGCCTGAGCGTCGGATTTCAAGTCAGCAGTTATCACACAAAGATTGTGCAGTAGGAAGAGAATGGCAGCGATTGCTTTAAACAGAAGCTTCATTGTGGATGGCTATGTGCAACTACATAAATATGAACCTTTGACCTCAGTAGCTCTACTATTTCCTGGCTGCAAAACAAGTATGAAAAATCATTTCACAAGCTTTAATAAAAGCTTAATTAACTAAAATCCGAATAGCTACCAATAGGAAAAAAGAAGGAGAGGAGATGGTTAATTACCTGGCGTGAACATGACGATGGAAGTGATTAAAACCGTTGAAGGTAAAGATTCAAACTTTGGTGATACTAGTCCATATTGTGTTGGACTTCTTAACTTTTTCCATATGGAAAAAGCAGAAAACAATTATTTTAGCTTTAGCTTTTGCATTAGAAAGTGAAAGCTTTAAATTCACAAGAATAAACAATTTCAAAGAAATAAAGAATCATTTCACTAAGTAATGATAAAGGTGATTGAGATCTTTGACATCCGTTCGACTATTTAAGTCGATAGATTAACAAGCAAGAAATCTATAGTACAAATATCGCCAACTTTGTTTACAAGCTAAATAGTAAACATTTTCTAGTTAGGTAAATCAAACTACAGAAGAGGTCACTGAACAGAAAGCATCTGAAGCTCATGTAAAGAAGAAGTGCTGATAAAAAGATAAAGCAAAAGCACACTCCTTTGTTCTGGAAAAGGTCAATAAATTCTTAGCCATAAAGCTACAATAGTATAATATTTCAAGAATCCAATGCAGTACCCTTTGTTTCAATAAAGGGTAAGCATACTTAAGAAGAATAGTACTAGTGTCTACTTCCCACATTATTATATGATGAATTACCTTCATTATTTTAAATCATTTAATACCAACACACCATGACAAAAAGTGGACTAATAAGTAGTGCATGTTTCAATGGGACCAAAAATGCAAACAAAGCTGACAGACCAAGATTTAACATCATTTTATCATGTCATATGTTTTGTGAACTAATCGAGTAGTTACGAGTTAAATATCATATCAATAGCAGGAAAACATCAAGTGAGCATACTCATGCTGCTATACACTAGTACTGATCTTAGAAGGCCAGGAATATCACCTTTTTCTTATAAGTAATAATTATAGCCAGGTGGAATACTTGATAGCTCCTAAAAGCTTGCAACTGCCATCATCATGGTTCTCTTATTATATACTGTACTATATTCTACCCAAATCTGATCCAACCAATTAATTTCATGGTCACCTTTAACAAGGATAAAGCAATCTTATGCTGATGGGAAGCATAGATGCTACTTATAGTAATTAAGTACCACGTTTAGTACGACGGGACAATATAAAGGTAGATAACAAGTTACTCAACTAGTACAACCCGTGAAGAGAGTATCATATGGGGTGTCACCTAGCTTTCGACAATGATGGGGATCCTGAGTTGCCCACAATTTGATTCCAATCACATTCCACGTAAATTTCGTCCGTAAATAAAATATTAAATTCCTAAAGCAATTTGGACCTTAACCCTTCCATACACTCTTGTTAATACATAACCTGACAAACATTGTAGAAGATTAGAACCTGTATTCAGTCTATAACCTATGAGAATATCAACAATAACAATGATCAACATGCAAGTTGTTATATATACTTGAAAAGATAACTATGAATAACTTCATAAGATACAAAATCTCTGTTTATTCCGAAACAATTGACAATAACAATGACAACTAAATAAACATATACTACTAATATACATTATTTATAAATTAGTACAAAGTCATCAAAGTTAACATACTCTTAATCATCTCTATGACAACTCTCAATACACTGTTTATCGGATCATTTACAAACCTAAACAACATAAAATATCCGTTATTCAACTACAAATGTAACATGAAACTAAAAAAGGTTACGACAGTGGTGGCGATGTATAAGGGGACATATGATAGAGAGAAGAAGCTGACAAAGATGATCGAGAATAAAGTGACGGAAGCAAAGGAGGTTTGTGACGGAAATGATGGTTCAGATGAGTGTAAGGTTGCTTGGGATGAAGTTGAAGAGATTAGTCAGGCCAAAGCTCATTTAAGAGATAAGTTGGAGCATCATGAAGATCCTTTGGAGTCATTTTGTGACGGTAACCCTGATACTGATGAATGTAGTGTTTACTATGATTGATTGGAGATCACGCTTGAGTTGTGTTTACTATGATTGATCGACTTATTTGAGTTGGTTGGGGTCGCGTTTCAGTACAAGAAACAAGTTCAAAACATATAAAGAGCTGAGTTTGATATATGAGTATGTATATACTATATAGGAATGCAAAGGAATAAGAATAATTTGATATTAAGCTAACGAATTGAGCTCTAATCAATCTTACAGTTTCTTTTATGCTATTCAAGTTTTGAGTTGAGCTTGGTCTTTTGTTCATGAAGGCTTGTTAAACTATCGAAATGAGATTGGGCATAGCCTTGGATGGTTAATATGACCATTTTCAATCCCAATCCATTACAAATCCATCCATATTGCAACAAGATTTGGGATTATTATAGCAGATCTCATAATGTATGCAGATAGAAACCAAATCCATCCATCCGTGATATTGATTCCGATAAGATCCCATTGTCACATCATGCACACATACATGCTAGGAGAACAAATTAGGATCAAATTGTTGGGACAAAAAAAATTCTTCCGGGTTGCAGTTATCTTTACCAATTTCACTCGACACAATCTCAGTTTTATAATCATTCAGATCTTCACATTCCACAAAACCGGCTCTCGCGTAAAAAAATGTAAATTACTAAAGCAAATTGGACCAATATTGTTAATACGAAACCTACAAATTAAAGTAATGAGATGCAGAAAATAGAATATCATCATGAGCTATCAAAGTAAAAGTTGATAATCTATGTTCATTCTTGGACTAATCTATAAGTTGATCTTGTTTTATACTTAGTATAGATTACTATTAATAATAGCATCGCAAGAAACAAACTGATATCGAAAACAACTAAAAACTAAAACGACGATAACAATGACAAGTAGAATATACATATACAGATATAGTAATACACATTAGACTTAAATTGGTATTAATTATAAATGTTAACATATGTAAATCATGGCAATCCTAAGTACTTCTTTTGTTGGATCACTATTAGATGTAAATTATTTCAATCAGTTTTTTGCGCAAGAAGATGCGGTTAAAGATGGAGGTGGTGGCGAGGTATAAGTGGACGTATGACAGAGAGAAGAAGTTGACTGAGATGATGAAGATTAAAATGAAGAAAGCAAGGGAGATTTGTGACAGAAATGATGGTTCGGATGAGTGTAAGGTTGCATGGGATGAAGTTGAAGAGATTAGTCAAGCTAAAGCTCATTTACGAGATAAGCTTGAACATCATCAAGATCCTCTTGAGGAGTTTTTTCACTTTGTGATGCTGGCCTTTTTTCGCTTTGTGATGGTGATCCTGGATGAGTGTTTATGATCATTGATTGGAGATGATTGATTATCATCTGATGAATGTATAATTAAATCTCATCTTTCTGTTTGTTTTGTGTTATTTGAGCTGGTTCAAGTAGCATTTTAGTACGTAAAACAAGTTCACAACGTATAAGGAGCCGAGTTTGATATCTCTGTGTATACTAAGGAATGCAAACCAACTTATTTGATATCTAGCTCCCGAATGGAGCTCCAGATCAAACTTGCGTAAGCTTAACTATGCATTATTTCTTATAAAATTTCTTTTAACTAGTCGAGCTTTTGAGTCGAACTCAATCTTTTATTCATGAAGACTCGTCAACCTATCGATTTGATATTGGGCTTAGGCTTGGATGGTTAAACTCGTACCAGAAAATACCAGATATAAAAACTCTTTACCCAAAAAAATATCCGAACATATTGCAACTAAACTTGAGATTATTGTAGCAGATCACATAACGTACGCAAGCATAACCAAATCCACCCATCTTACAACAAAACTTGGGATTATTTTAGCATATCCCGTTATATATGCAGATAGCGTAACTCATATAACATCTACGATACTGCAGAATCTAATTAAAAGAGTGATATTGCAGAATCTAATTATTTTTATTTTTATTTATTTTATTATTTTATTATTATTATTATTTTTTGTCTGAAGAATACTTGGAGAAAAAAAGGTTTAGAGCAATACATTCTTGAAAAACTCACATTAGCACTTGATTCTTGCGGTCTTGCCATAAAGTTGGTCATGTCCCATAGTTTATACAAAAAACAAATGTTAGCCAAATCTGTGATGCAGCCAACCTCAAACTTATTCTTTCGGCGCATCCTAACAACATTCTCGACTCGATTTGGTTTGGCCTTTGTCCCAAATTACAAGGTGTATGAACAGCTCACTGTAAAACTAAGATGAAAAAACAACGAAGTGTAGGAGGAAAGAGGGATCACTACTAACTCTGTTTTTCAAGCTTTTCAACTTCTTCACGGTGCTTTCTCTCTGCCTCCTCAAGTTCTCTTTCAGCATCTTCTTTGTCCTCTTTTAAATCACGAGCTTCAAACTCCTTAGCTGCTGCCATTGCTCTGATCACAGGATCTCTTAGTTCTGATATCAACCCACCACCCACTCTATATTCTTCTTCATCTCCAATCAAGAATAAACGCTGATCAGGTCCTGCTGCCATTGGAAGGTCAACTGAGAGCAACTTCATATCATACTGCAACAAAACCAGTAGAACTGTGATTAGAACTAAGACAAAGAAAGTAGTAAGAGGTGATAAATGGGTGAATTGACAGTTTAAGTAATAGGTCAAGCAAATGAATTTTATGTCTGGGTCAAAATGGGTAGGTTTGGTCATGTTTTTGAATTGTGTATATAGTTGGATACTTGGATGTATTAAATATGGTTACACAACTTATATTACTACTAAACTTCATGCGCTTTGTTTTAAACAATTAAATGTACACTGTAAGGGTTTGAATGCACGTGAGGCAACTTTTGACCAGATATACCAATCAACCCAATTCGACCAGTTTATAAACATGCAAGAACAGTCTGTGAGAGTGACAGTTATACTTGGGAAGATAAAGGGCTTGGACAACAGGTCAGAGTAAGTAAAACTTTCAAGTTGTCTCCAATCAGACGGGGGTTGACCCATCAGAACTTTTTTCTTCTGGATTTCACAGGGTTATAACAAATTTGCATGCAGCAGATTGTTTAGAGTAGACATTAGCATACACTATCTTCAATTCAAAGTCTGAACCTAACATGGATACTTGCATAATTGGGGAAAAAGCACCGATGGCATTAAGGTGTTAAAAGCAGTAATGTGATATACTAACCTGGCCTTTCTTATTCTTGACTTCAACACTAACTAAACCTTTCATCTCCGACCCACGTATTGGGAAAATAAGAAAACATCGCTTGCTCCTGAGGCCTGCTTTGAAGTTTTTTAGTGTTACACCGCCTCCTGACATAACATATGCTCTTAAATCTGTTCCAGTTAGTGGAGCACCCATGACTTCAAGAATATCAGCAGATGTGTTAAGTTTTCTCATCGCCATCCGATAAACCTTGTCTGGATTGATAGTAAACCTTGAACGGAGATATAAGCCCTTAACAACACAAAATGATGTCAAACACAAGTCTTCATTGGAATATGAAAAATTGGTGAAAATAATCAAGAGATTATCAATAATATCTCAGTTTGGAACAAGTCACAGTATACCCCTTCTTTAATCTTTCCTAACAAAGTTCCCATGTTATTGGTAACATATCCCTATGCAAGAAATTCACTAGTCATATTAGCAAAACTACACACAAACAAAATTAGTGTCTCTTATAAGAATCAGACAAAGAAATACTGGTAATGAACACAATAACAATAAACAAAGTTAACGAGCAAGTAGATGGCCTATCTTCTAGAATTCTAGAGGTTGGCCAAATATCTATTCTGCTTTTGAAGGTAGACCAACTCTATCTGATTATGCTTACTTTAAACAAAAAGTTCTATACTGAAAACAAGCAGGCATAAAACATACATCAACACATTTATCCATTAAGTAACTAAATGACAATACCAGAACTACTTTTTACTAACTTAGCCTAACAGCCTTCACTCATTTGTACCCAAAAAAAAAAAATGTAAGGGCACTTTCACCAAGCATTTTTGTTTGTGTTCTAATCAGCCATGATGAAAGGAACATGTGCTCTCTTCCTACAAGATATATGGCCAAACTTTCATACATTGTTCCAAGCATTAAAGTTTTGTATTCTAATCAACCAAGATGAAGGATTGAAGGGAACACATGCTCTCTTCCTACAAGATATATGACCAAGCTTTCATACATGATAAGGATGTTTACGGACTTTATACTGTATAGTCTATCGTAAAAGGTGCATGTCGTATAAAAACCTCTTCATCAAGGAAGAAAGAAGAAATGTACCAAAAATGATCAACTCCAAAAAGAAAAACAAGGTTAACAAACATCTGTATCCCTTAATGGCACCTTAGTTAGCATAACCAAGATATTCACAATTAAGTAAACTTTTCTTCACTTGTTCAAAATGTGACATCCCATCTGTAAGTTACAGCTTTGAGCCACTAATAAGTCTTACTTTTGGATACTTGTAATCTCAATCATGGTTTTCAGGACCATTTGGGCCATCTTGGGTCAGCGTGGGACTTTGTACTTGGGGCATTAGAATTGGCTTTATAGCAGTGACTTCTGCAGGTGCAGTTACTTGCCCTCATACAAATGGCATTATATGATACTGTCTCAAGATCAACTACTACCTAGCATAATCTAGCTGAATACACTTTAGGCTTCATTCTCAAAACCATAATTTAGAAGACCTGGTGTTACTTTTCCCGACATGTGTCAAGTTTCCCCTACTTAGCAACAACACTAGTAAGCTGAAATCATATAGAATGTCGAATAAACTATGGCGGTATCTGTTTGCACCATTTACCTACATTCTTCATATCTTAAGTTATATATCTCAATTCCAACTTAAATCTCAATTCTCACAATCGAATCATCACACGGACCACACCAACACCAACGTGAAAAATGTCTGAATGTCTAATGGCCTAATCAAATACAGTAACATCTTACATTCCCCCAAGCTAGCGCGGTGTTTAGATGCACGTTTTGCCGTCTTAATAATCTATATCTATAGTACTATATAATGCATTTGGGACTATTCTATAATTAAAAAGGCTTAAAATTCAGACTTTTACTTGCTTATTATGGAAGGATTTCAAAATTAATTGGTTAGGAAGCAGGTTGGTTAGGAAGTTTGTCAGGAAGCAGGTTGGTTGTTCAAACTAAAATTATTTGGCTTAACCATCTCTACTTATAAAGCATAAAGACAACTAAATGTTTAACCGAATAACGCAAAATATAGTCACAGGTACCCGCCGCCGCATTGCGCGGGTACCGTTCTAGTAACAAATATTAGACAGACTAATCACAGTCACTTTCAACCGTAAGTCATAACAACCCAAACATTTAAAAAACAAGCATCTAGACGAAATGAAGTAAGAAACTAACTAACCGTAAAGGCAACAATAGCAGACGAAAGGGCAAGAAACCCATACTTAGCCATCCCTTCGGAAAAGCCGATAAAAGTATTAGCAATACCAAACATAACCCTCCATAACAAAACACAAACAAAAACAGCACCAGCACCAACCAAAAGCATACTATTCCTCCTCCAAAAAGCCTCCATTTGCAACCCGACCGCTTGGCGATACCTCGAAAAGGCTTTCTTAACCCCACCAACAGGATCCTTCAACTTATCCTTAATACTATTAGTTGAAATGTACCTAAATCCTATATAGGTTCTGTTTAAATTCGTTTCTTTTAAAAGTGTTTTGGGGGTTAGGGTTGAGAAGTGTGGGGCCCATTTGGGTTTAAGGGTTTTTTGGGTTATTGGAGTGAGTGAAATTGGGGGTTTTGGAATGTGGTGATGGTGAAGGTATCTAATGAAGAGTGATTTTGCATATTGTGATGATGATTGTTTTGACATGATTTTTTTTAGGGGATTTAGATTCACTGATGCACAAACTCGAGGTGATTGAATTCAATCGGTGGATTAAAATTGACTTTCAGACTCTTTGAGTATTTTTTTTTTTTTTTTTTTTTTTATTCAGGAAATGAAGACTGCGTCAATTTGATGGAGGATCCGATTCTAACTTTCTCGGGTCTAGATACTATTCGGGTAATATGTATTTGGAATCGAAAATCGAAACCGAACAAAACTGAATAAAAGCGAACCGAATTTGTTAAAATCAAACGACTCTCAATTAAAAATGTTTGTTTTTTCAGTTTGGATATAGTTTTGGCAATATATAAAACGGAACGAATCAAAAACCGAATTTACATTATTTTATATGGCTTTTTATATATTTATATTAAAAAATTATTAAAACTTTTTCGTAATATAAATAGAACACTTTTAAAGCTTGAAATATTCTTTTGTGCTAAAAGTTTATATATTTAAATGAAGAAAAAATATAAATTATGAAATTATTATGTTGTTGTTGTTAGGTTATTCGGGTCAATCCTAAAACCAGACCGAATTCAAGTTAAGTTTTCAGTTCGCTTTAATGCAATTTAAATTTGATTCGGTTCGATTTTACTAAAAAAATATAACAAAACTAACTGAACCGAATAAATTGAATAGCCTGATAATTGAACCAATAAACACCCATAATTCATTCACTTCTTAGCCTTTTGCTCAAAAAATGCCCAATGATCAAACATGACAGATTTTCTTTGCAAATATATGTAGGAAAAAATCAGCGGTATGTTTAAAACAAATTGGACATGTTTAAATTATTTGTATTTTTAAAGTAATCATTTGTTTCTTTTGAATTTAACTGGGAAGAGCAACAAAACAGAAAAACAAACTAAAAACCAAAAAACAAAAAAACATTATTTTACATTTAAAACTTAAACGCAACTTATCCTGGTGATAAAATTATAACATGCATATTCATGACATACACATCATGTTCACGACCTAAGACACGTTATTTTACATTAGGTCATGGTTAGGGATACTTGCATCGTTTTGCGCGCCACTTCACTATTACCGACATTTATCATTCATGTGAGGTAAGTTTATAGCTCCACTTTTACTCTCATTACTTGTTTATTAAACCTTGAGGTGATAAACATGCAAAACTTTTATTTTGACATGAACTGAACTCATGCTTTTATCAAACTATTACATAGAGTTAGCCCAAGACATTGAATCCCACATGCCTCAAACTCATGAACCGTCAATTCCTGTGGGGAAGCGTGAATGCTATAAATAGATCTATTGGGGATGACACCCCCGTTTGGTTTGGCCAGGTAGACCAAATGCAAGCGTATAACATGTCGAAACACGAGTGTTACGTGATAGACACTTACACGGGCTTTATTTAATGTGCTTCTAGAGCATGCACATTGTCAAGCTTTGGTTGCATGAACTTAGTGCTGACGTAATAGACTTCACTTTTGAGTGACATTATATTCATCTGCTTTGCTTATGGTCCTACTGCTTTATAATTAAACATATGCACTCGCCAGCGTTAGCTGACCTTTTAGCATGTTTTTCACAGGTGTTTGAGTATGATACTGTTGAAGGCATGGCATGGCATCGGTCATAATTACTCTGAAGTGTTTTCATATAATAACTGAAGCGTTTTATTAGGACCGACATGTTTTATGAGCTTATTTTCTTTAAACTGAACTTGTTGTAAAATGATTCGGGTTTGGTAATGTAAACTATTTTAAACGGATTTGATAATCCGTTCTATATATATGTGTGTTGTGATTACCAATTTAGTAGCATCCAAACATGTATGCTTCCGCTAAACCACATTTTGGAGGTGTTACATGCAATGTGTAACTTATCCAACTTCTCAATTACATGTTCAACCTTATAAAACCAACCACCACCACTTAACTATTCTTATTTTTGATTTTTCACAAAGAAAAACAATCATGTCTCGCCATTTCACCACCACCACTGCCGCCAGTGGACTCCCCCACCAACGATAACCGGTTCATATATATCCTAGCAACATTAATAATATGTGTGCTTGGTTTCATAGCATTAGTTTGGTTTCATATCACTGGTTGGACCGGCCATCCACGATCAATACATGGTTTCATAGCACTAGTTTGGTTTCATATCACTGGTTGTTGAATGGTTCAAGGTTGATGAATGGTTATGGTGGTTCAAATGAAATGGATTGTTTGACAATCATTTTGGAAGAAAAAAAATAAGATTACCGATATTACTTTTTTTTTTTTTTTAATGGTTAGCACTTCATAAAATATGTAATTTAATAAATGTTTTGACATGATATAAATTTTAATTCAACAAAAGTAACTAGAAAACAATTTAGATTACACGTCAAAACACGTATTTGAACACTGAACTTTCTAAATAAATATAAAAAGATGATTTTCATGACTAAACATATACATAAACTTGTCTAAAAATTGTTGTCACTATTCGATTATTGGCGAGAAAGATAGTCCTCTATTTAACAAAAACAAATGATTTAAGGGTATGTTTGGTATGTCGGTTTGAGGCGGTTTGATTTGAAAGATAGCTAAAATTATTTGTTTGGTATACTCTATTTAGAATCACGCGTTACCATCAACTTTAAATTTCATTTCACTACAAGTTGGTGGGTTTCAAGTTAAAAGACCAATAAAGAATATTTTTTTGAGTTTTAAACAATTCTCATCCACATTATCAAATGACTCTTTGTTTTATTTTTATATTTTTTTATTAGAAAATATTGTACCTCAATTGATTCAAGTTATAAAATATATTTATATTACATATAAAGAAAAATGATCAATCTTAAAAAAAATAGTCAATCTTGAAAAGTAGAATCTTAAAAAATCTTATTAAAGGAAATTATGAAATATAATTAATACTCTTATTAAAACAACGCATTACTTAAAAGTACAATGATTTATTCACATTGTACAACCAATTTAAAACATATCTACCAAATTAAATACAACCAATTAATACAAATCACAAACCGGGTTGACCCGGGACGCTTCAAACCAGACGGGTTGATCCAGTTTAATTTGACCCATTTTCGACCCAACCTAGCAAGTTGACCCGGTTTAAATCGACCAATTTTCGACCGGAACGGTTCACCCGGTTGAACCACCCGGGTCTAACCGGGTTTCAAGACATTATGTTTAATTCCTAAATATTCAAACTTTTATTATTTTTCATTTATAACCTATAAACTTTTTTTGATGAATAAACTATTTGTCGCTATAAAGAATGTATGGTCAAATCTTAAAAGTCAAAGATAAGAGAAATGCATAGTATAATTAATACTCTTATTAAAACACCCCATAACTTTAAAATACAATAATTTATTCACATTTTACAACTAATTAAAAGAATATATATCAAATTAAAAACAACCAATTAAAACACTCCTTACTAAAAAGTACAATAAAATTTTCACAATGTACAATTTAAACAAGCTACAACATAATCTAAATATAAAATAATTAACACACTTACTAATGTTATTTTACACATTATACAAATTAATAAAACACACAAAGCTTCATACAAGCTAACAAGTTGATGGTACATATAGTTTTGAAAACTAGACCGGACCAACGGGTTCAACCGGGAACCGGTGTCACCACCGATTCGTCTAACTAATAAAAGCCATACGAAAACATATATTTCAAAATGAAACTATTAATGCACATCGAAAATCGGGTTGACCTAGGACGCTTTAAACCCGGCGAGTTGACCCGGTTTAATTTGACCCGTTTTCGACCCAACCCGTCGGGTTCACTCGATTTAAATCGACCCATTTTTTGTCCAGAACGGGTCGAACCGGGTTTCAAAACATTATGTTTAATCTCTAAAATCTTCAAACTTTTATTATTTTTCGTTTATAGCTCATAAATTTTTTTTATCACTAAACAATCTGTCGCTATAAAATCCCATTGCTATGCACGAGTACTCATCTAGTATATATTTAAAATAATAATTAATTTTTTCTCTCCTCATTTTTTTCAAACCAATTTCAAATCCAAATCCAAATCCAATCCCACTTACAAATCAAACGGGCCCTAAATGTAGTTTTAAGCATAAGTTTTCATACAAGTACAATCATGCCAATCACTTCCTATTATATATATATATATATATATATATATATATATATATATATATATATATATATATATATATATATATATATATAGAAATGGTTATATGAATACTTTGATTAGGCCGTGTATACTAAGAATTCATACGTTTAAAAAATTATTAATGTATAGTACTATTATCAACGTAGTCTATGGAGTTTTCACAAATCAGGTAATATCCACCGAAACCGAATAAAACTGAACTGAATTTGCTAAAACCGATCCGAATTAATTATTAAATATTCGAGTGATGTTATAATATTTACCACCGAAACAGGCTAAAGTTTGAAGAGCCCAAATAAAAGTTAAAAACATCAAGCGAGTAACCGGCCCAAAACCCAATTCAGTTTAATCATTTCCAATTTAATTCGAAGTTTCCACATCATTCTCACAAGAATCAGTGAAGATGAAGGTGATTCACATCCCTTGTTTGGAAGACAACTACGCTTACCTGTATGAATAATTTTAGTATTTTGTTTTATTATAACTTAATTACTTTTGATTTTTATGTGGTTAATTAAAATAAAATAAAATTGTAGAGTGATTGATGAGAAAACGAAGCAAGGATTAGTAGTGGACCCAGTTGAGCCCGAGAAGGTCATTTCAGTAGCTAAAGAGCATGGCGTTGAGCTTAAGCTTGTTCTTACCACTCATCACCACTGGTTATTAGTTTCTTCACTTTACATCCATAATTTTTTATTTCTCATTTATTCACCTCAAATATTTGATTATCGATGTTATATCGTTTGGTAACATAGTTGTATATCTATGATTACTTAGTGTAAACCTAGTTGATAGTAAATACTACCAGGGGTGCGAAAATAACTGGAGTTGTACGCAGTAGCAGTTAGTTAGTAGTGGTTGTTGTGATTTGTAAAAATGTTTGGTAAGGTAGTTGTAAAGTAAAATTATTTAGGGGCCGTTTAGTTGCTGAAATTTTTTTCAATTTTTCCATTTCTAAATTCCTTGAGAATAGGATGGTTTTTCTTCTCTAGAAAAGAGTTGAGAATTTTTAAAACGCATTTAGTTGGAGTTATATTTTTCTTTTTTCAAAATGATAAGAAGATTACATTAAATTGCGACGGTGGCTGCGGCGGCGACGGTCGGCTGTGGAGGATGACACGAGAGATTAGGGGTAGAATGGCGTATGTGTTATTTTTTATTTTTTTATTTATTTATTATTTTTTTTTTTTTTGTGGAGTTGAGAAAAAAAATGGGAAAGAAAAAAGTGAGAATGGTAAAATGGGTTTTTCACTTTCTTAGTTAAAATTTAGAAAATGAGAATTTCATTTTTTTTTAAATTGTTGGAAAAAAGTGCGACTAAACGCGTTTTCAGTTTTTTCATTTTCTTATGAAAAATTTCTTGGAGAAATGGAGAATTTCTCTCCAACTAAACGCACCCTTAGCGTTGGATTCTCAATGCTTGTTTTTGCCAAACAAGCTTTTTGTCAAAAACGATAAATGCTAGACGCTCACACCTTTAAATGCCTAAAATTGCTCCTCGCCAAACATACTCTAGAAGTAGTGTCTTGATTGGAGCGTTAAAAAAAAATCATAAATAAGCATGTGTATAAACCATAGTCACATGGAACGCTGACTCGGCCGCGTTCCACGTTCCGGATCGTTCGTACCCAAACGCGGTACGATCGCGATCCAGATCGCTCGGAATCGCGTTCCAGATCGTTATTTTCGGCGTTCCCAAACATCAACAATCGCCGTACCGAAGTCTACTGGTTCGGCGTACCAAAACAAATCGGTACAGCATACCAAAATGAATTGGTACGGCGTACCTAAACGAATTGGTACAAAAAACCAACTTTTAACCAATAATTACTCAACTAATTTAATTTTATTCACTTATATTAAAATCCCAAACAATCTTTTGATTATTAATATATCATATGGATATTTAGCTTATACTTATCGTAATGTAGAATTTTAATATTATTATTAATATGGTACATTGTACCGAATTGGGTACATCGTACCAAACTTTATGGTACAACGAACCAAAGCGTACCGTAGCATTCCGAAATGAGCCTACCCCCCGTCGTACCATATTTTAGGGACCTAGCGTTTCCCGTTCCCGTACCGAAGCGACCCGCGTTTCATGTGACTATGGTATAAACTACTAAACATTGGTTGCTTGTTGCTTCAAAACGCTCCTAAACGCTTGCCGCCAAACAACATGTCAGTTGTTAACTATTTGGCTATGTTGGCGACATGCTTTTTGGGAGTGTTTAGCTTTTTTAATTTGTTTATACACTCCTATTTTAAAGAAGCAGGTTAGCTTTCACATCATATTATACTTTATAATAATATATAAACGCTTTTAAAAAACAAACAGCTACTGCCAAACTAAGGCTGATTATTGATGCTACGTGTGATATATATTTAACATAGCTTTGATTCTAGTAGTGTAACAGTTAGTTGTGTTGGTAACTGGTAATAGTAGAGTTGTTATGAAATGTATGAAGGCCATAAATGTGATTATAAAGACGTACTCTGTTTGTTTTACGTTGTGTGGTGAAGATAAGTAGTGTTTGGTAATCTCAATTGTTGCGATTTGAAGTCATAGTTATCAGTTTGAGTGTTTGGTTAACCGAGTATGGTTGTTAAGTATTTGTAAAGTCGCCTAAGTAGATTTGGATAACAGATGACACTATTATTGAAGTGATTACATGATCATGATTTTCATATCAATCACTTTGAAAACACACATTGAAACAGCGATAAATGGTAATTTTATCGTAAACTTGTGGATGTTGCGTCATTTGTATAAAATAAGAATTTCTTTGGAACTAAATAATCTCACAAATGTGATACTGGAATTAAATCCTTCATTGGCAAATGTTAAGGTGGAATTAAAAGTCTGCTTTTGTCATTAAGGTTGAGTTGATTTCTTTGTTGATCTATATATTGTTTTTAATTTGAAATTATGACAGGGATCATGCTGGTGGGAATGAGAAGATAAAAGAGTTGGTGCCAGGGATTAAAGTTTACGGAGGTTCTATTGATAATGTAAAGGGTTGTACTAATAAGGTGGAAAATGGTGATAAGCTGTCGCTTGGGGATGGTATTAGTATACTCTCTCTCCACACACCATGGTATGTTTAGTTGTTTCCAGTAAATGTCATGTGACAGTGTCCTACATTGCAATGTTTGACGTGCATGTAGTTTAATGAAAGTTTATGACCGTTTGTTGGATGACGTTTCTTAATTGTTGACAAAACAGTTCAACCATGTTAATCAAAAGTATTAGCAAAATTCATTTGTTTGTATGACAAAATCACAAAAAGCAACTAATTTTTTAGCTTGCAATTATTCCCATAAAGTAAAGATTGTGTCTAAGCATGGGAACTCATCTCATGTGCATTATATATTTAACAGTGTGGTATTTTGATTTAATGTGGCATACTTCTTTTTCAGCCATACGAAAGGACACATAAGTTACTATTTGACTGGGGAAGAAGGAGAGGACCCTGCCGTGTTCACGGGTGATACACTGGTGAGTGTGTATCTTTATCAGATTCTGTAAAAACCCAATTTATATGTGCCTGCCAATCTTATTTGTGTTCAAACTCCTTGTCATAATTGCATATCCTTGAAGTAAACTGTTTTAGACACCATAATAGTCCGAGCGACTGAGACAGTGACAATTTCAGTATAATAGATTGTTAATGCATCCCAATTTATATGCTGCATCTTTCATTCTGATAACCCTTGGTATCTTTTGTAGTTTGTTGCTGGTTGTGGCAAGTTTTTCGAGGGCACAGCAGAGCAGATGTACGAGTCTTTGTGTGTGACTTTGGCGTCTTTGCCAAAACCAACTCAAGTTTACTGTGGCCATGAGGTAAATTTATTATGGTATATCAATTGGAATCTGCTTATAAGATATATCCTTTTCATGGTTGTTAGCAGTAGGCCCTACTGCCCTAGGCATTCAATAAGACGTCAAATATTCTCCTGTTTCTTCCTTGAGCCTTTACTTGATAATGTTAACAATTATCTAATCTTAATGAGCCATTATGTTTCATTAATTCCCTGGTTGTTTTTCTTTCATGTAATTTTGTGTACACATCGAATTTTACAATCTGGCTGTCTTCTAGGTGGTTTTAGTATGCCTAAATAATATCCATTTTCTATTCATTCTTTTACTTCCATTCCAGTCTCGTGACTGTATGATTTTTTTTTTCACTTCAGTATACAGTGAAGAATCTGCAGTTTGCTCAAACAGTTGAACCAGACAATGCTAAGATATCTCAGAAGTTATCATGGGCTCAGCAGCAGAGGCAATCAGGACTACCAACTATTCCATCAACCATCGAAACAGAATTAGAGATTAATCCATTCATGCGAGCTGATCTGCCCGAAGTTCAGGTCTTGCTCTTTCTCTTAAACCAATTTATATTTCCACATGAGCTTGAATAATAAAAGGCAAAGAACGTGATGGATCTAAATTGGAGGTATTATGATGGGCATGTAACAAGTCGAAAGTTGTTGGGTCGGATGGACCCACTGCCACTTTTTGTTCCTTTTTAAGACTTCTCTGTTAATGCTGAATGTATAAGATTGTATTACATATTTACATTACAAGTCGGAGAGCAAATATTGAGGCCTAAACATAAAAATACACTTTGGGCGGTTTTCAACCTGTTTATCCCATTTGAGATAAACTATAGCTTAAATAAAATTGTTCATAAACAAATGGGTCAGATTGCCACCTTTAATCTATATGATTGCAAACCTTTCAAACAGCAATGCAACTGTTGTATTCTATATTTCTATTCTTAAATGGCGAATTCCTATGTTCAAGGACTTGTATAGTATAGCTAATTTTCAATGGTACAAGTAAGTCTCGTTTATCAATCCATTATACTGATGAGGTGAAGTTATCAATCATATTGCAGGCAAAGGTTGGTTGCAAGTCCCCTGTTGAGGCATTGCGTGAGATAAGGCAGCGGAAGGATAATTGGAAAGGGTAATCACCAGCTAAATTTCCTCTAGTTTTCATGTACACAGTGTGTAATAATGCATGTTATCGAAGGAGGCGTATCTTGTTTTCTTATAATACCTTGTCACTGTAATGTTCAATATGCAAAAGATAACTTCCTAACTTGGGTAAACTTTTGATAATCCTGTATCATTTTGTTTTCTGGTTTGCTACAAGTGTGTGATATCATCATTCCTTGATTAATAGGATTTCCAGTCCTCGCCTTTAAGTGAATAACACCCTTACCTTATCGATGATTGGTCCTTGGTCGAGATTTAGATGTGATTTAGTTATGAATCAGGTGACTGGATATGTTAAGGGTTTGAAGAATGAGGTTTTGTGTAGCTGTATTATCATCTTTATTATGTCGGTGGCGGGTAATGATTGTAATATTTTCCTTTAAAAAACCTTAAAGATGTTAGATTCTCTTTTAGTTATACTTTGCTTCATGTGAATTATAATTCTATGCTGTCTACATCCTTTCTAGTGTTGAGTTGAAGAAATTAGATGCTTCCTTAATACTTGTATTTCAATTGTCAAATGAATGTTCAAAACAAGATATTGACTTTGAATGTTGAACATTCTGATTTTGAAGCTTAATGCTTGCAATTGCGCTGACGTGATTGACAAGCTTTCTGTAACTGTTTGCGTTTATGGCAATGTATACATTATTCGTGATTTTTGACATTTCATTTTCGTCTCATCACAAATCCGATGAAAGGGGTCTGTCTTGTCGCTTATGTTATAAACAAGCTACAAATGCCTAGTGTAATTGGTGGTTCTTGAAAGGCTGAAAGCACATGCTATTCACTTTTATCACAAACAAGACGTAATAATTAGATTTAGTTGTGATCACACTACACATCTTCCTCTTAAATCGAATCGGTATACTTTTTTAGGTCTGTTCCCTCTTTTGTTTGACCATGCGCCGTACATGTATGATAAACTGATTGTATGGATACAGGTTTTTTTAGTGCTATTAAGTATCGGAATACCAGCTTGTAAAAGCCGGGTAAGCTCACCCTTGAGTTACTAGCCATATACTCCACATGTTACAGCACTTATTTTCGGGTGCATTCAATCTAGAATTTATACAACAATCGATGATTCATACAAAATGTAACCTGTAAAATGTGAGCACTGAGATTTCAAGTTAGTTCGAACTGCTTGCTGTCTTAGCTGTCCTTCTTGGCGTCTTACCTGTCCTTGGCGATTTTAGTTCCCTCTATGTATTTTATAATTCGACTTCGAGTAAAAAGGCAGACATTTCAAAACCGAAAGCTCTATGTCTCTACGTATTTCATAATTCGACTTCGAGTAAAAAGGCAGACATTTCAAAACCGAAAGCTCTATGTCATTTTCTAAATACTAGAAATAGAAAGACTTGTTATCCTTCCTCATTTATGGGTATATGTATTTCTTTGCCAATGGAAAAACATCTTTCTTCCTACCATGTATCTCGAGGAACAACGGGGCACTCCATACAGAACAAACAAGTCTTAGGGATGAGACGCCCGCGCAAGGACCTCAATTCTCATTAGGATTGTTCCACATTTTGGATTTTTTTTTCAGCTTTCACAATCACATGTGATGAGTTAATAATGAGTAATGACTACTAGACATGAATTTAGGTATGGTGATCCTGATCCATTCATGATTCATCTTTAACATATTCATCAAAATGATTCATTTAAGACAAGTAAAACATCATAACATTAACTGCTGATAATATATACGAGTATATTACAATAATAAATTTCCCAAAAAACTAGGTCTTTCATATGTCATGATTTCTTAAGAGAAGTTTGCATTCTACCTTAAAAGTAGTAATGAGGAAGCTTCATGTTATGGTAAAGTGTCACTAACATAATTGCAATATTAAAAATAACTTCATTTTTAATACAGTTAGGTGTTATGAATATAATGATAAACTCAGTTTGGTCTAACTCAATATTACATAGCATTCTAACATACAAAAAATAAATGAAATGAAATAGAGTAGTTTTGCTAATTGCAAACTTTGATCAAGTTATATGTTTAGATTAAAAAAATAGTGATATTAAACTCAGTTTCTAAACTCTTTTTCGGATCACTACAAAATGTGTATTTGTATATGTGGACGTATGGTCCGGACTGGGCCAGGAATGGGCCAGGCCCGGCAGACAGCGGCCCACTCTACGCATAAACCCTAATCCATGCCTTATAAATATAGGGCTGGGATTCCATTCACCACATCTCATAACAGGTTATCCTAAACCTAATAGCTATTATATGCTCCACGCATCACATACTAACTTGACCGTCGGAGGTGGATCCCGGGGCTACGGCCTCGGGTCCACTCCTAACGGGTTCTCTTTGTTGACAGGTCTACTTAGGGCTTGAGAAGATGACTAACGGCCCAAGGAGAGTCGTTGAATCAGTCCGCGCCAGATTATGCATCAACAGTATCTATTATGGTTTTGAACCTGGTGACTCTTATAGACAATTTCGTAATAAATCACCTGAAGTAAAGCTCTACTCAGCTCATGATACATGCAAACAATTTGCGAAAATTAAAAAAAATAAAAAAAAAATAAAAAAAAAAAATAAAAAATAAATTTGATTAGGAAAAACTAACAGTTAAATCCCGTGAGTTGCTCGAATGAATTTAGACCAATAACCATTACTTTACAGGTAAAACGACACGATACTTTATGGCATGTAGTTCGACAAACAAATAACAAGTTGCAACATGGTTGATTTTCCCTTCTACCACAACCAAATAAAGAAAAGCGAAAAGATTAGATTAAACCCTCAGGAAAAAAGATGATAAAAGTTGTACTCTATTGAGAATTTCCGAATCTATTAATCGAGTTGTCACTTCATAATCGTATAAAAACTTACTGCCAAGTGTAAAAAAATGCATGACTTAGCATTTAAGTACCTTAGTAATGTTTTTGATAAAATTTTGTAACCCATGCATCCCACATCGTTTAAAGAAATAAAGTGTTTCATGGTTATATACTACATTGTATATGGAACGTGTGCGTATAGATTAATAGACGGTTTTCGGGAGCTTCAGGAAGTTAAATGTAAGAATAACATTCATCTTCATGATGAAGTTCTTGGAAATGTTTATGAATTCTATACCTTTTTATACTTATTAACGTAAGAAATGTTTTTACAAGGAATTCACAAGTCCTCTTCTCTATTTAATATAAATAGTCCGCATTTTTTTAAATGTCACAACTTAATTGTCAACTACTAAAAATTGATAAAGAAGTTTGATCGAATTTTCATACTATCCTTGTTTTAAATTGTTATTACAAATCTTAGCGAATACATTAATTAATTTGTTAAAGGTAAAAGTGCCCCTTTACAAAAAAGTAAGAATGGAAAACAACAATGTTTACATATGGCACGTAAAGCAAGGTTTAGGGTAAGTTAATGGTGTGAAATGAGGCTTATCGTATGTTCGTTTTCCCTTGAGTGTTAAGGAACCCGAGATAAGAGTGTTTATTTAAAGCTCGGGTAACGCTCACATACAACTAGGACTTCGTGTGTGTTTTGTGTGCGTAAAATGTGGAGAAGATAACTTGCTATTCTTATGAAATGCATGTGTATTTATAGGAATGCATTTAGGTTTAATGTGATCAGTGGATATGATATGACAACTCTAGATGCCCCTATATTATAATATCCATATACCATAATCAAGTACGAAAAGCCAAAAATACGAACAAAAATAACTCTTGCAACAAAAGTATTACTTCTACAAAATAAAATATATTTAAGTAAACCGTGCGGTTTTTCTTGCATTTTTTGAGGCAAAGTCTTCGATCAACTTTTCTTTTTCGTTTTAAACTACCGGATGCTTGTTTAGGAGGCATAATTTTTTTAAGCAACTACATATGGAAAAAAAAAAAAAAAAATTAACATTATTTAAGAATTTGTCATTTGTCAAATATCAATTACTCAATTTAAGTATATAGTGTATATATGTATATACAATTATGAAAAAAAAAATTAAAATTGATAACTAGGCAAAATTGATAACTAAAAAAAATAATAAAAAATTGATAACTAGCTGAGAGTTCTAAGTTGTAACCTTAGTTATGATTTGAAGATGGAGATCGATTATTGAAAGCAAAGCTTCAGTGCTTCACGCCTTCAGCCCTTCACCCTTTTGTCATTTTACAACCGTTTTTGACTTTTTGGATTAAATTATTAATAGGGTAGCCTAGTACATATAATGGGTATAAAAAATTTTAGTGCCCCTTAGTGGGTTGGGCCCGGCTCGGTTGCTGATGGTGCGCCGGCCCAAAACCGCCCATGCTGCCACAACCAAATAAAGAAAAACGAAAAGATTAGATTAAACCCACAGAAAAAAAAGATGGTAAAAGTTGTACTCTATTGGGAATTTCTGAATCTATTAATCGAGTTGTCACTTTATCGTATATAAACTTACTGTCAATGGTAAATGTCCGCATTTTTTTAAATGTCACAACTTAATTGTCAACTACTAAAAATTGATAAAGAAGTTTGATCGAGTTTTCATACTATCCTTGTTTTAAATTGTTATTACAAATCTTAGCGAATACATTAATTAATTTGTTAAAGGTAAAACTGCCCCTTTACAAAAAAGTAAGAATGGAAAACAACAATGTTTACATATGGCACGTAAAGCAAGGTTTAGGGTAAGTTAATGGTGTGAAATGAGGCTTATCGTATGTTCGTTTTCCCTTGAGCGTTAAGGAACCCGAGATAAGAGTGTTTATTTAAAGCCCGGGTAACGCTCACATACAACTAGGATTTCGTGTGTGTTTTGTGTGCGTAAAATGTGGAGAAGATAACTTGCTATTCTTATGAAATGCATGTGTATTTATAGGAATGCATTTAGGTTTAATGTGATCAGTGGATATGATATGACGACTCTAGATGCCCCTATATTATAATATCCATAGACCATAATCAAGTACGAAAAGCCAAAAATACGAACAAAAATAACTCTTGCAACAAAAGTATTACTTCTACAAAATAAAATATATTTAAGTAAACCGTGCGGTTTTTCTTGCATTTTTTGAGGCAAAGTCTTCGATCAACTTTTCTTTTTCGTTTTAAACTACCGGATGCTTGTTTAGGAGGCATAATTTTTTTAAGCAACTACATATGAAAAAAAAAAAAAAAAAAAAAAAATTAATATTATTTAACAATTTGTCATTTGTCAAATATCAATTACTCAATTTAAGTATATAGTGTATATATGTATATACAATTATGAAAAAAAAATTAAAATTGATAACTAGGCAAAATTGATAACTAAAAAAAATAATAAAAAATTGATAACTAGTTGAGAGTTCTAAGTTGTAACCTTAGTTATGATTTGAAGATGGAGATCGATTATTGAAAGCAAAACTTCAGTGCTTCACGCCTTCAGCCATTCACCCTTTTGTCATTTCAGAACCGTTTTTGACTTTTTGGATTAAATTATTAATAGGGTAGCCTAGTACATATAATGTGTATAAAAAATTTTAGTGCCCCTTAGTGGGTTGAGCCCGGCTCGGTTGCTGATGGTGCGCCGGCCCAAAACCGCCCATGCTGCCACAACCAAATAAAGAAAAACGAAAAGATTAGATTAAACCCACAGAAAAAAAAAGATGGTAAAAGTTGTACTCTATTGGGAATTTCTGAATCTATTAATCGAGTTGTCACTTTATCGTATATAAACTTACTGTCAATGGTAAATGTCCGCATTTTTTTAAATGTCACAACTTAATTGTCAACTACTAAAAATTGATAAAGAAGTTTGATCGAGTTTTCATACTATCCTTGTTTTAAATTGTTATTACAAATCTTAGCGAATACATTAATTAATTTGTTAAAGGTAAAACTGCCCCTTTAAAAAAAGTAAGAATGGAAAACAACAATGTTTACATATGGCACGTAAAGCAAGGTTTAGGGTAAGTTAATGGTGTGAAATGAGGCTTATCGTATGTTCGTTTTCCCTTGAGCGTTAAGGAACCCGAGATAAGAGTGTTTATTTAAAGCCCGGGTAACGCTCACATACAACTAGGATTTCGTGTGTATTTTGTGTGCGTAAAATGTGGAGAAGATAACTTGCTATTCTTATGAAATGCATGTGTATTTATAGGAATGCATTTAGGTTTAATGTGATCAGTGGATATGATATGACGACTCTAGATGCCCCTATATTATAATATCCATAGACCATAATCAAGTACGAAAAGCCAAAAATACGAACAAAAATAACTCTTGCAACAAAAGTATTACTTCTACAAAATAAAATATATTTAAGTAAACCGTGCGGTTTTTCTTGCATTTTTTGAGGCAAAGTCTTCGATCAACTTTTCTTTTTCGTTTTAAACTACCGGATGCTTGTTTAGGAGGCATAATTTTTTTAAGCAACTACATATGAAAAAAAAATAAAAAATAAAATAACATTATTTAAGAATTTGTCATTTGTCAAATATCAATTACTCAATTTAAGTATATAGTGTATATATGTATATACAATTATGAAAAAAAAATTAAAATTGATAACTAGGCAAAATTGATAACTAAAAAAAATAATAAAAAATTGATAACTAGCTGAGAGTTCTAAGTTGTAACCTTAGTTATGATTTGAAGATGGAGATCGATTATTGAAAGCAAAGCTTCAGTGCTTCACGCCTTCAGCCCTTCACCCTTTTGTCATTTCACAACCGTTTTTGACTTTTTGGATTAAATTATTAATAGGGTAGCCTAGTACATATAATGGGTATAAAAAATTTTAGTGCCCCTTAGTGGGTTGGGCCCGACTCGGTTGCTGATGGTGCGCCGGCCCAAAACCGCCCATGCTGCCACAACCAAATAAAGAAAAACGAAAAGATTAGATTAAACCCACAGAAAAAAAGATGGTAAAAGTTGCACTCTATTGGGAATTTCTGAATCTATTAATCGAGTTGTCACTTTATCGTATATAAACTTACTGTCAATGGTAAAAAATGCATGACTTAGCAGTTAGCATTTAGGTGCCTTAGTAATTTTTTTTGATAAAATTTTGTCACCTATGCATCCCACATTGTTTAAAGAAATGAAATGTTCTATGGTTATATACTACATTCTATGTGGACCATGTACGTATAGATTAATAGACGGTTTTCGCGGGCTTCATGAGATTGAATGTATGAATAAACATTCATCAAAAATTGTAGTCTGCCAAAATGTTTATGAATTCTATAGCTTTTTGATACTTGTTAACGTAAGAAATGTTTTTATAAGGAATTCACAAGCCCCGCATATTTTTTTAGAAATGTCATAATTTGATTGTCCACTACTAAAAATTGATAAAGAAGTTTGACCGAGTTTTCATAGTATCTATATTTTAAATTGTAATCTTAACGAAGACATTAATTAATTCGTTAAGGGTAAAACTGTTATTCCGCTAAAAAGTAAGAAAAAGGAACAACAATGTTTACCTATGGTACGTAATGCAAGGATTATGAACCAAAGAGTTTGTGTCATAATGGTACCTCTTGTTATGTGATAAGCTATCCAACAATTGGTTGTGGGTTCAAGTCATGTTTAGGACACGTGAGATGTTGTGATGTATAAAGTGTGAGATAATTATTTACCGTTTTAAAAAGAGAGAAAAGAAAAAAATGAAAAAAAAAGAAACAAAGATTAGGTAAGTTAATAGTGTGAGATGTGGTTTATTGTATGCTCGGTTTCCTTTTAGTGGTAAAGAAGCCGAGATAAGAGTGTTTATTTAAATTCGGAGTAACTTTCAAATACAACTCAACTGAAATGTGTGTTTTATCTGTGTAAAAAAAAAATAATAAATAAATAAATCTGCATTGTTGCATACAAACTCCACGCGCAAACTGTGGAGGTAAATGAAAAAACGTATAGAAATTAAAGGGGTCAAAAGTTGCACCCCATAAGTTTGGTGAAAGTCTGTCCTTAGGGTGGTGGCAATCATGCCTCCCAAAATTTCCCATACCTCCCAACCCACCAATAATATCATTCCACTTCATTCATACTTTTTTCATACCTTTCAACATCTTTTTAGTGGCAACCATACTTTTTCTCATACCTCCCAACCCCTATTTTGTTTCTAGTGCCCAACGTTCATATTTTTCCAACATTAACTTCAAACCGTGGAGGGGAAATACGCCGCTGGACCAAACCGCGGGGCATAACCGCTGGGGTGGCGGCGGTGTTCACCGGCAGTTATGGCCAAACCGCTGGGCAAACCGCTGTGGTTGCCACTACCCTTACGTTGGTGGTTTCATGTTCAAAACATGATTAATTTACAGCCCTCATCTTGTACTGAATGGGCAACTTACACCCTGAATACTATTTGAAGTTCAAATTTGGTCCACTATCTTATAAGCATCTTTGTGTCTAAAACTTTTTATTGCATTGGCGAGTACTTGATCCTCGTTACCAATATATGTCTGACTAGATTTAGTACGAGCATTCAATGATTTACTTTATCATCTTTGTTTTGGTGACTTCTTATTAAAAAAAAAAAAAAAAAAAAAAAAAGTTAAACTAAATAGTTCGTCGTTGAGCTTCTTGTATATCTTGATACGAAATTCACATGTTTAATGTTACACAGTTGAGAAAGTAGACGTGATCAATGTAACTGTTTGCATCATACATAGTTCGAACTTAAGATATCTTACGATTTTAATGGTAAAAGTCACAGACTTTTAATATATGGTTGCATAAAACAACTTTGTACTTGATGTAGTTTCTATAAGAACCATTGATGTTAATGTAATAAACCTTAACAGTATTTGATCTATATAAAGACGATACTTTTTAGTTTCCCAACGTGACTTTGTTCGCGTACTTAATCGGTTTTGGATATAACTTCCATGTGAACGCAAATAGTGAGCTTATCGGCAAAAGCATGGCGGATCTAAGTTTATAATTGACCAGATTAACATTTTTTTTACGATATTACAATAGCATAACTACGTAAGACATGTGACACAAAATTTGTGGACCGGGTTCATTTTGAAAAATCAACACTTTTAACAAAAATTACACTGCAAGGTAAAAATCTATGAGGTTCCGTAAACCCCCAAAAACCCTTTAGGTCTGCCTTTGAGCAAAAGTGTTCTTTTTGGTGAGCGTACAACATAGCTGAGTATAAACATAAGTAGATGACATGTTGGCCTATCAACATTGTCGATAATATCATATCAACTTTTCACAATTTTTATCCATTTTATTAACAAGACAAGACAATTTTTTATGATTTTTTGTTAGGCATTTTTTGTGCTTTACTATTTTTTGTTAGTTAAATTCCATAATTACACAGCAGGGAATGATATATGCTGTAAGACAAAAATGAAGAGCCATTTGTATAAAATGGTATTAACTAAAGGGTAAAAAATATAAATGTGAAAAATATTTTACTCACTATGTTGTGAACCCTTTTTA
This sequence comes from Artemisia argyi, assembly GCA_030686995.1. NCBI lineage: Eukaryota > Viridiplantae > Streptophyta > Magnoliopsida > Asterales > Asteraceae > Artemisia > Artemisia argyi. The sequence goes on along the minus strand of CM060708.1, from coordinate 137,400,423 downwards.
ATTTCGCACTTTTATAAGAAAAAACAATTAAGAGGAATATTACTTGTATATGAAGAGGTTACCAATACTAATAAGGTGTCGAAATCAAACTAGGGGTGTAAACGAGCAGAGTCGAGCCGAGTATTGACATGCTCGAGCTCGGCTCGTTTAAAGTCGAGTCGAGTCGAGTATTTTTCGAGTCGATCTCGAGTTATTCGCGAGTTGTCTCGGCTCGATTACACCCTTATATATATATGTATGTATGTATGTATGTATGTATGTATATATATATATATATATATATATATATATATATATATATATATATATATATATATATATATATATATATATATATATATATTGGGGTGTAAATGTGTAATCGAGTCGAGTCGAGTAGCTCGCGAGTTGTCTCGGCTAGTTTAAAATCGAGTTGAATCGAGTATTTTTCGAGTCGATCTCGAGTTGCTCGCGAGTTGCCTCGGCTCGTTTACGCCCCTAAATCAAACAACGCGTGTGTCTACATCTCCCGATAGTATTTTTAGCTGGCTACTTTACACTATTTATTCATCGAAAACGATTTAATCCTACTACTTTATTCCTTCCCATTCACAAAACAAACAAAAAATAACATAACTTATTCTCAAAGAAAATAGTAAAAAATATATATATATATCCCAAAAACAAAAAACATATATTACGTTACCCCACTTTTTATACAAACAAGACCAAAATTTAAATCCTTTTTTATTCTTCTTCACATTTTCTTCCCAAAAAAAACCTGAATCATCATCATCTCTTCGATTCCAATTACATCAATATCAAATTTTTATAAATTATTTTTTATAAAAAAAATTTGGGCGTTTTTTTTATTAAATTGATTGATGGAAACAATTGATTCAAATGATAACAACAACAATTCAAGTTCTAGCTCAACAACCTCTAGTTCTAATTCTAATTCACCGATGACGTCATCATCATCAGCTCCGTTTCCGATAATTAGGTTTTTACAAGCACCTGTAACTACTTTAATTGAATATTCAGGTCTTTTAAGACCTAATAATTCTAATCATCATCATCATGAATCACAAAGCTTAATTCCTAATAACAGTAATAATAACCGTAATTCAAGCCCTGTTACTGGTGGTAATGATAGTAGCAGCAGTAGTGGTAGTGGTAATGGTGGTGGTGGTGATAATGGTGAGGTTTCGATTCGGATAATGAGCGAAGAGCGGGGCGAAACGGGTGCGGTTAATGGAGGTGGTGATGTAAGTGGTGGTGGTGGGGGTGGGAGTAGTAGTAGTGTTAATAATAATGGTAATAGTAATAATGCTGATTCGGCGTATCAGCAGAGATACGATTTGCAGCAGGTTTCGCGCTGGATTGAACAGATTCTTCCGTTTTCGCTCTTGTTGTTGATTGTTTTCATTCGCCAGCATTTGCAAGGTTGTTAGTTTTTTCTAATGCGCTTTGTATAATATTGTGTTGCTTTATATTCACCTGTGGTATAAAATTTGGGTTACTAGGTTAGTGACCTAGGCGAGTTGAGCCAAATTGGGCAGATCAGTTTGGTCAAAATTGAGTCAGCCGCGGTCAAACTCAGTCAAAAACTCGGTTTGAAATGTTTGAACAATTGTGTCAATGTTTTTAAATGTATTTCTAGGGTCCCGATTTGAGGGGACGGTGCAGTGCCATATAACACGTTATATGTGCCAAAATGGCACCTATGGCACCCTTATAAAACCTATACCGTACCGCCTCAAGATGTTATAGGTGCCATAGCCATGGGGATGGCATTTGTTATATCTTTTTCTTTTCTTTTTTGTGAGTGAGTGGGTATTTTCTGTGGTGTGCTATAGGAATGTATTGGGGAGGGTGTTTATGTTATAGGATGTTATAGGGTACGTGATGATGTGACGGTGCCTATAAAACTTGTATGGTGCAATTGCACCTTGCTCTCTTAGTCGCTACAAGGTAGCCGACCGCTAGTTTTACAACCATGATATTAACAAAAAATGTATTAGAGTTAGAAAATAATGCTGCTTGTTTAGCTGTTGTACGATGTATTAGAGTTAGATACGTAGCATCTTTTAATGACATGAGATGTTGTTGTAATAATTTTTTTGTTTGATCGTTTATAGGTCTCTTTGTTACACTTTATATAACTGCATTCATGTACAAGTCAAATGATATTCTACGGAAGCAGACTGCTTTAAAGGTATAGCGCTACTTTCATTGTTTTATTTTGGTGTTAAATGCGTGAATGTTGGTAAACTTTGTTGCTTGTCGAGATTTAAGATTGAGGAATTTTTGCAGGGGGAGAGAAAGTTATCTGTTCTTGCTGGATATTCCATAGTTTTCATGCTTCATGTGATCGGAGTTTATTGGTGGTACCAAAACGATGATCTTTGCTATCCCTTGTTCATGGTTCCACCAAAAGCAATACCCCCGTGCTGGAATGCTATATTCATCATCATTGTGAATGGTACACTTATTCTTTGTTATTGCATCTTTTCTATCCATGATTTGATGAATTTGCTCACCAAGTTAAACGAACATTTTAAGTACAGGGGATTAGTTACTTTAAGGTAGGAATTGTAAGTGATAAATAGTGAAAACCTATAAGAGGTGAGAAGAAATATTGAACGAGTTTGTTTTGCAATCTTCTATGACCGTCCTTGAATTTGGCTATTAACGTAATTATGAATGATTTAAAAGGTTGTTTCATCAGCTATGTACATTCGGGAGTGTTTCATTGTTATGGGAAATCTAACTTATGTTTCTTTCAGATACGTTGGCACGGCAAGCAGCAATGGCTTTTAAGTTGGTATTGCTTATGTATTATAAGAATGGTAGGGGCCATAGCTTTCGTAGGCAGGTAATATAACCCAACTTAATACTTTGTACCATATGTTACATTAATTGAGCTTCAAACAAATATTTTTGCATGTCCTAATGGAGATTTTGGCAATTCAGGGGCAAATGCTGACTCTGGTTGAGTACACTCTTCTATTATACCGCGCATTCTTACCTGCCCCTGTCTGGTACCGATTTTTTTTAAACAAAGAATATGGGAGTCTTTTTTCTTCCTTGACAACTGGGTTGTATTTAACCTTAAAGCTCACGTCATGTATTGAAAAGGTACGAGTTTCCATCTTTATTAAGCTCCAACATAATGCACATGGAGGTGAATGAATCTATATCCACACGTGATATTTTTCAGGTTAGCTCCTTCTATGCTGCATTAAAGGCACTATCACGAAAAGAGGTCAATTATGGATCACATGCAACACCAGAACAGGTACGATGAGGGAGTTTTGACTTTTTACTGATTGAAATATTGCATGGAAAACTTTTTGGACATCTTTTAACTCATGTTGGTGATGTTAAATGAGATAGAATTTATATCCTCGTAACTATAGTACTTAATATTTTGTTTTAAAATAACCTTTATTCATGCAAAGAAAATCCCAAAAATCAACGTTTTTAAGAAGTACTTCCAAGATTTGCAAGCATGATGTAGTTGTTTTGAGAATTAGAGCAAAATATTATGTGAGAAAAAATAATTTGCTCCTAACAAAGATTCTTGTGCTCTTTGATTATTGAGGGGTAATTTAGATATCAATTAAACACTTTTTAAGCTACATTTTTAGCTGGATCTTTTTCTCCTAGGATTTTCTGCTTGTTATAATTATCCTTGTAAATTAACTTGGGTTCACACTAGCAGGTGAGTGAGGCAGGAGATTTATGTGCTATTTGCCAGGAAAAGATGCAGGCTCCAATTTTGTTGCGCTGTAAACATATTTTCTGCGAAGACTGTGTTTCAGAATGGTTAGCAACTGAACAATCTTCCCATTTAATATTGATACTCTATTTTAAATGTGTGCTAGTTATACTGTACTGGCGTTGCATGTTCTACATAAAAAAAGATTTATACCTAACTCTATGCACATGTGCTTTAACTTCCCCTAGATAGCAGACTAAAAACTCTAAATGTAAAGGTCCATAGGCAATAACTTTGCTCCAATTTACTTTGTCAACAGAAGATTTAAGTATTTGAACTAAAAGATTGAGGGAATTGATATTAATAGATAGTCATGTTAGATCCTAAATCAACTGACCACACTCATCTGAAGAAAGATCTGACTCGTTGATCACTATTTTCTTAGATGACAAACTCGTGGCTAAAAGATTTTTGAAACTCCTAGGAGTAACAAAAGAGAATTACTGAGATTTCGTCAACAACTCAGAGAATTACCGTGCTTCCTATTGTTGTCAGCAATAAAAACACAGCTGATTTCCCTATCTCAATGTTTAAAGCTCATATGTAGCATTTTGCCGTTATCTACCCCCAAAACTTTTATCAAAATCAGTATTTGGTCCTATTTGGTTTGAAGTTTTTATCGTTTGCTGCTGCCTTTTAAATAGCTGAATGGTTGGCTCGAAGATTATAGGATTTGAATCCAACTCATATCTTCCCTTATGCTAATTTGTATCTCATTTTTTGTTAAAATTTTGTTTTTTAGATACAAATATCATGCCCAATATCAGGTAGTCATGTGTACACTTGAAATTAGATTAAAAAGAACATATAGATTCTGGTAGATAATAACACTCGATTTACATGAAATAGTTTGAAGTAAAGCCTACTACTTTCAGGAAGGAAAATACAAGTTTTGGCTTTGTTTCCATAGAATTGGCAATTTAAAGAATTAAACCCAATATTGCTTATACCAGTTCCGAAGGATGTTCATTAAAATGCTCAAATATCATCTTCAATGTTGGGAATGTTGAGGGTGGTCTGCTATTTCCCCCTGGTTTTTAGATCTCTTCAGATCACACCATCTAAACTGCATCTAAAAGTTGTAATAAGCATGTCCAACTCGTTATAGTTTCTGAATTATTTTCATTTTCAGGTTTGAAAGAGAAAGAACTTGCCCATTATGCAGAGCGTTGGTTAGACCAGCTGATATACGATCATTTGGGGATGGCTCAACGAGTATGTTCTTCCAGTTGTTCTAGATTTTCCATCCATCTGGGTATGCAGACCTGTGTGCTTTCTTCAACACACTTTTCCTTGGAGCTTCACTTGATCTTGGCTCATATTCGATTGCCCAAAGTTATATAACCAGTATTGCTACTACAGTAATTTTTTGACATCCTCAAATTGTACAGTTGAGCTTTACTTGTGCCTTCAAGATATATAGTAATATATTAATATACATATAATACTGTTACATACAATATTACACGAAAGATCTCTTCATATCATTTTCAGACTCAGCGTGAACCTAGAAATACACCAATTATGTGTACAAAATGAATGTAAGGCTATATTTTGGCAATATAGTTTTACAAATTGGCCAAGAGATAAATTCCGATATCAGTATGAACATGTATACGGTTTGGTAAAGGCTGGTAGCAGTTGGGATCAACTTGACTTGGATAGTCAGTTATATATGGATGTGCCTGCATGTTGAGCTGGTTTATATGATAGCTGCATAGTTTACGCATGCTGTATTGCTAAACTATTTTGTTAATAGCAGATGCTTTATTGCAGCAAGCCTAAAGTTATGACTACTGGTTAAAAAAAATCATTTATGTGAGCCATTGCAGTACAGTTTTCATTTAAAATACTTGGCTACAATATTGTTTTGAGTTATTTTAGGGATGAGGTAGACAAACAATACTGAACTGGTGGTACACTGGTACCAGATTTTTCCCAACTAACGACCTGAGTCCTGGCCCGGTTGGGATAACTGGTTTCAAATCGGTCTTGTACTGTTTAATTAAAAATAAAATAAAATAAGAGATAGTAATGTGACATTTGAACAATTGAACTATATCGAATATGTAGAGTTGATCCAAATTTATATTGAGGAGAGTTTATGTTGTTTGGTTCGGTGGTTATTTCAAAGGTTTGAAAATTAACGTGCATATGCTAAATGTCTCCTTCCTTTTAGTTTATGTTAATACAAACAACGTGTGAGATATAACGCTAAACGGAAGTTAATGTAAGATTTTTCTTTTTACCTTTGATTTAAAAAAAAAAATTAAACAAGTCGACGTTGTTTGTTATGTTGTAGTTTGTATTACTGAAAGCAGATCAATCTAAAATTAGTTTTTAGTTTCAAACTTCTAACTATTTAATGGAGACAAATTATTGGGATGTTCTTGTTAAACAAGTTTTTAAGTCTTTAAGATTATTTTGGTTACTATTTTTAGTGTAGCACAAATAAGTTTTGAAAATTAGGCGATATTCACTCATAGCATGACTTTACAATTGTTTTTTGGTTGGTCGTGTCTTACCAATCATCATGCTAACAGTGAGGCAATTGTTATAAATTATCATTATTTTATTTTTCCATATCTTATTTTCATAATTGTTGTAGTTTACATTGAAAATATCTGTTTCGCAACTATACAATATTGTTTGTGAATGAGTTTCTTTCTTTTGTTAGTTCAAGCACCCGGTTTCTATTGATGGGGATATACTTTATTTCTTTTGTACCAAAAAAGCATATGTACGATGATTATGTTCGCGTCATACATCTATCTAATATTTATTACATACATTATTTTACCACTCCAATCTAACATATTATTTATTTACACGAGACATCGTGGCCCGTGCGATGCACGGGCTTTGTTCATTATGAAAAAATCCTTGATTTTAGATTATGTGTATTTAGTTATTATGCTTAGTTTTGATAGGGGTACTTGAATGGATAAATGAAGTTCATTTAAGTAACTTTTGTGAATAGAATTGTTTCATGAAAATATATCAAATTTATGAGTGTCTTTCATTATCATAAGTCATAACGCATAACATGGTATTTCAAAGCTAATAATAATAACACTATTTCAAAAGAAAAAAACGGTTTATACTACACATAACTTAAAGCGCTTTATTTTTTTATTTTATTTTTTTGGATATTTTATGGAAGACGACATGTTAAACCAAATTTGATGTATCACCCTCAAGTATTGTCTTTCATCTGTAATATTTGCGTTGTTATATCTCCAATAGATATCGGTTGATATAGACATCATCCCTGTAAAAGCCTTCATACCTACAAAAATAAAACAATTGGAAATCATTCATGTATAGTTGATGCTTAAGTTTATATTCATTTACGTTATTCTTAATTTTGGTTTAGAAGCCACATTCACCATTTGGGTGTGCGAGACAAAGTTTAGTGTTTATTTAAAAGTAAGAAAGAGTAATGATTTTCATAAATGAATTCCTTCTCATTGTCTTCGATCATGAGAATTTATCAAGTACCAAAACATTGGCTTGTGTATATTGCTTTATTAGTAGCAAATTTGATCATATAATAGTTTTGTTCATGTACGTACATGTCAGATATTAAACATGATCTAAAAGGTAAAATGTAATTTTCGTATATTAAATAAATTAAAGTTATATTAAAGTTATTATCTAATTGTTAATTGCGTAATGTTTGAGTAAATTGTTGAGTTGTTGCATCAAGAAAAGGTCATCCTCAATCTTGAAAAACCAATTGACTAATTAAAATATAAAAGTTGTAATCTTAAAAAGAGAAAGAAAAAACTTATAAAATGCTTATTATCGTTTCGAAGTTTTATTATTATAACCAAAAAAATATTAATACTTGATTGATCGAGGTTTAGAAGATATGGATTTGATTATTATTATTATTATCATTCATTTATTATTATTATTATTATTATTATTATTATTATTATTATTATTATTATTCATTTATTATTATTATTATTATTATTATTATTATTATTATTATTATTATTTTAAGTTTTAGGCACTCATCAAAGTAGGATAATTTATAGGTACAATTGAAATAAATGTATAGAAGTTTAAGGAGTTTGAGATGATTAATTAAATTATGTAATCTAATGGGTTTTGTTGATATTCAGTTTTAATCGGTAATCAATTCCTTTTATTACTATAGATCAAGTGCATGAATGGTTATGTCAGTTTCAACAAAGTTACTACCAAAGCCCAAAAGCATAAAAGAGTATTTTCTAACACAAAGCCTTTAACTCTATAATGTTTTTTCTTTCTTGTTTACGAATAAAAAAGTAGACCGGAAGAAATTGCACGCATTAAACTAACGTTTTTAACTACAACCTATAATTTTACATCACTCCCATTATGCCAAATTTTCAATTCATTTATTTCTTCAAATATACGCAACATTTTTTTTTCTCTTTTTTGGAAATGCAACAATTTTATAACACTAAAACAAATATACGCAACTTTTAAAGAATAAATATTCCATTCGTTTATAAAATACAATATTTGCCACTCCAACTAACCTGATCTAGTAATGCACCTTATAGAGATAATAGCGAAGTTTAGGCCAAGAGAAGAAGTTCTAGAATTTGAAATCTTCTTTTCTAGCGCATCTATGCGCTATGGAGTATTGCAATGTGTATAAAGTGTAAAAGTGGCATACCATTAAACACTCTTATTGAACTGTAAGGCCCAAAATAAAGTGGTTTCTATGCAAACTTATAAATGCTGGTTTATAATCCTTGACATAATACTAAAATGCAATAAGTGTTTAAAAGTGTCTATACATACTTCTTACCTTTTACATGTAACCCTAATACTACTCAAACAAAAAATATGCCTCCCATTTTAGATTCATTTGCAGCCTTCTCCCTTATACCTCCTAAAAACACTCCTCGTGCAATTCCCACTTCACAAATCCGATCTAATCGAAAAACAAACACACGAATTAACCAAAAATCTTCCCTTGTACGTTTTCTTAGATCTATCCGAATACCAACCTTTTTATGTAAGTCTCAACCGGACACAACCCCAGTTTAAAACCGAATGAAAGTCTTCTAGATCTTGAATAAGGTCTCGTGTAGGTGAAGTTTTGTTTTGATTCGTTTTGTTCTTTTCTAAACTGAATGAAAGTAAGAATGAAAACCATTTGGTTTTGTTCTTTTCTTGAAAATATTCGGATATTAAAAGAAGATATTCGCTTCTATAGATCGATGATGATTTTGTTGTTTTGAATCTTTGAAGGTTGTTATATGAACACAAACGAATCTGAGATCTTTAAATATGTAATTTCATCTTTAAATTTGAGATGTATAGTAACTGTTTATACATTTCATCTTTAAGTCTGAAATTTGGATTTTCAAAAGCTTTAGACTAATCTTCTGGATTTTCATCTTTCAATATTTAAATCTGTAATTTGGATTTTCGAGTGGTGAGATGGTTTTAGGATAGTATTGGATTTGTTGATGTTGTCAATTTGGAAAAAGGTCGAATCAAATGATGGTGGTGAGAATGATGATAGTAGGTTATTTATAATTTTCAAAATCTAACTGAAGTTGTAAGCAAGTGAAGCAATTGGTTTGTTTAACTTCTACATTCATGGACACATTGGTTTGTATTTTTCGAGCTTTAAATTTTGTGTTTAACTTCTGCATTCATGATATTATTGGTTTGTATTCTTTTCTTTGATTACCAAAAGTGACAAAAATTTGTAGTTATTTGGTGTGCAATATTTTGGTTATACCGTACTTTTTTTTGTGCACAACCCCCTTTGCACATTAAATTAAGGGATAAGCTTTAAGTACAATTGATTATTATTATTATTATTATTATTATTATTATTATTATTATTAACCTTGTATATTTATGTATCATTACCACATATTTGAGTTTCTTGGCTTGTGACATAAATGCTCACATTCAATATGGGGAACTCAATTTTTATATATATATAGATATTCTCAACAACCGATAATTTCTCAGTTACATGTCCTTCTACATTTGTATCAATTTTACGTAGCATCATAATTTTCTGTTGTTACACCTGTTAAGTATATAATACTCATGTAATTTAACAACTCATGCATAACATAACAGTTATTCAGATAATATAGAATATCAAGCGCTTATATAAATAAAAAACTGTTATTTAACAGTTTTCTATTGAACCTCGTGAGTTTACGAGTCCATAAACTAGATTTGTACCTATGTTATTAAAAGAAAAAAGTAAGGGAGGTGGATTTGAAAGAAGACTAAATTTCACCGTTCGTCCCTAAACTATACCGTTTTCGCGAGTTTTTTCCTAAAACTTTTTTTTACATTTTCGTCCCTAAACTCTTCAAAAATCGCACGGTTGGTCCCTAAACTTTTTTTTGACTGACGGACGTTATTTCTGCCCGTTAAGTGCCTCGTGAAGTTACTTAAATTTCCTTCTCATATAACAAACACACAATTGAAAAAAACACACACACATGTGCTGGCAATGTGAAATCCTTAGGGTTCTTCAACTTCCCATCTCCTTCAATCTCACACCATAATAACCCAAACCCATTATCCGTACCTTTAATTGGTGGTTGATCTAGTGTTTATGCTATTAGAAGTGGTTATTAGGACTTGTTTGTTGGAATAATATTTCAGTTCATATGTTAGAATAATATTTTTAAATGGTAAAACCATTATTACTTTACCTGTTGATATAGCGTTCACATACTTTTCCCATCAAATCCAAATTGAGATTACCGACTATGCGAATACCATTGAGATGATGTATTTGACAAAAATCAAAATTAAAAAACATGATCGATGTGATCAACTAATTAGCTGTTATGAAAGTGAACTTGCATCGTCTTTGCGTTCAAAAATCAAACTTTTTGATTAGGTGGGTTTTCAACGTTCAAAAATCAAACTTCTATTTCTGGATTTGCTTCCGGATTAGGTGGGTTTTCAGGGTTTCGTATTCCAACACGAATTCAAGGTGAAGATGAGGAACATGATGGCGTATCAGATAAGTCGTCTTCTGCTTCCTCGGATTCTCGTCATTGATTCACATTGATCCTCTCACAAAACAGGTCAAATGTGAAACTCCTTAATTTCATGTTTTTTAGGATTGCTTATTAAAAAAAAAATGCTTAAACTAGTGCTTATTCAAAATGCTAAAACTTGACTACTATTGATATTGAGTTTATGCTACTTCCTACGAGTTAGTACTGTTAGTTGATGGTTAGTACTGGTACAAGATCATTTGTACTGGCAGAGATTTGCATAATACGTCACTTGCAGGAGATATAGAAAACCTGGGCAGTCTCAAGTATGTAAAACTGGGTTATCATTACTTAATCTCACATTTATTGACCTTATGTTTAATCCCTTTAATGATCACTATATTAATCCAAGCATCCCAAACTAACCCAAATGATATAAAAACATTATGGGTACATTTGCAATACAATCTAGAGTTGCAAAGGAAAATATTGGAGAGATCTGGTTTAGGACAGGAAACTTATGTCCATGAGGCAATGTATTCGATTCCCCCGCGGCCCAGTATGGCGGCCGCGAGGGAAAAAGCTGAATTAGTTATGTATGGGTGTTGGATAAGTTGTTTGAGAGTACAGGTGTTAAGGCTAAAGATGTGGGGATTCTTGTTGTGAATTGTAGTTTGTTTAATCCTACGCCGTCTTTTAGTTCTATGATTGTGAATAAGTATAAGTTAAGAGGGAATATTAAGAGTTTTAACTTGGGTGGGATGGGGTGTAGTGCGGGTGTGATTGCTATTGATTTGGCCAAGGATATGTTGCAAGTCCATAGGAAGACTTGCGCGGTTGTCGTGAGTACAGAGAATATTACTCAAAATTGGTATTTTGGGAATAAGAAGAGTATGTTGATGCCGAATTGTTTGTTTAGAGTTGGTGGGAGTGCGGTTTTGTTGTCGAATAAAGGAGGTGATAGGTCACGCGCTAAGTATTAGTTAGTTCATGCTGTGAGGACTCATCATGGGGCGGATGAGAAAGCGTTTAGGTGTGTGTATCAGGAGCAAGATGATAATGGGAAGACGAGTGTTTCTTTGTCTAAAGATTTGATGGCGATTGCTGGTGGTGCGTTGAAAACTTGTGCTTCCCATTAGTGAACAACTTTTGTTCTTTTGTACTTTGATTGCAAAGAAGTTGTTTAATGATAAGGTTAAGCCTTATATTCCTGATTTTAAGTTGGCGTTTGAACATTTTTGTATTCACGTTGGTGGTAGAGCAGTTATTGATGAGCGTGAGAAGAATTTGCAGTTGTTGCCAATGCATGTTGAGGCGTCAAGAATGACACTTCATAGATTTGGGAACACGTCTTCGAGTTCTATTTGGTATGAGCTGGCTTATATTGAAGGGAAAAGGAGGATAAGAAAGGGTCATAGAGTGTGACAGATTGCATTTGGGAGTGGTTTTAAATGCAATAGTGCGGTTTGGAAGGCTCTAAGGAATGTAAAACAGGCTGCTCATAGTCCTTGGGCTGATTGTATCGACAAGTATCCAGTTGAAATAGTGTCATAACACAAGAAGCTACATGGGTTATTATTAGAGGTATTCCTTCTATTGGCGTATTTAGCTCCCATTTTTCGTTCATTGTACTGATTTTGATCATTGAAAGTTATATCTATTACTGTTATCTATTTACTCGTGTTTATTTGGATAATTTTACGCTTACTAGATTTGTATCTGCAAAACAGTTAAAACCATTGTTACGCATTTTTCTTGGGGAGGCTTTGAGTCCATTATATTGTACTTAGTTGATTATATATATAGTGGATGCTTTATTATATCTTTGTGTGTTGTATATCGTGTGATCGTGATTGTTGCAATGCTCTAAATAAAAATGTTATACGGTGGACTATGACAGTTGCACTCAGTTAGAACCATTGTCGGTGCGTATGCTTTTGGTACGAAGGTTCATGATTTTGTCTGTACGGCATTTTTGTGCCCTTCAAATTAGCAGCAGAAATCATCTAAGAAAAATTTTACATTAATGCAGGTGAGGGTTACAGATTTAGTAGCGACAAGAAAACCTGTAATGGCGCTATCCGGCATGGGAGAATCAGTGAGAATCAGCCAACAGGAGAGAGACCGAATGTTAATGAAACAAGAGAAATTGGAGAAATCAAATACTGAGAATGAGGTACCAGCAGGGGAGGATGGGAGAGGGGTGTTATATTGTGAACTGGATACAGACAACGACAAAGTTCCAGATAAACACTAGAAGTCAAATGTATGTTGAGTTAGGAGGATAAAGCAACGTGAGTCGCTGCATAGTCATGTATATATGTGGTTCATGATTAATTATGTGCAAACGCTCATAGATTCTTTGAATTTTCAGTTTTGTTGTAACATTGAGTTAACGTTTTTCACAGGAATGCTACATATATGTATATAATTGAATTCAATTTTAGTATCAATTGCTCAAACGGAGCAAGTTTACATTTCTGTTTCAGAAAAAAAGAAAAGGGAAACTGCAGAAATTATCCACCACAACTTATTTAATTTTTTCTAGAACGCGTATTCTTTTACACACCTTTACAACTTATGTTACACATAATATCAGAAAATGTCTCCAACGAGACTTGAACCCATGACCTTTTAGTTGATAGGTCACCCACATACCACTAGCCTTGGATTTTTGCAGCTTATTATATAAGTTAAAACCTATATAAAATATGTTTTTATATATAACCCAGTACGTTACACGGGATTATAAACTATTATTCATCCAAGCTGGAATGACACCCGCACACACCAAATGAGAGTAAATCCAACTGAAGACGGCTCCAAGGAAGTAGCACGTTCATCAAATCATGTACTTAAACGGCTTCGACTGTCATCACAATGGATCTTCATATAATCTGTTAATTTACTTATGACAATGTTAGCCTCAGCACAGAGACTAGAAAAACATGGTTGAATCATGGCCCTGTTTGATGTAGGCAGCTTTGTCAGTAATTCTTCAATGCTCTCCAACTTATAAATAATAGAAAAAACCTTGGCTTTCCTTTGCTCAATCTGCACACTGAAGTCTCTGAAACAAATCTGCACACTCAATCTGCACACTGAAGTCTCTGAAACAACTCTTGAAGGTCAACCTGACCCCGACACATTCAATAATGCCTGATTTGACCCACCTGATACCTAACCAGCCCATCTTGCAGCTTCTACATAAACCCAAAACATTGGAATTAAATATATTACCTGCTATAAATATTTCGTTGAGTCATCATTTCCAGGAACTGGCATATTCATTCCAGGAACTTGATAGCCAACATTTGTCCAGCTCCAACCTGCTAAGCTCCAATGGATGTGTGCTAAGACTTGAGGAATGTGGAACCATTATCAATAGTAGATAAAGTTAATAGTAATCTAACATAAGGAAAAACAAGAACTAGACATCAACTAACAGTACTAACTCTCTGCAAGTGACGTATTATGCAAATCTCTACCAGTACAAATGATCTTGTAGTAGTGCTAACCACTTTAACTATTTAATTAGCTTTTTCAATACTGTTGTGTTTCTTGTCTCATCTATCCTAATAATTAGAGATAAACAATACTGGTACTTCAATTCAGGATAACATATATGATGTATCGTATATGACTTTCGAGGTCAAACCCATAAGCTTTAGAAATAACAAAAAATTATAAGATTACCTGAAACGAATTGCCAAGCACACCAAATTCCACTTTCGGCACTCATCCAAAACATATTTCTGCACATGAAGCGGTGGGTTATCACCCCATTTTTCTAGTGCCTTTCAAATCCTATCAGTCAATCTAGCACTCCCACAAACAGTTTGCAAGCAATTCAGCTTAGTTCTCTTATCCCAATCCAGCCACCACCGTTTGGTTAAAAATGTATCTTGATATTAGTCGCACTAACTATTTAAAGTGGCCTTTCCGTAAACAAAAACAAAACTCTGTTTCCAGAAAAAATGTTTATAGTGTTATTGGATAGAGTGTTTCAAGTAAACCAAGACCGACCTGATTTGTTAGGATCCTTTTCAGGCTCGCGTGAAGAGTAGAAAACGACAGGACTAGAAAGATGTTTATCTGCCATATAAGAAGCATTACGAGGATGACTAAGATAGTACTCTGATGAGGCGAAAAATGATCCATTTTTAGGGGGTCATTTAAGCCGGAATTCGAATTTATTTGATCAAATATTGCCCTAAATCATTCCTTTTGTGATTTTAGGTACTTTGGGAGTGAATTCTGGAAAAGGAATCATTTTGGACGTTTTTGGAGCATAAAAGTGAAGAAAACGGCAAAGTCTTAATTTTCCTTGCTGGGAACAGTACCTGACGGCGTCAAGAGGAATTTGATGACGGCGTCAAGAGCAATTTTGGTGACGGCCCAGAGAAAACGTGACGGCGTCAGAACATGACCGTCAAGAGTAAATGTGGTGATGGCCCAGAACAAGATTACACATGACGGCGTCAGATCTGGATCTAGGCAATCCGAGAATATTTTTGGCGGCGGGTTGACGGCGTCAGAACTTTCTTCTTGACACCGTCACCTTTGTAAATCTATATATACTCTTTGTAATTCATTCTAAAAAGAGGAGAATTTTAGGGTCGAACTTAATAAACCCTAACACGACTTTTACAGTATTTTCAAGGGTTTTGACCCCTTGAAACCCTTCATGTTCAATTGAGATAAGTATCCTTTCAATTCATTCAATATGTCTATGTGTTGTTTGAATATATCTTACATTTGTCTTGATTTTAACATGCTAGGCTAGATCTCTTGTGTGTTTGCTTAGATGTAATGAAACCTAAATGTTGAGTATAGGTTGATTGCTTGTTTATAGTTGTAATGGATGAATGATTTCAATGTTAGGCTTAAGAAAACTGGCAGATCTCCATTGTGTAACTTGCTTGAACGTCTTAAGAAACATGAACCGATGTGTACTAGGTTTTTATGGTTGTATTTAATGCATGAGCGAATTCTAGTGATCCCATGTTAGGAGCTTCTTGCAGGCTCGACATAGGAGTGAAGTAGGAGCTTATAGAATTGGGGAAGTAAGTACGCCATCCCATGATTGGTATTAAGGAATATAACCCGTCATCCACGCAACTGTAACAATCAATTAACCTGTAAAAGATATCTAGGGAGTAGTGAAATCTAAGTAAACACAAATCTCCCATATATTGTTCATACCACTAGTTTAATTAGTTTTATTTTCATTTCTGTTATTTTATTTTGATTGCATCTTAGTTATTGGGTTAGTTGACTAGCAACTAATTCCGCCCACTCTTCCAAAAACCGAGATTTTTGTTTGTTTTTATTAAAATATAAAAATACAAAAAGAATCATCCCTCATCTCTAGACCTAGTTCTTAGGCTTTCTAATCCTAGCGACACTATTCCTGAGTTGAACGATCAATCCCCCGGTACTTGTCACTATACTATACTACAATGATCAGGTACACTGCCTGGTGGGGGTTGTAAGCTTCTCGAGATCCCTCGAGAGGTAAAGCCTGGTGCAATTCACACGCATCATACTCATCATCATCACTCCATCTCAGCAACGCCTAAATTGTTATACAAATCTACATTAGGCAGAAAGAAAACTCCATATGTGTTCATAAGTTATAGATATCACTGAAGATGTAAGAGAAGACCGCCTAAGACATATGGGAAGCTATACACATTGAACATCTGAAGCTGAATAATTTAATCTCATGTATAGTTTTACCTCCTGTAGGAGATTCAATCCTCCTTAAATAGTGTAACATAATAAATACTAGCAGTATGCTTTCAAGAGCCTAATACCTAGTTAGATATATTAAAAAAAATCATTAACTTGCTAGAGATGGAATGGGCAGGTTGGTTCACGGGTCAATAAGGATTCAGGTGAAAGCAGGTGGACTTTTATACACCCGAAACAGGTCAAATTCGGTTAAACATAAAGTACTTTTGTTCCTATCAATAATTAGTGCACTAATGCTATACTGTTTAAAGAATCAATCTAAAACCTTAAATTAATTGATTTAGGACTAAAAAATACACATTGGGCCACTTTCAATCAGGTTGATCCATTTCCTTTTTAACTATAAACTTTTAGTTTTACACACGAACCCTATAAGAAATATAATAACCCGGATAAACACATTACAACATATATTGTTCAATAATGCAAATTTCACTAGTGCTAACAGAAACACTATGCAAAATAAGAGGTTTATGGAAAATCCTCTCAAAAAATGATATATGCAGTTAAATCTCAAGGCAAGAAGAAAACAAGGATAAAGCATCCAATGAACAAAGTGTACGATATTGAATAAACCTTAGCAATTCATATATATATATATATATATATATATATATATATATATATATATATATATATATATATATATATATATATATATATATATATATATATATATATATATATAAGCAGGGAATTGGATAAAAATTCAGTTAGACACAAGAAAAGAAAAATACTGTTTGGATTTGGATAAAAATTCAGTTAGACACAAGCAAAGAAAAATATTTAGAAAGTGTCAATCCATTGATTTAATTTCATCTCAAATAAGCATTTTCAAAGAAGTTGTTTGCTTATTCCAAACAACTTATATCTACTAAGAAATAAGCAGAAAAGCAACGAATCCCAAACACCCTCTAAAACCCATAATAACAAGTGTTCTTACAACATAATCTTGTTGAGTTAAATGTCAAACAATCCATGAATTGAAAATGAAGGGAATCCCAAGAGACAAAAACTATTGAGTTAAAGTTGAAATCAGATAAGCTCATGAATCAAATAGAATTCAAAATATACAGTTTAAACTTACAATAATAAATAGACAAACACACGAATCAATAAGACTACAACATAAACCCTTAATTAATAATTTGCCTGAAAACAAATCTCGTGTTTGAGTGATCTAGTAGAGTACAATCCGGTGGCCGTAGCCGTGGCGGTTGGCCTGAGATCCTGAATTCTGCTGGCGAATCGAGATGAGATTCGTTGGAAGAACATTGGATTGAAGGAGTTGTGAAGCATAAGATGAAAACAGAAATATGTGTGTGTTAATCGTGTATGTATGTTAGGTTATAGGTGTTTGTAAATTAAGAAAAAAATAAGGGGCACTTTAGTAACTTCACAAGTTACTTAACGGGCGGAGATAACGTCCGTCAGCCAAAACGCGGTCCCAGGGACCAATCGTGCCGTCGTTTAAAGAGTTCAGGGACGAAAATGCCAAAAAAAAAATTTAGGGACCAAACGCGCGAATTGTGACAAGTTTAGGGACGAACGGTGAAATATTGTCTTGAAAGAATCAAGGAGATATTTTATTTAAACAAGAGGGGTTAAAAGTAAGAGGAGTGCTAGACTCACTCACATTTTACAAAATTTCTCCCACACATACATAGGAATAGAGATAGAGAAAGTGCATTTAACCTCCTAGTTTCTTTTTTGAAATGAACATGTATGTTATATTTAAAAGTTAAATGAGCAGTACACATAAACCCTAATTTTTTGAGGACGGATGGCGGGCAAAGTGGAAACGACAACAGGGGAAGAAGCCCTGTAAGCCCTATTGATAATGAAACTATGCAAAGGGTATTTGGTGTTGGTAAGTTTATTGTTTATTTGGTTCCTATATGTGTTAAAATTTGGCTTTGTTTGATTTTTAAAATTATATTTGACTGTTAGTTATGCCAAAAAGTAGTACTGACTGACTTTTTAAATATTGTTTCATAGCACTTTCAAGTAATTTACGTTCTTTATTTAGTCCCAACATGTCTTAAAGTTAAAAATTGGCTTAGTTTGATTTAGGTTATTTTATTTGACTGTGAGTGGTTAATAGTAGTGTGTAGTTGCTTGTGTTAAGTGATCACATCTAGTCTTATTGAATGGTTAACACGTATAGTCTTGTTTCATGTTTTATTATGTATAAGTGATGTCATCTAGTCTTGTTGGCTATCCTTATAGATTTCAATGATGGTCCGAAGATTTGTTGTGCTCGTTTGGAAAAGAGGATTGCAAAACTTGAAAATGATTTATACAAGATCAGAATCCTGAAAGGTTACTTTTTCAACCTCTTATGATGTAATGTAAATACTATCATTTGATTTTGTATTATAGTTTGGCTATCTTGAATAATCTTTGCAGGTATCACAAACAAGGTTGGCCTTAAAATTATTGAATGTTTAGCGGATGATGAAGAAGTATGGTTTAACCTGGGCAATAACTTTAATGATGAATTACTGGATGAGATGAAAGCAAGGTATAGGCCATGCAAAACTATTATAGAGGAAAATGTAGATGAAATGAAAGGTAAAAGTATTCAACCTCTTAAAAGGGTGTTTGGAAAAGCGAGTAAGTCTTAATTATATGGTTTTGGCTATGTTTATAGATGCCATTGGAGAGGCAAAAGTGGCTGCAAATCTTCTTGATGAGCTGTTTACCAGCAGAAAGAAGGAAACACTACAAGGTAAATGTACTCAAGCTCTTAAAGTGGTGTTCGGAATGGGATTCTACCTTACTATTGTTATTGATTAAAATCCTGTTCTTGCAAGTGAATCTTACATCTTGTATTAAAGTTTGCCTTTGTTGTATAATGTTTGTAGTTTTGGATATTGGTACAAGTACTGATGCGTGGGAATCGCACCAGGCTTTACCTGATCGTTGTAGTATAGTATAGTGACAAGTACCGGGGGATTGATCGTTCAACTCAGGAATAGTGTCGCTAGGATTAGAAAGCCTAAAAACTAGGTCTAGAGGTGAGGGATGATTCTTTTTGTATTTTTATATTTTATGAAAGCCATTAAAAATCTCGGTTTTTGGAAGAGTGGGCGGAATTAGTTGCTAGTCAACTAACCCAATAACTAAGATGCAATCAAAATAAAATAACAAAAATGAAAATAAAGCTAATTAAACTAGTGGTGTGAACAATAATGGGGAAAGTTGTGTTTACTTAGGTTTCATTACTCCCTAGATATCTTTTAGAGGTTGATAGTTTGTTACAATTGCGTGGATGACGGGTTATATTCCTTAATACCATTTGTGGGGTGGCGTACGTACTTCCCCAACTCTATAAGCTCCTACTTCACTCCTATGTCGAGCCTGCAAGAAGCTCCTAACATGGGATCATTAGAATTCGCTCATGCATTAAATACAACCATAATAACCTAGTACGCATTGGTTCATGTTTCTTAAGATGTTCAAGCATGTTACCCTATGGAAGTCTGCCAGTTTTCTTAAGCCTAACATCGAAATCATTCATCCGTAACAACTATAAACAAACAATCAACCCATAATTAACATCTAGGTTTTACTACATCTAAGCAAACACACAAGAGATCTAGCCTAGCATGTTAAATTCAAGACAAGCGTAAGATATATTCAAATAACACATAGACATATTGAATGAATTGAAAGGATACTTATCTCAATTGAACATGAAATGTTTCAAAGGGTAAAAACCCTTGAAAGAACAGTAAAATTCGTGCTAGGGTTTCTCCAAAGTTATCCCTCTAAAGTTATATCTTAATGAACGAAAATTGCAAAACTATATATAAATTTTACAGGGTGACGGCGTCAAGAAGAAATATCTGACGCCGTCAACTCGCCGCCCATAATGAGATCGGATTGCCTAGATCCAAGTTTGACGCCGTCATGTGTATTTGATGTAGTCGTTTTAGTATATGTGTATTTTCCGAAGAAAATACGGATCACCCAAGTCGTACCCGAGTGAAGATGAATGGAATCAAGAATATTGATTCGTGAAAATCGTGAATTGAGAAGTGCAAAAGAGAAAATAGAGATCAAGTAATTCAAGAATATACTAACAAAGATGAATTATGCAAAGAGTACAAACTAGTAATGCACAAAAGTTGAAAACGTAAAAATGAAAATGCAACTGCGTTATTTAAAATGTAACTTTTAACGAAAAATGATCCTACAAATGTGAACAAGTTTCTAAAAATTTTAGACTATTAAAAAGAATTTTGAGAAAAAGAAAAATATTTTTTTGACTTTTTATTGATTTATTATGAATTAAAAACTATTTAAAACTATTTTAAAATGATTACAAAAGCTAATAAGTGGAAAAATGGACTAAAAAAATACAAATCTATTTTTCAAAAATCTAATAAATCTAAAAACTATTTTTAAAAGAAAAATGAAAATTTATTTTTGTATTTTTGGATTTATTATGAATTAAAAATGATTTTAAACTAAGAAACTAGAAAAGAAATAGTAAAACAATTGAGAAAAATCTGAAATTTTTATGGAAATTCTAATATAATAATATAAAGCTACTGTAAAAGAAAAATTTAAGAAAACCAGCTTAAAAGTGCTTATTGGCTTAAAAAGTGCTTATGTCAAGTGCTTATAAATAAGCACTTGACATAAAACTCTAGAAAATGGACTCAGAATGCTAATGACACTAAAAGAAGCACAAATGAATGCAATATAGACCAAATGGAACTCATATATGAACACAAGCAGTAAAAGATGACGAAAAAGCTTTAAATAAGCAAAAATAAGCATAAATGGTAACAAAGAAGCTATGAATTGAGAGACAAACAGTAGCACACTAATTGAAACTAAAATACAGCAAAGAATCCAAATGAACAAGCTGAATGTCACAAATGCAATGAATCTGAAATTTCAGCAAATAGTAGAAATGGGACAAACTTTAGGCTAAAAAATAAGCAAACAAATAAGCTCTATAATTAAACCTAATGGGGACAAAAGATACACTACCTAGCAGACAACTTAGAAATATGAAAAGTCCTATGAGAAACAAGCTAATTGACATCTGATTGAAGCAATCTTCAGCAATGAAAACACATTATGGACTGTAGCCTATTGACTTTTGAATTACCATTTATCTTTGACTTAATCCAATTGCAAATGAGCAAATCTGTTACTATATGTATTTTGAACATGTATAAGCACTAAAATCTCATTCACAACCCTAAATTGTATTAATTCAATAAGCTCAACCAATTCAGTTAACGAAGAAACAAGCAGATCTAAATTTTAAGACCTAAGTTGACTACTTATGACTATACCTACTGTATTTTTTACTGTTTTTTTTTTATCTTATATTAACACTAAGTAATCTAACAGTACAAGAACCAAATCACTTAATCAGCTAAATCAGTTTCAATCAAACAGATCCAAACACCCCTTTATCTGTCGGTTTACACTACACCTAACTGATTTTAGCCTCTAATTTCCACAACTATGATCAATTTGATTGACTAATCACTAATTGAGATATATGGAACAGTAAAATGCAACTAAAAACCAATCAAACTCTAATCAACAAATTCTCAAATTAAACTAAGCAATCACAGAAACAAGTTAAACAGTAGAATAGTAAATCAAACAAGCTCAGAATAACCACAACTACAACTATTTCATCAATCTAAATCAATTAAACAGTAAAATCTCAACACTAATTCAAGCTATCTCAAATATCACTAGACTAACTGAATTACCATCAAACATATAACAATCAAACAATAAATACTCAGATATAAATTCTATGCTAAAAGATTTAGTGGAATTCAAAAATTGAAATCTTACAAGTACATCCTCAGCATGAACAGAGGATTTTCCACAGTTGCCTATCTTTAAGATACGCTGGGATCTTCCCTGGCTATCCCAAGCTATCAGCAATTCACCAGATATTCAACTCAACCTCTATAGTTGACTTGCTTTGACCAACTAGATAATGAACCAGAGCAACAAATTCTATTCTCACAAAAGCTTTTCAAAGCTTATATGAGGAGTAAGAATCTACAAACAAGCTTAACTAAAATTTGAAGACTAGATTAAACAACTTTTTATATATTTTTCTATTCTTTTCTGATTTTCTTAAAACCATTTAAATTAAACAGTAGTAACTTGAGAACAAAGAAATATGAACTGATTTAAACTATTTGAGACAGAAGTAAAAGCTATTTAATAACTAATAACATACAATAAGCAGTAATGAAAAAGTAAAAGCTGATTTGTATTAATGAAAGAAGTTTACAATTGAAATTAAAACAACATTTCTGAAGTAAAATTGGCAGAGTTTTGCTACTCAAAACTCCACCCTATTTATAGGAAATGAGGAGAGGTGAGCTCACGGATTTCCAAGCTGGCAATTCGTGTAAGTTGTGCTTGTTTGAAGCCTCTCAGGTCCCTTAGATCATTCCAATCATTACCAATTTGATGAGAGCCCTTGGATCAAAATTGATGACGCGTTTCCTCCAATCATACACTGCCACGTACACCATTCGTGTGCTTCTTTGCTCTGACATGATCTGACACATTCTGACATCCTTCTAGAAGCACGCAATTTGCCATCATTACCCTTAATTGCAGTGAATTTGGGATGCAAGGTAATTAGGGTTCTTGGGTAATAGTAACTTTCTGGGTGAAATGGAGAAAAGGGGGCGGGTAATAGTTTTTATTATTCGTTTGACTGAGTTGACCCTTGACCCGGTTTGATAACTTTGACCGAGACTTAGGCTTGGGTATGGTTGATTGGTTTTGGGCCTTTTATTTGTAACTTGGATTGGATATTAAATTTGGATTAGGCTTAATATTGTGTGGAATTTTCAGCTTTGATATTTATAACAAATAAGGACTAAAATTTCCAAGACTGAATTTATGAGGACCAAACATGTATTTCATCTCAAAGTATTATCCAAGGGCTAATGATGTACATATCTGATTTTCCAATGATCATGGATGTAATAAACTGAAAAGTATCTTCCATGGACTAAAATTGCCAAAGTCTGGAACTTGGAGGACCAATTCTGAAGATCTCATGATACTTAATCCAGGGATCAATGTTGACAAATCACATATCTCAGAAGACTACTAAGGCTCTAATTTGACTTTCAGTGACTTAATTGCGCACATTCTACTCTTGTGCTCGTTTTTGCTTGTTTCCGTTTGTTTTTCGTCTTTTTACGAGATATCCATACCTGTACATTTACAAACATAAAAACACACATTCTTTGGCATTTGTTAGCATAATTAGTCTATTTGGGTTGATATTTGGCTATGAAAAAGTATGTGAATTAACACATACCAGTATTTTAGCTCTGGGCCGTCACCATATCTTGAACCTTGATGGCCATACGTGAAGCCGTCACGCTTTCTCTGGACCTTCACCACTTCCAACTCTTGACGCCGTCATATGAAGCCTCTTGACGCTGTTAGGTACTGTTCCCAGCAAGGAAAATTAAGACTTTGCCGTTTTCTTCACTTTTATGCTCTAAAAACGTTCAAAATGCTTCCTTTTCCAGAATTCACTCCAAAAGTACCTAAAATCATAAAAGGAACGATTTAGGGCAATATTTGATCAAATAAATTCAATTCCGGGCTTAAATGACCCCCTAAAAACGGTTTATTTTTTGCCTCATCATATACCTTACACTTGAGATTTGCTTGTCCTCAATCAAATGCGCTTTCATTCTAATCAAAATATAAGTTAGGGGTCATTTAACACTAATATAAAAGTAATTACAACAAGTAATCGTTCCACTAAAGACCAAAGACAAGCACGGAGGTCATATACTAGCACCTCACAAATAGTGTTTAGATACTCACATCTCTCGGGTGTAATAAAGTATATATCACAATATGGAAATGAAAAACATCGCTCACTACCTGTTATAGCAAAATAGATTACCATAGGCTTGGGAAAGGATCAAACCTCCACCACATGGCGTAAGCACCTAGGATAAACTATCAAAGAGGTCTTTTAAAGGGTTATAACATTAGGTGTAGGGATATGGAATACACGGTTTTGTTGGATATAGGCAATCTTTACTGGTGGCGAGTTAATCATCTTGATTTATTACATGTACAATATGGCGTTGCTAAGCCAAGACTAGACTCGACTTAAGCTAATGAATGAAAAATAACAGAAACATAAAATAAACATAGAAGGAAACGGGATGGTAATCCGTATGTTTTTATTTTCTTTACTTTTTATTTATTTATTTTTTATTTTTTTTACGTTTCTTTATTTTATTTTTGATTTTTTTTATTTTTTAATTATTATTATTTTTTTGCATACACTCTTACCCTACCATCCAAAATAATACATCATAGGGAATGAACATTCCCCTTACACTTGAATTTTTACATACTTTACAATAAACTAATCTAATGACTCGAATCAAGATAATCAAAACACTTGGAGTACTTTAAGATTAACGCACATATGGGGTACTATAAGATGTTCTCCCCATTACTCCATAACACAAGTACTTTACCCATGAGTCCCAATCGTCCCAAAACAATATGTACAAGGATATGACTCGACTTAGCAACCATGTAATCAATTAGATAATTAACTAAGGGTTTAAACAAATAACAATAATGCACTAAAGATGAGTGCATACACGGAACGCTAAGGCGATTTGGGTGTACATTTAAGTGGGTTGTAACAAATTCTTCCTTTAAGTAAGATG
Source organism: Artemisia argyi (assembly GCA_030686995.1). Classification (NCBI taxonomy): domain Eukaryota; kingdom Viridiplantae; phylum Streptophyta; class Magnoliopsida; order Asterales; family Asteraceae; genus Artemisia; species Artemisia argyi. The sequence continues at coordinate 137,375,182 of CM060708.1, read as the reverse complement.
CTTAAAGGTAGAAATGAAAAGATAGGCTCGGAGGGGTGTACTAGGGGTTTCGTGTACTAAAAATGAGTACAACGCTAAGGTGTGGGAAAAATTAGTTGACTTTACTAGCCAAGTAATATGACTTAAATGGTCAAGTAATTATGATACGGGTTTAACACAAGGGTGATCCTAATGCCTCTTATCATGTAGTAAATCTTACTACACGAATGTAGTCTCACTAGCAGTCTCGGGATGTATCACTAACGCAAGTTCTAGAATCTAAATGCTGCCGGTACACTCATAAGCACTAATAGTAAATGATTTTCCTATCAAATCTAAAGGCGAACCTCACTTATTTGGGTGGAAAATTTTTCTGAATAGTACGGTTTTGTGCTAGTCATACAACTCTTATCCATGAGACGCTTGCTATGGCTAAAGTTTCACTCTTAAATGTTGTAAAAAATTTTAAATTTGGCATTAAAATTACACTAACAAGTATTTCTCTTAGTTTTATTACACACCTACCATCAAACAAACAAACTCAAGTGCAATTGTGTCCTATAAGGTATCATCATTTACCCTCCCCTTACACTTAGGATGAACATTGTCCCCAATGTTCAATTAAAGAATGTAAAAGTGAAATAGGTAAAAGAATGAAATCAAATACTCCCCTGATTCGTTCGGTGTGGATAGTGTGGTAACAAGGTTAGATCTTCTTCCAAGAAAATAAACAATCAAAGCTTCCCTTCCAGAAAAATGAATCATCTTCTTGTCATATGTAACCTGTTAAACCTGAGAAAACAAACAAGGCAACCTCCCGTAAAATCGGCGACAATCTATATATACTAACAAGTCCTAGAAAACAATGTAAGATATAATGCTTGTGGAATGAATGTTTGCAGATTTCCTGGAGTTTATAAAACTAAAGAATTAACAAAAACTTTAAGACTTCGTTAGAAAAACAAAATTAGCAAAATTTCCAGAATTTTACAGATGACGCCGTCAAGAGTAAACTCATGACGCCGTCAGAAGTGACCTGCAGAAATCTTTACGTTAAGTTTCCGGAAAATTTTTGGAAAAACTTATGTCCTACTTCCTGGAAAATCTTGCAAAACACCATTATGACTCGATACAAGCATTTGACTCTAACAAATACTAATACACATGTTCATTTAATATTGTGGAGAATCATGTTCGATTTTGTTCTTAAAAACGTATTTGGGGTTTCCCCTTACACTTATCTTTTGTGAAATACCTTTGTATGAAGTTAAAACGAAGTCAAACGACAAAACAAAATATTTTCACAATTTTATTTTGAAAAATGATCTACCAACAATAAAATAAAGCATGCATACGGAAGCAAATAAAATTCAAACAAATAAAAATCACACAAAACATGGGTTGCCTCCCAAGAAGCGCTTTTCTTTATTTACAAGTCTTTTAGCTAGACTCAAGGTCATGGGCTATCGTGTGTCGCTTATGCTCACATGACCAAGGGTGAGCCATCTAATAGTCGCCTCATCTTTCTTGTAATCATCACTTAACTCTAAACATCCACGATAATTCCTTTTATTTTTTTATGAGGATATTTAAGCCATTTTCTTTTATTATTCTCACTTAGCATTTCTAGGGGCGGGTACCTACTACATTTCTCCATGGAAAAATCCTTGAACCTAGGGTGTGCACGGGGCATTTGGTAGACAAAATCTTCATCCCCATCCGAAAATGTAATTAACCCTTCCATAAGTTTTTCATCAAGGTTGGTTAATCTTTTGAAGGGTTTCCCAAACACAACTTGGGTTAACTTACTATCGATAAATTCTCCTAGATTCTTCATAACCATGAACTCAACAATATAAACAATGCTTCCTACAAACACATGCAATGACATTGCCCTAGCAATAATATTATCTCTTTTGTATTCTAATTCATTTACCATGATTTTATTGTATTCACTACGCGAGATTATGTTCATTGGTAGAGATGAGTTAAGGTAGGCATCAAAGCTCCTAAATCCAATCTTACACGGAAATTGCATATTAAATTTGCTATCACTCTCAATCGTTGTTCTAGGGTCGACATACCTAAGAGGGTCCACTTCATCTTCCATCCTATCCTCATTAATTACGTCACCATCATCAAGGTCCTCATCGGAGTCTGAATGTAAAAAGGACTAGCCCTATGGTCATCATCATGGTCAGACTCCTCCATTTCATAATTATTGTCAAAGTGATGGTTAGGCGAGAGGTTAGGTGGGTTCTCATTTTCCACTAAAGGGATTGGGGCGGGCATTTGGAAGATCCTACGACGAAAAACATGAATAATAGGAATCAAACGATCAATGCTATTGTTATCAATCGAGGTAGTTTACGAACAAAGGAAACAAAGAAATAAGATAGACTAAAGAAAATGTAAAAATAAAAATAAAATCTTATTAGAAGGGAATCTAGCAAGTAGACCTAATAAAAAGAAATCCTAACCTAGACAATAACTATTCCCCGGGCTACGGCGCCAAAAACTTGATGCGTGGGAATCGCACCAGGCTTTACCTCTCAAGGGATCTCGAGAAGCTTACAACCCCCACCAGGCAGTGTACATGATCGTTGTAGTATAGTATAGTGACAAGTACCGGGGGATTGATCGTTCAACTCAGGAATAGTGTCGCTAGGATTAGAAATCCTAAAAACTAGGTCAAGAGGTGAGGGATGATTCTTTTTGTATTTTTATATTTTATGAAAGCAATTAAAAATCTCGGTTTTTGGAAGAGTAGGAGGAATTAGTTGCTATTCAACTAACCCAATAACTAAGATGCAATCAAAATAAAATAACAAAAATGAAAATAAAGCTAATTAAACTAGTGGTGTGAACAATAATGGGGAAAGTTGTGTTTACTTAGGTTTCATTACTCCCTAGATATCTTTTACAGGTTGATAGTTTGTTACAATTGCGTGGATGACGGGTTATATTCCTTAATACCATTCATGAGGTGGCGTACATACTTCCCCAACTCTATAAGCTCCTACTTCACTCCTATGTCGAGCCTGCAAGAAGCTCCTAACATGGGATCATTAGAATTCACTCATGCATTAAATACAACCATAATAACCTAGTACGCATTGGTTCATGTTTCTTAAGACGTTCAAGCATGTTACCCTATGGAAGTCTGCCAGTTTTCTTAAGCCTAACATCGAAATCATTCATCCGTAACAACTATAAACAAACAATCAACCCATAATTAACATCTAGGTTTCACTACATCTAAGCAAACACACAAGAGATCTAGCCTAGCATGTTAAATTCAAGACAAGCGTAAGATATATTCAAACAACACATAGACATATTGAATGAATTGAAAGGATACTTATCTCAATTGAACATGAAAGGTTTCAAAGGATAAAAACCCTTGAAAGAACAGTAAAATTCGTGATACGGTTTCCCCAAATTTATCCCTCTAAAGTTATATCTTAATGAATGAAAATTGCAAAACTATATATAGATTTTACAGGGTGACGACGTCAAGAAGAAATATCTGACGCTGTCAACTCGCCGCCCATAATGAGATCGGATTGCCTAGATCCAAGTTTGACGCCGTCATGTGTATTTGATATAGTCGTTTTAGTATACGTGTATTTTCCGAAGAAAATACGGATCACCCAAGTCGTACCCGAGTGAAGGTGAATGGAATCAAGAATATTGATTCATAAAAATCATGAATTGAGAAGTGCAAAAGAGAAAATAGAGATTAAGTAATTCAAGTATATACTAACAAAGATGAATTATGCAAAGAGTACAAACTAGTAATGCACAAAAGTTGAAAACGTAAAAACGGAAATGCAACTGCATTATTTAAAATGTAACTTTTAACGAAAAATGATCCTACAAATGTGAAACAAGTTTCTAAAAATTTTAAACTATTAAAAAGAATTTTGAGAAAAAGAAAAATGTTTTTTTGACTTTTTATTGATTTATTATGAATTAAAAACTATTTTAAAATGATTATAAAAGCTAATAAGTGGAAAAATGGACTAAAAAAATACAAATCTATTTTTTTAAAATCTAATAAATCTAAAAACTTTTTTTAAAAGAAAAATCAAAATTTATTTTTCTATTTTTGGATTTATTATGAATTAAAAATGATTTTAAACTAAGAAAATAGAAAAGAAATAGTAAAACAATTGAGAAAAATCTGAAATTTTTATGGAAATTCTAAAATAATATTCTAAAGCTACTGTAAAAGAAAAATTTAAGAAAAACCGCTTAAAAGTGCTTATTGGCTTAAAAAGTGCTTATGTCAAGTGCTTATAAATAAGCACTTGACTTAAAACTCTGGAAAATGGACTCAGAATGCTAATGACACTCAAAGAAGCACAAATGAATGCAATATAGACCAAATGGAACTCAGATATGAACACAAGCAGTAAAAAGATGATTAAAAAGCTATGAATAAGCAAAAATAAGCATAAATGGTAACAAAGAAGCTATGAATTGAGAGACAAACACTAGCACACTAATTGAAACTAAAATACAACAAAGAATCCAAATGAACAAGCTGAATGTCACAAATGCAATGAATCTGAAATTTCAGCAAATAGTAGAAATGGGACAAACTTTAGGCTAAAAAATAAGCAAACAAATAAGCTCTATAATTAAACCTAATAGGGGCAAAAGTTACACTACCTAGCAGACAACTCAGAAATATGAAAAGCGCTATGAGAAACAAGCTAATTGACATCTGATTGAAGCAATGTTCAACAATGAAAACACATTATGGACTGCAGCCTATTGACTTTTGAATTACCATTTATCTTTGACTTAATCCAATTGCAAATGAGCAAATCTGTTACAATATGTATTTTGAACATGTATAAGCACTAAAATCTCATTCACAACCCTGAATTGTATTAATTCAATAAGCTCAACCAATTCAGTTAACGAAGAAACAAGCAGATCTAAATTTTAAGACCTAAGTTGACTACTTATGACTATACCTACTGTATTTTTTACTGTTTTTTATCTTATATTAACACTAAGTAATCTAACAGTACAAGAACCAAATCACTTAATCAGTTTGAATCAAACAGATCCAAACACCCCTTTATCTGTCAGTTTACACTACACCAAACTGATTTTAGCCTCTAATTTCCACAACTATGATCAATTTGATTGACTAATCACTAATTGAGATATATGGAACAATAAACTACAACTAAAAACCACTCAAACTCTAATCAACAAATTCTCAAATTAAACTAAGCAATCACAGAAACAAGTTAAACAGTAGAATAGTAAATCAAACAAGCTCAGAATAACCACAACTACAACTATATCATCAATCTTAATCAATTAAACAGTAAAATCTCAACACTAATTCAAGCTATCTCAAATATCACTAGACTAACTAAATTACCATCAAACATATAACAATCAAACAATAACTACTCAGATATAAACTCTATGCTATAAGATTTAGTGGAATTCAAAAATTGAAATCTTACAAGTACATCCTCAGCATGAACAGAGGATTTTCCACAGTTTCCTATCTTTAAGATAGGCTGGGATCTTCCCTGGCTATCCCAAGCTATCAGCAATTCACCAGAAATTCAACTCAACCTCCATAGTTGACTTGCTTTGCCCAACTAGATAATGAACCAGAGCAACAAATTCTATTCTCACAAAAGCTTTTCAAAGCTTATATGAGGAGTAAGAATCTACAAACAAGCTTAACTAAAATTTGAAGACTAGATTAAACAACTTTTTATATATTTTTCTATTCTTTTCTGATTTTCTTACAACTATTTAAATGAAACAGTAGTAACTTGAGAACAAAAAAATATGAACTGATTTAAACTATTTGAGACAGAAATAAAAGCTATTTAATAACTAATAACATACAATAAGCAGTAATGAAAAAGTAAAAGCTGATTTGTATTAATGAAAGAAGTTTACAATTGAAATTAAAACAACAATTCTGAAGTAAAATTGGCAGAGTTTTGCTACTCAAAACTCCACCCTATTTATAGGAAATGAGGAGAGGTGAGCTCACGGATTGCCAAGCTGGCAATCCGTGTGAGTTGTGCTTGTTTGAAGCCTCTCAGGTCCCTTAGATCATTCCAATCATTACCAATTTGATGAGAGCCCTTGGATCAAAATTGATGACGCGTTTCCTCCAATCATATACTGCCACGTACACCATTCGTGTGCTTCTTTGCTCTGACATGATCTGACACACTCTGACATCCTTCTAGAAGCACGCAATTTGACATCATTACCCTTAATTGCAGTGAATTTGGGATGCAAGGTAATTAGGGTTCTTGGGTAATAGTAACTTTCTGGGTGAAATGGAGAAAAGGGGGCGGGTAATAGTTTTTATTATTCGTTTGACTGAGTTGACCCTTGACCCGGTTTGATAACTTTGACCGAGACTTGGGCTTGGGTATGGTTGATTGGTTTTGGGCCTTTTATTTGTAACTTGGATTGGATATTAAATTTGGATTAGGCTTAATATTGTGTGGAATTTTCAGCTTTGATATTTATAACAAATAAGGACTAAAATTTCCAAGACTGAATTTATGAGGACCAAACATGTATTTCATCTCAAAGTATCATCCAAGGGCTAATGATGTACATATCTGATTTTCCAAGGATCATGGATGTAATAAACTGAAAAGTATCTTCCAGGGACTAAAACTGCCAAAGTCTGGAACTTGGATGACCAATTATGAAAATCTCATGATACTTAATCCAGGGATCAATGTTGACAAATCACATTGTTGGATCGATATACTCTGACCAAACTACTTTGTAGCTTGTAAGGGTTTAACAATATTGAGTAAACTCAACAATATTAATATTGAAACACTGTTTGACCTTGTAAAGTATGCGGAATCTACTAACACAAAGCTTAAGAAGAACTTTTATATTAACCAAACTTTGAACCTGCTTTGTTACACAGATTCACTAACAATCCCTAACTATTTAACTTGATCGACTTCTAACTTGTAAAACTTATAAAACTTCTATCGACCAATACCTCTTAAGGCTCTTTATATAGATAACCTTAAGTCGGTTTACAACATCTAATTCTTGAACGACAAGTAATTATCCCTAACTAATTCTAGAATAATCATCTAATATTACACATTAATCCTTATCTAATATTGCATATCAGTCCTTGTTAACTTTGAAGTACTTTTAAGCATTCTTCATATCAGCTGTACTTTGACTTTATTCTTAATGCAGCAGTACTTTGACATCCAGAAGCACTTTGATATTTCATATCCCAACAATCCTCCCCTAACTTGAACTCTACTTGCTTGATTTCAAGTTTCTTTGTTGTTAATAATCTTTAAATCTTTAATCATACATTGAGGTTGTTTCTTTATTCCTTTTCTTCTATCTGTCATCTGTCAAAGTACTCTTTATCAGCATTATATCTTCCACAACATCTTTTCAGCAACTCCGCAACATTTAGGTACAAAGATCATCAAATCTTAAAAGTTTCATACTATTCTCATCACTTCCAGGTGTGTTAACTCCTGTGAGAGGTGAATCATTGAAAATTATGATTTTTAGCAAATCACCAGCTATCAACGGATTTGATATGTCTTTACCATTAGCCGTTTGCTATGGACTAGCCAACTCTTGATCACTTGGATGTATGGTGAGTTGATAACCTAGTTTTTGGTAAACTATCAACCATTAACGGATTTGAGAAATCTTTACCAGTAGCCGTTTGCTCTGGACTAGTTGATTCTTATGTGGATTGGACATGGTGAATCAATAACCATTTGTTGTGTAGTATAAATACTAACACCATGTGTTTCTTTTCAAATCCTTTTTCCTTTTTATCAAAAAAAAAAAAACATTTATTTTCATTTTAAAGAACTTATACTGGTTTATATCAGCAAGCAGTACTTTGATAAAGTACTGTTTGTTTTTGTAGTACTTTAGAAAAATACTTTAACTTTACAAAACAAATCATACCAGTATTATGCAATATTACTCTTCATACTTAACCCATCTGATAAATAGCTTGATAACATTCAAAGCTACCTCAGATTCATCTTCAAGTTCCATTCCATGATCCAGCATTCTGAGCATTATTTCTCTGATCAATGGATATCTCCTCTCAGCCAACATATGAATCATGGTACCATCTTCCATCTCTAGTGTATGAACTCCTGATGACTCAAAGAATCTCCATCTTGTTATTTCCCAATTCTCTTGATCATTCCAGAGAGGATCAACACTTGTTTCTTCAGTATCCCAGATGGTAAATAAGTCTCCAAGCAGAACTAATCCCACTTCTGAAGCTTCATTCACTGAATAATAAGTCTGCACTTGCACATATAAGTCATAAAGATCTGCTCTTGAAATACAGTGCAACAAATCCCATAACATATAAAATGTTGTGAAGCTTTCATCTTCTCTGTGGATCATAAAATAATTTCCCTCTTTAGATTCAACCACAGAAAATGAGATTATCTTGGACTTCTTTTCAGAATCATCAATCTTTTTGTTCTCAAAGTCAACAACTCTTAAATAATTTCTGAGTTCATCTTCAGCTAATTTCTTCCTTTCCAATCTCCTTTGCTCAGCTTGTTCCTTCCTTATATCTTCTAATTTCTTCTTTCTATCAACCTCCATAGGCACAAAGTTTTCTACTTCTCTTCTGATATCTTCTTGTACTTTATCCCACAGAGCTTTCACTTCAGGATACCTTTTCAAGTGCAAATTCTTGTATCCCTTCTTTCTCAAGAACTGTATCATCCAATTCCTTTCCTGAGCTATGGTCATTGGCTTCTTTGTAATTGGCCTGCTAACTTCTTCCAAATACTCAGCATCATATTCAGCTTGTTGCTTTCTAGCAAGCTCTAAATCTTCTGCAATATCTAATTCTCTAATTTGAGCAATAGAAAATTTCTTCTTCTTCTTTTTAGTATCTTTCTGAACCATTATACCTTTCCCTTTATCTTTTGGATCTAGTTTCTCTGATTCAGAAGTACTTTCATCATCCTTTTGTGCAGGCTCAGATATATGTATTCCTCCAGTAGGTCTTCTTAAATTCATCATAACCTGAGCAATTGTTTCATCATCACTAGCAGTATGTACTTTTTCTTATTCTTGCTGTATAGAAGGACCAGCTTCATCTGCATAATTCATTGTAGAAGGTCCAGCTGCAGTGACTTCACTTTCATCAATATTTCTGAAAGAAGTACCTTGCTCAGCAGTACCTTCAATAAATACCCATTAACCTTCACCTTCACCTTCACCTTGCTTATAAAAGCAACTTCACCAATAACTTTGAAAACACCAAATCTTCTCAAAACACAAACAAGTAATCAGAATGAGTGACATACCCATTGTTAACATCTCTTCAGACTAAGAAGGTACCACAGACTCAGAGATAAAGTACTACTCTGATTCTGAGTTTGAAGATCCATGATGGACAGACTATTTTCCTCCTCATGTGCAATGGATGGGACACCAAGAAGCTTCATCAACAAGGAGTGCAGCCAACTCTACCATTACTGATGCAGACAGTACTACCATCAAAAAGCCCAAAAAGAAAGTTGGTTCTAGTTCAACTTTGGCTAAAGAGCTTCCACATGCATTGACTCAGGCCCTAGAAACAGCTATCCAGAACATGAAGTGGCCTGAACCAAGAAAAGAAAGACCTCCCAAACAAGTACTTGGCTTGGCCTGCCCAAGAAAACAGACTTCTTTTGATGACAAGAGAAGGACTGCTCAGAAGGGAAAGCAAAGCTATGAGGGCAAGGGGAAAAGGCCAATGGAGTAGGATGTGGAGCTTGGTAGTAGGTGGATGGAGTCTTGAGTCTGTGTTGTGTCAGTTGTGTTTGTGATGTCTGTGTCTTGTACTAGAAAGTAAGAATGTGGTTGTACTTCTGAATCATGAATAAAATTCTTACTTTGGAATGATACATGTAGCCTCCCCTCAAATAATGACTAACTAATAACTACTAATGCCTCCCCTAAAAAATAGCTTACATATTAATCATGCCAATACTCACAACTAAGAAAGTAAATCTTGAAACATCAAAGCCTTTTGTGAGTAGATCTGCTACATTATCATCTGTATGAACTTTGACCACATTGATAAGCCTTTGTTCATAGCAATCTCTTATGAAGTGATGTCTAATCTGAATGTGCTTGGTCTTGGAATGATAGACTGGATTCTTAACAATACAGATGGTACTCTCATTATCAATATTGATAGGAGTATTCTTGAAATTGAATCCATAATCCAAAAGCTGATTCTGCAACCAAAGTACTTGTGCACAACAGCTTGCAGCAGCTACATACTCTGCTTCTGTAGAAGAAGTTGCTGCAATTGTTTGCTTTTTACATTGCCATGACACTAATCTGCTTCCAAGATACTGGCATCCTCCAGTTGTGGACCTTATGTCATAGTTATCTCCTGCATAGTCACTATCTGAGAAGGCATGGAGATGGAAATGTGAATCCCTAGGATACCATAATCCTAGCTTAGGTTGTTGCCTAAGATACCTGAAAATCCTCTTGACAGCATTCAAATGAGATACTTTTGGATTAACCTGATGTCTTGCACATAAGCTCACAGCAAAAGTAATATCAGGTCTTGATGCAGTTAAATACATAAGACATCCAATCATAGACCTGTATAATGTGACATCAACATCTTCTCCATCTTCATCGTTTCCCAATGGTTTGTTAGTATCCACTGGTGTAGATGTAGGCCTAACAGTTGTAAAAGTGATTCTCTTAAGAATATCTACAACATACTTATCTTGACAAATATAAATCCCACTGCTTGACTGTTGTACTTGAAGGCCTAAGAAAAATGTTAATTCACCCATGGAACTCATCTGAAATTCTTTCTGCATAAGATCTTCAAATTCCTTCACCATAGATTGCTTGGTAGCTCCAAAAATAATATCATCTACATATACTTGAACAAGCATAATATCCTTCTTATCTCTCTTAATAAACAAAGTTTTGTCAATAGCTCCTCTTCTGTAACCATGTTGCAGTAGAAAGTTGGAAAGCCTTTCATACCAAGCCCTTGGAGCTTGATGAAGACCATAAAGTACTTTTATTACCTTGTAAACTTTGTTTGGATGTGCAGGATCTTCAAAACCAGGAGGCTGTTTGACATAAACTTCTTCTGTGATTTTGCCATATAGAAAAGCACTTTTAACATCCATCTGATATACAGGGAATCCCATATAATATGCAAAAGCCAAAAATAGCATAATGGCTTCAAGTCTTGCCACAGGAGCAAAAACTTCATCATAGTCTACTCCTTCTTCTTGTCTATATCCTTGAGCCACTAACCTTGCCTTGTTCTTAATCACATTGCCTCTTTCATCTCTTTTTACTCTGAAAACCCATTTAGTTCCAATAAGATTCTTTCCATCAGGTAGATCACATAATACCCAAACTTTTTGAAGTTTAAACTGTAGAAGTTCTTCTTGCATAGCTTCTACCCAGCTTTCTTTGGATAAAGCTTGTTTGATATTCTTGGGCTCTTCCTGAGATAGAAAACAAGCAAATAAACACACCTTCTGATCCTTGTGATTCACCCTGTTTTGCTTGTAGATAAAACTAAGTAAAGAAGTATGTTGTTGAGACATATTCTTAGTCCAATAATATTGGTAGCAGGATGAGTTTTATGAATTCTAAGAGTTGGAGTTGGTGGAACTTCAAGATTATCTTCCAAATTAGTGATATCTGGATCTTCATTAGAATCTGAGAAAATGCCTTCTTGATTCAATTCATCATCAGTATCTTCTAAAGTAATGGTGTTTGGATCAGCAGTATCTTCTAAGTCAGGCATATTAGGATCATGAACAGCATCAGTATTTAGCCAATTTGAAGTATTCAATGGCTGAAAAGTACTTTCAAAAGGATTGACAGTACTTTGGGTTAATGTACTGGCTGTTTCTTTTGCCTTCTTCTTCTCTGCTTTATAAGCTCTCCTTTGTTCATCATCATACAACTTAGCCATTGTTTCTTGAAAAAGCATCCGTGAGAGTTCTTCTTGAATAGCCTGATCTTCTGCAGATACTGGTATCTGTGGTGGAACAGTACTTTGAGGATCAACAGTACTGTTAGGTTGAGAAGTATCCTTCTTCTCCTCATTGGTATTATCTTGTGGCTCATCTTCAGATCTTAAATTAACATCATGAACAATGTACTGTGCTTCTTCTTCAGTGGTAGTTACTTGATTTTCTTCCCTTACAGGTTCATAATTCATTGATGAAGACATTAAATCAAGATCAAACATCCAATCAGGACCTTTACCTTTAGAATTCTCTTGTTCTTCCAAAAAATCAACATGAAGACATTCTTGAACCTTCTTGGTAGCCCTATTGTACACTCTGAATCCTTTGCTATTTGTACAATATCCCAATAAATATCCTTCATCTGACTTCCCATCAAATTTTCCCAAATTATCAGCAGTATTTAAGATGGTGAGGGGACATCCAAAAGGTTTCATAAACTTGATGCTTGGATTCTTTCCCATGAGTAACTCATAGGGTGTCTTCATTTGAGGTTTAGTCACTGATACTCTATTCAATATATAGCAAGCGGCACTTACAGCTTCAGCCCAGAATGGAACAGGTAGTTGAGAGTCTGCAAGCATAGTCCTTGCTGCTTCTATAAGAGTTCTATTCTTTCTTTCTGCAACTCCATTTTGCTGAGGAGTTCTAGCAATACTGAATTCTCTTTTAATTCCTTTCTTGGCACAAAATTCATCCATAAGTTGATTCTTGAACTCAGTCCCATTATCACATCTAATGCCTCTAACCTTGAGCCTTAACTGATTTTCTAATGCTATAATTAGGTCATGAATAGCATCAAAAGTTTCATCTTTAAAACATAAGAAAAAGACCCAGCTAAATCTACTGCAGTCATCTGTTATAACCAAACAGTACTTCTTCTTGTTTAGACTGACAACTGAAACAGGTCCAAACAAGTCCATATGCAGCAATTCCAAAGGCTCTCTAATGGTCTTCTCATCAATCTTCTTACAAGAGGCCTTGTGCTATTTACCCTTCTTACAAGCAAGACATGTGTGATCATTCTTGAATGTCTTAGAAGGTAAACCTCTAACTAAATTTCCTCTGACCAGCTTATTGATGTTCTTGAAATTAACATGTCCCAGTCTTCTGTGCCATTGATGTGCTTCCTCCATAGATGCTCTTGCAATCAAACATGTTGCTTTTTCAGCAGAATTCACATTCTTCAAATCTATGCTGTACACATCATTAGTTCTTGGTGCTCTCAGTAACACCAAATTTCTGTCTTCTAATTTGAAATCAGGAGAAAGTATGAGACATTCTGTGTCAAAGAATAACACAGAGTACTTCTTATCACAAATCTGAGAGACTGACAAAAGATTGAATTTTAGCTCCTTCACATATCTAACATCTTCAAAATCAATGTTCCCTGTCTTGATTGTTCCTTTGCCAGTAATTCTTCCTCCATCAGGATCATTCCCAAATGCAACTTTTCCTCCATAATAAGCTTTAAAATCTGACAAGAGCTCCTTTTCTCCTGTCATACTGCCAGAGCAACCACTATCTACAATAAGATGATCTTTAAGCTCCTCCTCTGGGTTGCCCTGCATTTACATGAAAAGGTTAGTTATTTTTAGGAACCCAAGCCATTACTGACTTGTGTTCCCCTTGTGGAGTGACATACTCAAAGTTTTTGAGTATGTAATCACCACTGTCTTTGAAAGCATGATCAAGAATTAAGGTTTTTGTTTCCAAAACAGTTTGTTTTTCATGATCACTTGTCCCCTTTTCACCCTTAACTTCTGAAAGTACTGGTTTTTCCCCAGCAGTACTTTCTTTCTTTAACCCATTTAGTTGTAACTTTAGGAGTTGGGTTCTGTGTTCTAGCATCTTTTCTTGTGTTGTAAGTCTTTCTAGGGTTGTAATGACTGTAACTCCTAGGTCTTACACTTGAGTGTTTGCTAGAAACATTAGGGATCTTTTTGTCAGTACTTTGTGAAGGTACTGAGGGTTTGGAGTATGACCTTTTCTGATGAGGGTACCTATAGTCTTTTGAGAAATTACTATGGTTGACCCTATTTGTATAGTTCCAAACTGGTTTGTTATCCCTTGGCTTATTCTCCCTATAACTTGGTTGTGCAGTTCTGGTCTTTGGATATCTACTTAAGTAGTCTGAATGATAATCACAATCTTTAATCAAATGATGAGGACTGTAACACACATAGCAGACCTTTGTACCAATATCTCCAAATCCCCTTCCATAAGAGTTTCTAAAATTAGCAGTATTTTGAAAGAATTTTCTTTGAGGTACTGCTGAGTGAACAGCAGTACTTTGAAAAGAGTTTGAAGGTACTGCTTGTTTTGAAAATTTGGACTCTTCTACCTTAGGAGCTTCAACAGACCCTTCTAAAGTCTCAGATTTAAGCTTTTTCCTAAACTCTAGATTATCTACACCATAACAATCAACATCTTTTCTAGGTGGTTGAAAGCTACCTGGGGGATGTGGAACTGCATTATAACCCTTTTCTTTCTGAAATACAGGAGGTGTGGGACTAGGGATTCCTCATCACTAGAAGTGTTTTCATCTAGACTTATGAACTCTTCATCACTAGTGGAGGTATCAACAGTAAGATTAAGCTCCTTGCTCTTAAATGGAATACCTTCATTACTATCATAGCCTAGGCCTGTCTTAATGTTAGATGTTCTTTGCCTTTCAACAAATTGAACATGTGATACACCTGCCTCATTCCATACAGCAAGTTTTTCTAACAACTTATCTCTTTCAGCAGTAACCTTTTCTAGTTCAGACACCTTGCAACCTAGTTTCCATTCATTTAACTTAACTAGGTAATCCTGTTGTTTATAATTTTCAAGCCATGCAACTTCATTGTTTTCATGTGTAAGAATTTTGGCTTCCATTGACTCTAAAGTAAGTTGATAGCCTGTTATCTCAGCCCTAGCTTTTTGAAATTTATCTCTTTCAGCTACATACTAAGTAACTTTTGATACATATCATTACACTTAGGGCATACCTCAGAGTTAGTGGTTGAACTTGGTGAAGCAGCTACCATTGCAAGCTAAACAGGTGCTTCTTCAAACTCCATGCTCCAATCAAAACTTCCTAACTCATCTTTTGACTCCAAAGCAGCATATCCAGGCTCTTCATCAAATGTTGTGCTCCAATCTTCCAATGCAACCATTGAATAGGTTACAGGTTCTTCATCAAACTCATTGGACCAATCAATCTCTGACAGATTCTCTTGAGCAACCAAAGCTTTTGGTTTTGGTTCAGTTATTGGAATCTCTTTTCTTTCAGGTTTGGGTGGTTCAATCATCTTGTTTGCTTGATACTTTGCAAACTTACATTCTCTTGCAAAGTGACCAGTCCTTTGACAGTTGAAACACTCAATCTTGGATTTGTCAAATGTTATTCCTTGTTTAGCTCTGAAGTTGATGCCTTTACCTGTCTTGTTTACATACTTCTTGATCCTTGCAGTGAGCATAGCAACTTGCCATCTGATATCGATTTCTTCCAAGGCATCATCATCAATTTGCAATACATCTTCTTGATAGGTGACTGGCATAGATGCTTGTTGAGCAAAGAATGAACATAGAACATCATCTGAGGTGGGGGTAACTGATTGTGATTAGTTTGTGGTGACCATTGTTGTGCATGGAACCTGTGTTTCGGTCACAGTACTTTGAGCAGGGTAAGCAGTACCTTTGTTGGAAGTACTGCTTCTCTTTTCAGAAGAGACAAAAGCAATATTCTGTTGAGTGCTTGATCCTGTAGTACCATTCATCTCATGCTCATACACCTTCAGATTGTTGTAAAGGTCATCAAAGTCTATAGTATCTAGCCCTGATTGTCCTCTGATCATAGTAGCAACTACATGCCATGCTGATGGCAAACTCCTTAGAAACTTTAAATTAGCATCTTCAACTGATGCCTCAGCATCATATAGTTCTAGCATACTCAAAAGATGTTGAAATCTTTCATAAGCAGAATCAAGACCTTCTCTTTCACCAACAGTGAAAGTTTCAAATTGTTGCTTCAGCAAATTCCTATGCATCTTCTTGGAAGCATCATTACCTCCAAACTTCTTCTTTATTGCAGCCCATAATTTTTTGGCATCTTTGGCATCATGAAACTTTAATAGGTGACCATCAGGAATAGCAGAAAGCAGTATGTTGAGGGCTTTGTCTTGATTTCTTTTGGTAGCAGCAGGTACAGTAATTTTAGGTGGTGTTGGTTGTCCAGGTACCTCTACTGGTTCATCAATTTGCATGTTACCATTGACAATCACATCCCACAAAGCATGGTCTGTGATGGCAATGTACTGTCTCATCTTCATGGCCCATAGGTTGTATTCTCCCTTCTTAACAATAGGGATTCTAACAGCAGTGATTGAGGGAGCAGGTGCAGCATCTGTTGACATCTTGTAGGGTTTGTAGTGAGATAGGTTTAAAGGTTTTAAAGGTTTGTCTTCTTAATCAGAGTTTCCAACACAAGCTCTGATACCACTTGTTGGATCGATATACTCTGACCAAACTACTTTGTAGCTTGTAAGGGTTTAACAATATTGAGTAAACTCAACACTATTAATATTGAAACACTGTTTGACCTTGTAAAGTATGCGGAATCTACTAACGCAAAGCTTAAGAAGAACTTTTATATTAACCAAACTTTGAACCTGCTTTGTTACACAGATTCACTAACAATCCCTAACTATTTAACTTGATCGACTTCTAACTTGTAAAACTTATAAAACTTCTATCGACCAATACCTCTTAAGGCTCTTTATATAGATAACCTTAAGTCGGTTTACAACATCTAATTCTTGAACGACAAGTAATTATCCCTAACTAATTCTAGAATAATCATCTAATATTACACATTAATCCTTATCTAATATTGCATATCAGTCCTTGTTAACTTCGAAGTACTTTTAAGCATTCTTCATATCAGCAGTACTTTGACTTTATTCTTCATGTAGCAGTACTTTAACATCCAGAAGCACTTTGATATTTCATATCCCAACACACATATCTCTGAAGACTACTAAGGCTCTAATTTGACTTTCAGTGACTTAACTGCGCACATTCTACTCTCGTGCTCGTTTTTGCTTGTTTCCGTTTGTTTTTCGTCTTTTAACGAGATATCCATACCTGCACATTTACAAACATAAAAACACGCATTCTTTGGCATTTGTTAGCATAATTAGTCTATTTGGGTCGATATTTGGCTATGAAAAAGTATGTGAATTAACACATACCAGTATTTTAGCTCTGGGCCGTCACCATATCTTGAACCTTGATGGCCATACGTGACGCCGTCACGCTTTCTCTGGACCTTCACCACTTCCAACTCTTGACGCCGTCATATGAAGCCTCTTGACGCTGTTAGGTACTGTTCCTAGCAAGGAAAATTAAGACTTTGCCGTTTTCTTCACTTTTATGCTCTAAAAACGTTCAAAATGCTTCCTTTTCCAGAATTCACTCCAAAAGTACCTAAAATCATAAAAGGAACTATTTAGGGCAATATTTGATTAAATAAATTCAATTTCGGGCTTAAATGACCCCCTAAAAATGATTCATTTTTTGCCTCATCATATATACCCTTACACTTGAGATTTGTTTGTGCTCAAGCAAATGCGCTTTTATTCTAATCAAAATACAAGTTAGGGGTCATTTAACACTAATATAAAAGTAATTACAACAAATAATCGTTCAACTAAAGACCAAAGACAAGCACGGAGGTCATATACTAGCACCTCACAAATAGTGTTTAGATACTCACATCTCTCGGGTGTAAAAAAGTATATATCACAATATGGAAATGGAAAACATCTCTCACTACCTGTCATAGCAAAATAGATTACCATAGGCTTGGGAAAGGATCAAACTTCCACCACATGGCGTAAGCACCTAGGATAAACTATCAAAGAGGTCTTTTAAAGGGTTATAACGTTAGGTGTAGGGATATGGAATACACGGTTTTGTTGGATATAGGCAATTTTTACTGGTGGCGAGTTAATCATCTTGATTAATTACATGTACAATATGGCGTTGCTAAGCCAAGACTAGACTCGACTTAAGCTAATGATTGAAAAATAACAAAAACATAAAATAAACATAGAAGGAAACGAGATGGTAGTCCGTATGTTTTGTTTTGTTTTTTTTTTTTTTTTTTGTTTTTTTTTTCCGATTTTTTTTTTTAATTTTTTGATTTTTGATTTTTTTTATTATTATTTTTTTTTGCATACACTCTTACCCTACCATCCAAAATAATACATCATAGGGAATGGACATTCCCCTTACACTTGAATTTTTACATACTTTACAATAAACTAATCTAATGACTCGCATCAAGATAATCAAAACACTTGGAGTACTTTTAAGATTAACGCACATATGGGGGTAATATAAGATGTTCTTCCCCATTACTCCATAACACAAGTACTTTACCCATGAGTCTCAATCCTCCCAAAATAATATGTACAAGGATATGACTCGACTTAGCAACCATGTAATCAATTAGATAATTAACTAAGGGTTTAAACAAATAACAATAATGCACTAAAGATGAGTGCATACACGGAAGGCTAAGGGGATTTGGGTGTACATTTAAGTAGGTTGTGAAAAATTCTTCCTTTAAGTAAGATGCTTAAAGGTAGAAACGAAAAGATAGGCTCAGAGGGGTGTACTAGGGGTTTCGTGTACTAAAAATGAGTACAACGCTAAGGTGTGGGAAAAATTAGTTGACTTTACTAGCCAAGTAATATGACTTAAATGGTCAAGTAATTATGATACGGGTTTAACACAAGGGTGATCCTAATGCCTCTTATCATGTAGTAAATCTTACTACACGAATGTAGTCTCACTAGCAGTCTCGGGATGCATCACTAATGCAAGTTCTAGAATCTAAATGCTGCCGGTACACTCATAAGCATTAATAGTAAATGCTTTTCCTATCAAATCTAAAAGCGAACCTCACATATTTGGGTGGAAAATTTTTCTGAATAGTACGGTTTTGTGCTAGTCATACAACTCCTATCCATGAGACGCTTGCTATGGCTAAAGTTTCACTCTTAAATGTTGTAAAAAATTTTAAATTTGGCGCTAAAATTACACTAACAAGTATTTCTCTTAGTTTTATAACACACCTACCATCAAACAAACAAACTCAAGTGCAATTGTGTCCTATAAGGTATCATCATTTACCCTCCCCTTACACTTAGGATGAACATTGTCCCCAATGTTCAATTAAAGAATGTAAAAGTGAAATAGGTAAAAGAATGAAATTAAATACTCCCCTGATTCATTCGGTGTGGATAGTGTGGTAACAAGGTTAGATCTTCTTCCAAGAAAATGAACAATCAAAGCTTCCCTTCCAGAAAAATGAATCATCTTCTTGTCATATGTAACCTGTTAAACCTGAGAAAACAAACAAGGCAACCTCGCGTAAAATCGGCGGCAATCTATATATACTAACAAGTCCTAGAAAACAATGTAAGATATAATGCTTGTGGAATGAATGTTTGCAGATTTCCTGGAGTTTATAAAACTAAAGAATTAACAAAAACTTTAAGACTCCGTTAGAAAAACAAAACTAGCAAAATTTCTAGAATTTTACACATGACGCCGTCAAGAGTAAACTCATGACGCCGTCAGAAGTGACCTGCAGAAATCTTTACGGTAAGTTTCAGGAAAATTTCTGGAAAAACTTATGTCCTACTTCCTGGAAAATCCTGCAAAACACCATTATGACTCGATACAAGCATTTGACTCTAACAAATACTAATACACATGTTCATTTAATATTGTGGAGAATCATGATCAATTTTGTTCTTAAAAACATATTTGGGGTTTCCCCTTACACTTATCTTTTGTGAAATACCTTTGTATGAAGTTAAAACGAAGTCAAACGACAAAATAAAGTATTTTCACAATTTTATTTTGAAAAATGATCTACCAACAATAAAATAAAGTATGCATACGGAAGCAAATAAAATTCAAACAAATAAAAATCACACAAAACATGGGTTGCCTCCCAAGAAGCGCTTTTCTTTATTTACGAGTCTTTTAGCTAGACTCAAGGTCATGGGCTATCGTGTGTTGCTTATGCTCACATAACCAAGGGTGAGCCATCTAATAGTCGCCTCATCTTTCTTGTAATCATCACTTAACTCTAAACATCCTCGATAATACCTTTTATTTTTTTCATGAGGATATTTAAGCCCTTTTCTTTTATCATTCTCACTTAGCATTTCTAGGGGCGGGTACCTACTACATTTCTCCATGGAAAAATCCTTGAACCTAGGGTGTGCACGGGGAATTTGGTAGACAAAATCTTCATCCCCATCCGAAAATGTAATTAACCCTTCCATAAGTTTTTCATCAAGGTTGGTTAACCTTTTGAAGGGTTTCCCAAACATCCCAATCTTCCTCTGGTTCTATCCTAAGTCTCTCGTCCTCCTCTTGTTTAGCCCTTGCTTCTTCTTCTAATGTTTGTAACAATACTTATTGGTCTATTAACATTTGTTGTTCCTGCTCGTCAATAAGGTATCCACCATCCCGCCACTCTTGTTCAACCCGTAATTCTTCTCGGAACAATTCCATTATTTCTTCTTCATCTAACATTCCTCCACTAGCTACCCCACTCCCACTCCCATATATTGTATCATTGGGGAAAACCTTAACTAAGTTTTTCTTTGTATTGTTAAGATAATGGAGTGAATGGTTTGATCGATTAGGAGAAAACACTGAAACGATATGAAGAATCACAACAGCTCCTACACTAGCTACCCCACTCCCACTCCCACTCCCATATACTGTATCCTTGGGGAAAACCTTAACTAAGTTTTTTTTTATAATGTTAAGATAATGGAGTGAATGGTTTGATTGATTAGGAGAAAACATTGAAACAATATGAAGAATCACAGCAGCTCCTACAGTAATATCCTTTCCATAACCTCCCTCCTCGTTAATGATTTTGTAATGTATTGCACCAGGTATTGAACATGAGAGATTTTTAAGAGTTACTGTAAGATCGCCAAGGGCATTTGGAGAACACTACTTGATTATTGCTACAACTTGAGCAACTTTACCATTATCGATAAAGCTCTTGATGTCACTTAAACATCCATACACCACCCCATTAGCATTCACAAAGTCAACCGCGCTAAGCCATAGCCCACGTGAAAAATCCTCATCCTTACCCACATCCTCAACAACTTTCCTAATATACTCTTGTGTCGAAATTACACGCTCCTGCCCACCTGCACTAATATCTGCTTGTTTATGACGCTTAGCCAATTGAAAAATATCATCAGGACCGGGTTTATCCTAATCTCCTTTTCAGGGATGTGTGATGAGTGTAGGTTTTCCAAGGTGGGGTTTATGTGACGGGTTTGCTCATGGTTGTTGCAGGGACGTATGGGGTTATTGAAGTTAACGGATTTGTCCATTTCGTTTTGAAGATGTAAGATCGATTATGTGTGATTATGTGTTTCACAAATTTTGTGTGTGAATCAGGGGTTATAAGTGCTTCACACATTTGGTTGCGATAGGTGGGAAAGAAAGGGGAATGGTTGAATTGCGATTATTGAAGAAAAAGGTGGGTAAAATAGTCATTTCACAAGGCACTTAACAGGTTTACTAACGAGCGTTAGGCCGAAAAACCTTTTTTGCAAGCAAAGTTCATACTCAAGGACACTATTTGCAAAACGGAACCTGCTCAGGTACACTTTTTGCAAAAATTCTTGTATGAGGACACTTTTTGCAAAATCGCGAAAGTTAAAGGACATTATTTGCAATCTTTTATTATTTTTAAAGAAAAACTTATAGATATAATATGTTCGTTTACTTAAATCTATACTATTATATAAAACATTTAAGTTGTGAGCTCCATCAAAATTAAGATAAGGAGCTCTAATAATGGAGTGACATGTGTCACTTCTCAACTAAAAAATTACATTTATTTTCAAATTGAAATATATTTTTGTCTTTTTATGATCTAATTTCATCAATTTTTCTAAAATTTTATGCTATTTAATTCAACATCAATTTTCATATATTTTTAACTTTTTTTTTTTTTTTTTTTTTTTTTTTTTTTTTTTTTTTTTTTTTAATACAATCTTTATTCGTCAAAATCATATATATACTTTTAGGGGAGTGTTTGACGGGTAAGATTTTGCGACGGTAATTCTATATGCGGGAATATTGATGTCACAGAAATCTACGAGAAACACAATCAAACACATACAACTAAGAATTTTTATTTTATTTTGTAGTTTTGAGTTTTTTTTCTAAAGTATAGCATGAGCCCATTTGAGCATGTTTAAGCCCGTGGTTGGGCCCGCTAGTTTTACCGCCTCTAAGAGATACATATATACAATTTGCAAAAGAAGAGGAGTCGGTATTTTGTTTATGATTAATAATTGGTTTTGTGATTTCGATCGAGAATTTGCAAAAGAAGATGAGTACGTAAGTAGTTTATTTTAATTAAGATAATTTTTTGGTTAATACGTAGTAATTTTTTAGTTTTTGATTGTTGATTTCGATCAACAGAAGAGATATCGTTAGTTTGTGTGCAAGTAATGAATCGGAAGCGCACGCCCTTGCAAAGGCCTTAAAAAAAGGAAAGACGCAAACTTATCAAGACGCTGGTGTACGTAACCCGTAATTATTATATATATATATATATATATATATATATATATATATATATATATATATATATATATATATATATATATATAAACATCGCTTCCAAACAATAGGATTACAATAAATTAGTGGTAACTTCCATTATTATTATTATTATTATTATTATTATTATTATTATTATTATTATTATTATTATTATTATTATTATTGTAACTATCTTATTTTATAAAATCTAGCAAGCTTAGGTTTAATTTCATTAGTTTGTGTGCTGATACGTCCAAGTATCAGCTAATTAGCTACTATATGTATCATGCATGCATGTTTATCTAGTTATTATGAGGGAATTCACGATATAAGTACTGGAATCAGGGCCGGGTGTGCAAGGTGGATAGGGCCTCAAAAATTTTAGGGGCCTCAACATTTGTCATATTTTTCACAAAGAAAAAAGTATTTAGTTGTGAAAATATCTTAAATATGTTGAACATTTAGATAATTAATTGCTATATATCTTATAAACAACATTCATTCTCTTTGAAGCGACTCATTAAGTAATTTCGTCCGGGGCCCTCAAATATTTCACAAATTGAGGGCTGGACGTCCGGCCCCGGCCTGACTAGAATTATTATTGATTATTTTCAAAAAAAAAAAAAAAAAAAAAAAAAAAAAAAAAAAATTCCTTTATTATTCTGAAATCAACAATTAGAAATTTAGAATAGTTGCTGTTTTCTAATTTTCTTTGTTCCCTTTCTAAATTTAGCCCTGTTCAACTGAGTACTTCTACCCCCTTGGAAGCAACGCAGAGCGAGGTTCATCTCAACATTCAAAGAAATTATATAAGCTCACCAGGCAATTAACTCATATCAAGAACCATTTGGAGACACACCCCGACAACCAAACTTATTCTATACTTTTGTTGGATTCTGTCGAGGAGGTGATTGGCCTTATTACTAGCTACCACAAGGAGACCCGGGATCTGCCTTTTGACTGGATAAAGTATGCCTTTATTTCTTTATGTTTATGTACACACACATAATATACTTTTTTTTTTTTTTTTTTTTTTTTTTTGCTTGACTGACAAGTAAGCATCACTAAACTCTCTTATAAAGAAATAAACAAAACACACTTCCCATTCCACAATGTTTCCCATGGCACATTAGCTGATACTTTCTATCGCTGATTTATTTTGGTTAACAGACAAAGGTTTTTAGCTGAATGGTACCGGGGTGCGAAGCTTATATATCCGCATGTAAGTATTCACGTTTTGCTTTTTCTATTCTTTCCTTTGTTTCTAATCACGTGTCACATGCTATCTCAAGTGGAGAAATTAAAGTTCGTTATGTTTCTCGGCCAGGCTTTATTGATTTTTAATTTAGCGCTCATCTTATATTTATTTCACAAAACAATTAATTTTTTTTTTTTTTTGTAGAAATGCATTGAAGTATATTAAAAAAAAATTAAGAAAAAAGAAGAGAGAGCCATAATAGTGAGTCTTATACATGTAGACATCTTTCGTGATACCATTCCAATACTTTCTGTTTGTTCCATAATGATTGATGTACTAGACTACTAGTTGATGTCATAATAACTTATGAATGTATTTCAGGGGAAATCACATTCTGAATTCATGCCTACGAGGCCAGACGTTGTATATCCTGAGGTACATAGATACACTCATCAGAAGCCTTAGTACTTACTGCTCTGTTTTGTTTTGACATAGTTGTATGGTTACAGTTTCTGATAATGCACATGCTTTACATTCTTAACAATTTATATGACCATTTCTTTAGTCAGACGATGAATGCGATACATGCGATACTGTTGAGGGATCTCTGAAGGACCCAAACTTTTCTAGAATTGGTAAGTGACTTTTTCGATTTTGTAACCACTGTCTAAACCCATAATTGTTACTATTTTGCTTTATAAATGTATGATCGTATCAAGTTCTAACTCGTTTTCTCGTTTTTTGATATAAAATCTGAATCAAAATATCTACACTTTTATTTCATTATAATTTAGTTGGCTAACCCGAATCGTGACCATTTGACTCAGAATTCAAAAACGGCATGTTTTGACCCAGACTCATTTTGGTCTGAACTCGTTTCAAGACTCTACCTAACTCGACTCGCCCCACCAGTTTGCCACTATCCCCATCGCCCATTCTTTATACTCCCTGATACGACAATCATTAGGCAACAGGTTTCCGACTGTAATGTCAAAACAATTCTGGCAATTTCAACCTAAAAATGGGCTGCCTGTGTTAAAAATAAAGAAATTATTCGAAGGCCTTACATTTAAAAACGTTGCTAAAACCTGATACGTCAAAGGGATTGCCTCAAGCTTACAACCTCTTTACTATTTTTATCATTGTATAGCTTATATTTATCAAATTGAATACATATAACAACAAGTAAAGTTTAAGAAATGGGATAATATATCGGGAGGCCTATAAGTTCATTTCAATAAACTAGTGGCGTATATGTTAAAAGTTGAAAACTTGGGTGGCCTTTCCATATACATTATCCCTTTAAGAAATAGAATGCACAAGATTTATATTTCTGCTGGTCCCTCTAGTAATTTACTAGGACTAATAGCGTTTTGGTTTGCTTCCTGTCATATGTCCTTTGACTTTATCTTGAATATGAGTATACGTAGATTACAACTTATTTTTATTTTCGGTGTCTTTTGTCTTAATATCTTATTGTTCATTTAGGTACGAAAGCACTGGCAGTATCTTATCTGTCATGCCTGGAATCTATATGCAAAACTATCGATGGTTAGTCGGTCTTCCATGTACTAAATGAATTGCTATTATGTATTTTTCTATATTACCAAAACTCGTGTGGATAAAAAAAGAGTAGCACAATGCTTTGTATTTGTATCCACCCTCTATACATGGTTATTAGTTAAGGGTTAATCAAAGATTTTGCATTCATCAACTGCCTTAGAATGAGTGCTGTTTGCACAATTATTGGGATTACTTGTTGGTTACATTCTTTATTAACAAGTGGTGTTTGTGTGCAGATCTCTCTAAAGAGAGAATTAACAGGTTGAGAGATATACATAAGGGTGTGTCAGGTATTTATTCTCCCTGTGTTGTGATTATGTTGTAAAATTTAAATCTTACTCTATTAAACCTAGTATTCATATACTTTAGATTTAGGCATATATGAATCAAACAGTTCTTGGTGCAAAGTGGCACGATCTTTTATGGGGTAGTTAGTTGAAAGCACCTAGAGTGAATGGTTTTTCTCACTTTTTCTGTATCATTTTGGATGCACAGTTCGTGAAATATACACAGCATGCGGTGAGATGCAACTGCTTAAAGAGATTGCTGGTTTAACTAAGAACGGTTAGTATAGTCGATATGCTCCTAACAATATTGTCTGCTATAAATGTTTTCTTTATATATATAGTTATTATACCCATTTTCTTAGAGAAGAACTACAATGTGATGTTTACACAATAGGTCTTCACTCAAGGCTTGAGCAGGACAGGCAACGATACTTGCAGTCATATTCAATTCAAACGACTAATTCAGGTTGAACAACATAAAGCTTATCATGAATTCTATATATTATCTCATTAAATTTCTTTCCGTGCTAGTATTTTATGATATGTTTACAAGTATGCATGGATTTGGATATAAGAAAATGTTTTATTTATACATCTGTGATATGTAGGGGCACTATTTGATGGTTACTGTGGCTAGAGACTAAATATCTTGCATAATTATAAGTTTATGTTAGTTTCTAAAGACGATCTTATATTATGAAATGTTTTTAAGTGAGCACGCATTTGCATTTATGATGCCTTTTTTTTATTTAAAAAAATAAAAATAAAAAATGATAATACACGTTTTATGCTTACAAATGCACACTCAAACTCATGAACTCACGAAGCCTTTTCCTAATGAGTTTGTATATGTAAACATGTATCTCAGGACCCACACAAGCAACTGCTTCCAAGGTAAAGACGAAGTTATGGAGATAACAATTCAACAGAAGATTTAAGTATTTGAGCTAAAAGATTGAGAGAATTGATATTAATAGATATACAATCATGTTGATCCTAATCAACTGGCCACACTCATCTGAAGAAAGACCTGACTCATTGATCACTATTTTCTTAGACGACAAACTCATGGCTAAAAGATTTGTGAAACTCCTAGGAGTAACAAAAGAGAATTACTGAGATTTCGTCAACAACTCAGAAAATTACCATGCTTCCTATTGTTGGCTGATTTCCCTATCTTAATGTTTAAAGCTCATATGTAGCATTTTGCTGTCATCTACCCCCAAAACTTTATCAAAATCAGCATTTGGTCCAATTTGGTTTGAAGTTTTTTAGGATTTGAATCCAAGTCATATCTTCCCTTATGCTAATTTGTATCTCATTTTTCTTTAAAATTTTGTTTTTTAGATACAAGTATCATGCTCAATATCAGGTAGTCATGTGTACACTTAAAATTAGATTAAAGAGCATATAGATTCTGGTCTAACCAATGCTCTGCATAATGGGCAAGTTCTTTCTCTTTCAAATTTGAAAATTAAAATAATTCAGAAACTATAACGAGTTGGACATGCTTATTACAACTTTCAGTTGTTCTTTCATTTGGAGATGGCTCAACAAGTATGTTCTTCCAGTTCTAGATTTTCCATCCATCTGGGTATGCAGACCTGTGTGCTTTCTTCAAC
Organism: Artemisia argyi; assembly: GCA_030686995.1. NCBI lineage: Eukaryota > Viridiplantae > Streptophyta > Magnoliopsida > Asterales > Asteraceae > Artemisia > Artemisia argyi. Next base: position 137,347,815 of record CM060708.1, on the reverse strand, counting down.
ACACTTCTCCTTGGAGCTTCACTTGATCTTGGCGCATCTTCGATTGCCCAAAGTTATATAACCAGTATTGCTACTACGGTAATTTCTTGACATCCTTGTCCACTCACATTGTACAGTTGAGCTTTACTTGCGATTTCAAGATATATAGTAATATATTACGGAGTAATACATATAATACTGTTACATACAATATTTACACATGAGAGATCTCTTCAATATCATTTTCCGACTCAGCGTGAACCTAGAACACCAATTATGTGTACAAATGAATTTATAAGTTTTTGAACCACTATAAAATGAATGTGAGGCTATATTTTGGCAATATAGTTTTACAAATTGGCCAAGAGATAAATTCTGATATTAGTATGAACATGTATACGGTTTGGTAAAGGCTGGTAGCAATTGGGATCGACTTGACTTGGATAGTCAGTTATATATGGCTGTGCCTGCATTTTGTACTGGTTTATATGTTAGCTGCATAGTTCACGCATATTATATTGCTAAACTTTTTTGTTAATAGCAGATGCTCTATTGCAGCAAGCCTAAAGTTATGACTACTGGTTAAAAAAAACTCATTTAGTATTAGTATTGTAAGAAACCACTCAACCAGTGATGTTTATGTGAGCCATTGACTACACTTTTCATTTAAAATACTTGGCTGCAATATTGTTTTAATATTTGAGTGATTTTAGGGATGAGCTCGGTGGACAGACCATACTGAACTGGTGGTAATCAGATTTTCCGACTAGATTAACACTATTTGATTACAATCCATTAAATAATTGCCAAGAAAACATGCAAGCGGAAAAAATTGCTCATAAAAAAACTAATTATTTTTGTCGTTGCTGCATTACACGGGTACCCTGCTAGGTATAACTTCTCTATTCACATCTTTGCTTGAGTCTATCAAGTTAGATATGATACTTAACATTTAGATTACTGGATTTATAACATAGCATTCTAAATTTGGCAAACTAGACTTTTTAGTACCCTCAAGACACGTAACTAGATCACGTGAGCGTAAGTTTGTTATTGAGGAAGAGCAACGTGTTTGAATAGTATAAACTTCACGTCATCTTAGTTAAGTATCTTGAGGATACTAAAACGCCATTGTTAATTGGGGTCAATCATCCATCAAAATCGGCCATTGCTATGCCTTCGCTCCCCCAAGTTGTTGCTTCGCTTGGCGTATGTCTCGTTTGCCTTGTTGATATCTCCAACTTTGGATTGACATCGGCACCTCTTTCTTTGCATTGTTTCGATATAAGTTTGACGTTTCATATTTTGGTAATAGCCACACCTAACTATTTTTTTTTTCAATCATTTGATGACTTCTAATTCTACCCGTAATCATTTCTACATCTTTTATTTTTTATAAATCATCTAGAGAAAAAAAAAAAAAATTGACAAAATAAAATGTAGAAACATTCGAGCTGTTCTCCATAAGACATTGGCTATCTTGTGTCTGCCACCAAACACCATTACCATTAGTGTCAAAGGAAATCCCACCAAACCAAAATTGGATGATTCTCCTAAGTTGACTTTTCTCTTTTGAAAATATAATATTAAGTTGACTATATTCAGAATCCATCATATGATGCCTCCAAACCATTCACATAACGACATTAACAAAACACAATAAGTTTTATAAAAATGATGATAATTTGGGCCCTGAAGAAACCAGATTTTATTATGATGGTGCTCAAAGTGGCATATCTTGATGTTATCAAGAATCACCAACTTAACCTATTACATTGGTGTCATCTATCGACATAGATAAAATAAAATAAAATAAGAGGCAGTGATAATTCAAAGTTCCATTATCGTCTTTTTATTTGTTAAAAAATACAACAACAGACCCAATCTCGCCGGAGCAAGTAAGAGGAAGTAAAATGTAGACCATAGTCCCGTGAGTAGTTTTGATGATATAGTCAAAACAATTTAAGTAGAGTTAATTTGACCCGTGATTAACAAGTAGATTATTTACCATAAAATATACAGATAGTTATCGTGTTAAGTATGATTGAAGTTGATACAAGAAAATTATAACATATGATTTTAGTTTTATCTATTTTACTCATTTCCATCTCTTTTCCTTAATTGTTTCATGTTTAACCACTCAACTCATCAAATGGTGAATCTTATTACTCCGTATTTAGTTTATGACTGAATTGAATTTACATACTGGTGGAAGGCAAGCGAGCAACAAGTTGTGCCGCTAGCCCTTTTTGAATTGCAAAACTAATCCTCTTAAAAATGACATTTGTGGATCTAGGTATTACAACATTACTATGCTAACGTGGAACTCTGTTGAGTAGCTCCACTGCCTCAGGTGCAAGAAAACCAAAAGTATCAAACGCGAAAGGAATAAAAACATGCTGATTTTCAATGCACGCTTTCTCGTGTTTTGCCAAAATGTTTATGTTCTAATGGTACCTCATGTGTGAAAATGTTTTTTTACCAAATGATTGTGACTTGTGAGTTCAAGTCCTGTTTAAGACATTGTGAATTGATTAATTATGTAATAGAAAAGGTAAAGTGAGCTGAATAACTAATGAAAACTCTCTCTCTCTCTAAATATATTTCTCCTACCTCTCTCCACAAAACCAATCCGACCCTATCAAATCAAATCAACCTTTCCGGCGGCCGGTTTTGGCCGACCGTCCGGACCTTTCTTTTGTACTTTCCTTTTCCACAATAAAGCCTTAATCGCAGATCTGCCATCTCCCATTTTCGTCGTTGCTGCTATAGTCGTTGCTACCACCGCGGTTTTCTGCTCAGATTTATTACCAGCTGGTCTCTTCTGCTTAGAGCTGTTGTGGTCCGTTATCGACGGCTTGCTACTGCACTGGGATTTGACTTTAGATCTGTTAGGTTTTGGTCTAGCTCCTGTTAGGATGTTTACTTTTTTCTTCTTTGTATGTTTTATGTACTTAGTGTACGTTTGACAAGCTACACCTTTAAATGGTTGTGTCTACCAAAAGCTCACTTTGGTGATTCCCCCCACCTCAGAATGGTGTTGCTACAGTGTGTCACAGCTATTATGATGTATGTCTTGTTTTGACTTAACTTGTTATATTCGATGTAACTTGTTATGTTCAATTTTCCTCAATTTGTAAGGTGTGATAATGAAAATCTTTGTTAAAAAAAAAAAGAAAAAAAGCTGAATAACTAGCTATAATTACATATTTTAACTTTTATGACCGAATTAGTTAGACACTTTTTCTATTAAATATAATAGTCGATAACAATCATATGCATTTCTTTTTCTTCATTGGCATATTAGACCTCAAATATTGACTTTAATTGTGTAATTTGCATAATAATTGTACCAAATATGTCTTCTTAAATAAACTCTCCATACATATATGATATATTCTTTAGAGTTTTTCAGCGTGTTCATTCAACCATACAAACAAGGCATCCGTGCGTTGTGGCGGACCTTTCACTTAAAATAAATGTTTTTGAGTTTTGTATTTTTCGATACAATAATTTTATGGACAAGAATTATATAGCTTTGGATTTTTTTAGGCAATATCAAGCTAACTCATATAAAAATTGTAGATTACCCACGTGATGTTGTCGTAATACAAAAACGGTAGATGATAATATTATGGAGTTATGAGGTCAAATTCGTTGACGGTGGCTTATAGTCGTGAGTGGGTATAGTAGGATAAAATGTCAATTCATTACGTTTATATGCTATAAAAATATACACCTCCTAATCAATAAATATGATATTTTATCTTAAAGTTTTTTCACTATGTTGTTTTAAATCATATACTTAACACTTTGCACTTTTGCATCACTTACCTCTAATAAGCTCGACCCTATTTTTATAGCAAACATTTTTTTGTTTTTGCAGTTGATTTGTAGTGTGTACATAATGTATTAACACTTATATTGCTTAAAAATGCATTGATAAGTGTCTTACCAAATTTTAAGATAAAATGTCATTCATACATTATCTATAATATAGTTATAGATGTTAGCTTGTATTTACGAAACCAAACTTGTTATTTAAATAAAAAAAATGCATTTACATTCGTATAGAACTTGGTCATTCTCATCATAGTGTAAAATGTAAATCACCCTAGAACCAAGTAAATTTGTGAGCTAAGAAGTCAAATTAAGATACAAGAATTTATGATAAAAAATTTGGAAGAAATATACAATAACTTTTAATATTCAAACATGATTTAAAAAGCAATTAAGGACGGACGGTGAGATCGCGGATCAACCATCGATAACAATGCAAAATGTCGTTATTATTAAATGACACCTAATAGCTTGGTTAAAGTCATTGTAATAATTTTTAAGCTCAATTCGTAAAAACATAATATCCATATTGTATTTTATTTTATTTTTTTTCCCTCTTTGAAAAAGGTGTCTTTGTGCATAATGTGACATTTTTGTAACAAGAGAGGTTTGAAAATATGGTGTTTCTTTTTTATTCTTAATGAAAATAGTTTATAATAGTCAATGACCATATTAACCCTTACATAAAAAACCCATATCTAAAGAAACTCAAATCTATATAATATGAAATATTGAAAACATAACAAGATCACAACTAAAAAAAAGGGTGATATTCACATCACATTTTTTAATGCATGCACTACAATTTGTGCAGTACAGTATTGTACGGTATAAACTGTAATGCATGCATCAAAAGATGTGGTGTAGATAAAAAAAAAAAAAAAGGAAAAAAAAAGAAAAAAAAAATTGATACTCCAACGGAAAACCGAGATCCACACTTTTATCAAAACTAGTAATTGATACTCCATAATTATTCCAAACTAAAGATGTCAAAATCTTATGGCCTACAAAAACAATACATTTCATCTGTCACTTATGGATCATTTTTCCATTGTGTCTTTCAAATATCTTGAAGTCATTTTCTAAATTAAAAATAACAAAATAATATATTTGATTTATAAAATATAAAAAACCCAATATAAATTAAACTAAAAAATAAAAGATTCATTAATCAAATATTTTCTATCAAAACTAAAATATAATTAACATGAGCCAATCACCCATTGAGATCTAGTTATCTAGTAATTATCCACCTGCAACCTTATTCTTCATACCCATTAAGCGTTTGCTTGAAGTATTAGAGTTCAATGAAGAGACGTCTGTGGAAGATCACCAACAATAATGGGTGTCGGAGGAGGAGCACCGGTGAGAAGGAGTGGTGTGATGGATGGTAATTGTAAGGGTTGGATGAGTGAAATGGAAGAAAGAAAGGTGAAGGTGTGTTTGTCAATGTTAATGTATGTTGGTTTCTGAATGAGAAGGAGGCAAGTTTTATTACCCTTGTGTATTTAGAATATCCTTTTAGAATAAATAAAAAAGAAGCATCGCAATATCCTGTTTGGATCTAAGTTTGTCACCAAAAGGTCCATTAAGCAAAAAATAAACACCCCTTAGTCTTGCTCGTAACAATATATAATCAACAAAACAATTGTTTTCGATTGAGTATCTTAACAGTTCACACTCAACATGATCTTTCTCTAAATCGTGCAAAATAATTTTCAACAAATATGGTTTAAGATAAGTTAAATGTCTCGTAAATCTGTCAACAAAAGAAATGATATAGTTGCATTAATCTTCTGAATTGTGTTAAACAAGTAAAATAAAATCATGAGTAATTCACACCATTCGTCCCTAAGGTTGTATCAAATTCGTATGTTTTGTCCCAATTTCAAAATAAATGCACCTAGCGTCCCCACTTCTCTGTAACAATTCGCAATTTCAGGGTAATTACTATTCCCGAAAATTTTACTATTCACTTTCACTATTCACTCCCGAAATTTTTATTTCATATTCTCGTGAGTTAAACTATTTTAATAATAATCCGAGAATTTGACACTCGCAGGATCATTTCTGCAAAAATCACGAAACCGTGTCCGAGATTTACTTTTAGGTTTAAACGTCATTCTAGCATCCCGATATGTCCATAAAACACTATAAACAATAGAAATATGAATTTCTCTCATTTTACGACAATTCCAAAAATTTTGGAATTTTACGTTTTCCAGTTCAGCGTTTTACGCGTATTACGCGTTTTAGACCCGTGTTTCCAGTTTTAGCAGGGTTTGAGCATCCCAATGGAACTTACCACTCATTTTATATTTTATTATGGAGTATATTGACAAGTTTAATCATTCTTTCAAGTTTCGTATTTTTACGATACCCGGTTTTGCGTTTCGTGGCCTAACAACTTACGGTTTGCGATTAACGGGACCAAAACTCACTTCGTAAAAGCATGATAATGCAAGAAACTTATCTATCCATCCAAGATAATAATATGGTCGAAATTTTAAGAGGAGTCACCAAGACACTTGGTGTCTTGGTGATAAATCAAGTATAAGATTCATACATGTGTTCAAACTTCTTTAGGAAGCCTTGCAAAATATCTAGGAACTAACCTACTCATTATCCTTTATAAACAAACTCATATTTCTCTTCCTCTCATCACCAAAAATCAGTCACTACATATTCCAAAAGTAATCCATTCTTTGATTTTCAAGATCAAGTGCTATATTAATTCAAGAACTCTTGTTAAGTTTTGATCGATCCAAACCTAGTTTCAAGCTACAAGAAACTACTTCAAAACCTTGGAAACTCTTGGTGATTCTCTTGAGTTTAGATCCACTCAAGTCACCTAAAGTCTCATCACAAATCCTTCAAGAATACAAGAGTAGAAGGATTGCTAAAGTGAAGTAGGGTGAAGCTTAAGTCTATCAAAGTCTTTACCTTACATGTTAACTTCCTTTCTTAATTGAAAGCCAAAAGCTGTAAGCAAAACCCTAACATACTACTTGTTAAATATCATATTCATGCTATTTACATATCATTCATGCTATATTTTGTCTTGTGATCATGTCCATGATGTATAAAAATGGGTAAAACAAGTAAACTAGTGACTTTCTTGGTGAAATCTGATCAAAATGGTATAATTATGATATTGGACCATTACATATTGTAGTAGAGGACTTAACAAGAATACCATAGCAACTTGAACCACTTAAAATGAGTACATGAGTAAAAAGTTATGACCATTTGAAGTTACCAAAACTTTGCGGCAAAACTGCCTAAATACCTTCTGTGACAGAACATAAAACATACAAAAAGAGGCCCTTCTGGTTCGTTTCATGAAAAAGTTAAAGCACGAAAGTTGTCCGGAATCACGTTTTCTTTAAAAACTCAGGAGCACGTATCCAGAAAACCAATAACGAATGAGATTTTTCTCAGTTTCTTAATAGCTATTTTATGTATCAAAGTCACTATATAATAGTTGTGGTTTAATAAGAGCAAGAGGTCTAATGACCTAGATTCAAGACCACAACCATGGCTAAAGCCAAGGTTGAGTCTCAATACCATGGAACAATGACCAAAGGTTATGGCAAGGCCATGACCAAATGACCATATAAACTTACTTTGGTGAAAACATGAGCTAAAGAGTTAGCGATAACTTAAACATGCAATTTGGATCTACTCCATCTCAAGGACCATGAGATCTTACAAGTAATTGTCATACATGTCACAACTCACCATTTCAGGTCATTTCCCAAACTTTGGAAAAACACTATTCATCAAAACACTATTCATCGTTTTACTATTCATCATTTTTTGTGTCAGTTTGACATTCAGAGAAGCACTCAGAAATTTTACTATTCATTGAACACTATTCACTCTGGAAGAAATTTCATCATTCACGTGCATTATTCATTTCATCGTAAATTTATTTTACGGGTATTTAAATTCGCGTAACCGTATTGGTTCAGGTGCGAATTCATGCATTATCAGTAAGGACATTTCATACGGACTAGAGATAGTCTGCATATCATCAGTAGGTCATTTACATGTTATACCATTCATAGGATTTTCAAATTTACATATTTGATACATTTAACGTTTTTCTTATAATTATTTATAATAAACGTTAACACCCGGTTTATAAACATGACGAATATATCTAAATATTCCCACAATGGTCCCGACATATTTTTATATCCATTTTATCATCATAAAAGTTATAACATTCATTTACCCAGTATTTTGGAAATTTATTTTATTTATAACGTGAGCTTATGAATATTACGACGGCTTTCGTGAAAACTAAACAATAATCACCCGAACACTCAATAATTGTACTCAACATATTTTTAACATTTTTATGACTTTAATAAGTCCCGGTCAACTTCGTTAATATTTATTTCTTGCAAACCCGGTACCCGATTATAACTAATACTTACACTAAAACCACAACTAATACTACACTAACTTATCCTAAGCAACTCAAAACCGATTTTGCTTCTCTTGCTCACATTGAAAACCGGCCTCATGCCCCCTCCTAGACACCATGTGCTTTCTTTACTACATATTGACTTAAGTGTCTTATTATATCATATATAATCTATACTAAATATCCAAAAACACTTATAACATAAACATACACATTTCTAAGAATCATAAACTCAAGGTTTCCTCTCTTCTCCATCATGAAACCCACGACCCATATATGATCCATAACCAAAATCCATTATTTTTCAAAGTACAAAGCTACAAAGTTGTTCATTTCATCATTCTAATCAAGAATCTTACAACAAAAACACAAGTAACACAAGGTTTCTCATCATCTAATCACCTATTATTTCAAAGTGAGTTATCAAATTTATTTTCATGTTTTCATCTAATTAACACATGTATCTTATGGTTTTCATGCTTAATTTCATGTACAAGTTAGCTATACCACATTATTTTTGTTAACTTTTTGAACATACAAACCCTAGATTTTGATTTAGGTGTTCCTTTGTTAAATTAACATGATTAGTAGTGATTAGGAACCCATGGCACCCTAAGAAGGTGTATGGTAGGATTAGTATAGATTTGTGGTGTTTGCAAGAGATTTGGTTGAAGTAGAAACTAGTTTTGAACATGAAAAATGGTTTTGTAACAAGTATATAAACCTACTGTCCCATTTTTGTAAATCCAGGAAAATCAGTAAACATAAAGTAAACTTTGGCAAAATTTTTAGAAAATACTTTCAAAAACGAATCCGTAGGCGAAAGAACGGATTAAAAAGAGTTTATAACGAAGAAGTTATGATTTTTGCAAGTTTATTAACGAAAAGTATATTTTCTGAAAATACATGCTGTTGGACGTTTTTCGTCGGACAAAAAGAGGCTTTAGACGTAACCCGGAGGAGCCAAGCTTTTCAAAATATATTACTACATACTAAGACGTAACCGTGGATATAAAGAACAAGTAAAACGGACTTATAACGACAAAGATATTCACGTTTCAATATCGGCAAAACTAATATTGTTTTGACAGCTTTTGGAAATAATAACGCTAAAACTACGTAGTAACTCTAGATTTCTAGAAATAATACCAAGTACCCAAATTCATAACTAACGAAGTATTAGTGATTACAAGTATATTTTTATCACTACAAGACGTTATTTCAAGGATTTCAACCCGAGGATTTCAACACTAACATTGATACGTACGATATATATATATATATATATATATATATATATATATATATATATATATATATATATATATATATATATATATATATATTGCAACTAGCTTTATTTTTTTAATAGCCATATTTTCCTAAGTCTTGGAAATGTATATTTTTTTATAACAACAAGTATTTTTCCAAAGAATAGAGTGGTATAGGAAACATGTGCATGGACATTCATAACATCATTTCATGATCTAAAGTAGATCGTTCATCATTCATATTAGGTTGCGGCTAGTGTGCGCGCCTTGTTTTTCAGCTCATTACATGTTCATGGTACCATCATATCAGGTGAGTTTTCATAGCCCCGTTTTCAATTCAACATTTTGATTTCAAATCCCACGGGGGGAATACATTGCATCAATTATTTTAGTACGAGCCCAAGTACCAAAACATATGTACATTGCTTAAGTTGCCTTACCAACCTGTTAAAGTCCCCTATTTATTATCATGGACCGTTAATTTGCCGATTAAGCGAGAGTGAGTGGATAGATCTATCGAGGGTGACGCCTCCATCCGTGGTAGTTATTACCAACAGTAAGCGGATGCATTTCATTTTGACATTTTGGGAGTGTTCTGGTAAAACATTCGGGAGGGGCATATAATATCATCAGTCATAGCTTCGGGGTCATGAGCTTAAGGTCTATTGTACTATTTTACGTGACTTTTGTCATGCACTTATACTTGTGGTGGCCGTACATCATTACATTTTATAAACTTATGGAATTCACCAACATTCGTGTTGACGTTTTAGCAATGTATTTCAGGTTATTAAGGTAGCTCATGTGACATGCATTTGGACCTTTATGGAGTCGCGGAGTCGACGCGTCTCACCATTATTTCATGCACTTATGTAAACGTTTGATCTAGTAGGACTTGTTTTCATAAACATGCCACACCTTTTGGGGACCTCATATTGTAAACTCTGGATAATTTCAATGATCAAACGAAGTATTTTCCAAACGATACTTTAGGTCGTTCAATGTAACCGTAACTGTGATGCTATGACAGACACCCCCAGGTATTCCATTCCGCTGCAAGTCAGGTAAATTGGGGGTGTGACAGATTGGAATCAGAGCTAAGGTTATAGCAAACTAGGATGTATCTTGGACCCTAGACTATAACCGCATCATCATAGCATCTCATCATTTCATCATAAGTGCATAATCATGATACATGTTGTTTCATGCATACCCTGTGCGAGTTATTTATACTCATATTTGTATATATATATATATATGTATATATATATATATATATATATATATATATATATATATATATATATATATATATATATATATATATATCATTTTATTGACCTGGTTCACAAGTGACATGTCTTCAGATACTCACCCTGACATCCTTTTATCGGATTTCGACATTGAAGATGCCTTGTCATCTTCCACTACCATTATACCACCAGTTGCACTTACACCACCATTAGCACTATTGATTTGCCATAGGAACAGGGTTTTCCTATCATTCAGCCCATACATAGAATGCCTTTTGGTAGAGTATTCAGACTTAATCTTAATGGACATATTAGATTGTTTATTTCAAGGGAGATGGTATGTTTCTTTCCATCACTAGTAGAGCACTCACTATTCAGGTACTATCACCACCATCAGTTACTTATTACACTATTGGCCGTCCTATAATGCGTACTTCAGTTTTACCTCTTAGATGTCGCGAGGTAGCGCGAAAGAGGGTAGTATTCCATTCACTAGTACCACCATTGTCATTTTCCTTTTCCATTCCCACTTGCCATGAACTAGATAACATCTGGTAGATAATACCAATATCACGGACTCAGCAGGAACATCCGCAGATTCTTCAGGAATGGTTCAGAACTTACATTATCTAAGATTTGATAGATGCACAACTTCAGACACCACTTCAGGACTATCTCGACCTTATGATGCCACAAACCTGATTTCACACAGAGGGACACCAGGAAGTCCCTAGACCAGACTTATATCCTCACTAGCTTTTACTATTATCCTAGCCACAGAAGGTGTGGGACATAGTCTAAAGAACTTGTTGTCTTTTGATTGTTGTACAAACAAATATATCAAGTGTGACTCTACTATGTAAGAAATGGTTGTGCTATTTGTGATATCGGTTCACGTAGACCGAAATTTTCATGTATTATATTCATGTGTTGTGAATATGATGACTTTTATTAACTATATCCTCATGGTCACTTATGATTTGATGAAGAGAGATTTAAGCAAACCACTCCAAGCATGACGCAAGCTGCTGTTGGACAAGTCATTGCCAAGAACATAGCCACCGCCCTCACTAAGGAACTTACTCATGTGGAATTTATGTGGTGCAATTCTCCCTCATTTAGCGGAACTAGAGACACAAAGGAATTTCTCAAATGGTTCGAAGAAATAGAAACAATATTTCAATGTGGAGACTGTCGTAAGGAAGACAAGGTTAAGTTCGCCACATGCACTTTTCAGGATCATGCCCAGGAATGGTAGACCAAACATATTAAGATGGTGGGAGTTGATGCTGCCTACTCACACTCTTGGGAGAAACTAAGAAGGATGAGGGGTATAACATTTTATGTAGGAAATGAATTACGAGCAATAGAACAGGAAACACTAAACTTTACCATGGTAGGAAATGATGTTGATGAGTACACTACTCATTTTTATGAATCAACACGACTAGGTTCTGCAATGGATGAATCGGAAAGCAAAAAACTTGAAAAGTACATTGGGGGACTCTCAAATGAAATTCGTATGTTGGTCATCGCATGGGAATCCGATACCATGTCTGAAGCTATCAAAATGGCGATCGAGGCAAAGGAACTTATAGTTCACGCCGAGACATCAGGAAACAATAGTGACAATAAAAAGAGGTGGAACAACATTCTAGGTTGCAACGCTGCTTAAAAATCACCCAAAGGACAAGAAATGAATAGAGCCTTTGCTGCAGAACCGTACACAAAGAGAAGGTACATTGGAAAGTTACCTTACTATAACCTGTGTAATCAACATCACTGAGGTCATTGTAGTAAAACGTGTGGAGTGTGCAAGAAGCGGGGTCATTGGACTGAAGACTGTAGGAAACTCACAAATTAGAAGACCCCAGGGAGTTGCTTCAAATGTGGAAACTTAGGGCATTTCAAGAATGACTGCCCGGAGCTAAGGAACAAGGAAAATCAGGAACTTGGAATCAAGACTGAATCGCTCGAGGAATAGTGTGAGCTGTTGAAAGAGAACCGTCAGGATATTAGCAACATCAAGGATAACAACAATGCTTCAGCAGGAGGAGCTTTGTTTCAATATATAAACCATAGTTCGAGCCCTTTAGGGTTGTATCTTTCCTTTTGTACTTACCGTTGGTACGATGACATAACCTAGTTGTATTAAGCACTTTCCTATCCAGTGTAATATCTATCCTTTGTTACCTCTGTGATAATCATAACCATCGTTTACTCCATTTTCTATCCCAATTGCTCAAACTTCAATCGTTTCGCAACATTTTAGCATTGTCTTATCAGGGATTAGGCTGATTTTGTTTTTGATGAATTAGTAGACTATTACCATTCGACAAGATTCACCCACGTATCCAATACACCATTCAAACTATTTTACTATCATATGGGGAAATTGTTTTACAAAAAAATTTCTGAAGTAAGCTATTTTATTACCATCCTATAAATTGATTTTTCTGTCATTACACCAAGTATTTACTATTATTATGCGAGGCAATTTTCATATTATTTGAAAGAAAACATCAGGATACCATTTTAATAACAATGCGTTGAACACCATCTAAAATTTTTGAGGAAAGTTATGATATTTTGACAAAATCTAACATCGCATCATTAGTCCTCAATTGTACATAGCCTAATCACCTATGTAGAATTCAGGAAGGATTATGCCATGAAGGAAATAATTACCTTTTCAAAGGATTGTTAATAACATTCTTCATTTAAAAGTTTTGTAAACAAAGGAACTCTTTCATAAACATCCCTTTTGCCGAACTATCCCTGGATACTTACCCCATCTGTCACTCACTTAGCCATTAATTTGGATTTTCCCATTGACTTCCCTAGGAGAGACTTTCCATATCAATTACATGCAGGATTCCTCTATACAATAAAAGCAACGAAAGGATTACAGAACTACTAACCAGGACTAGAGGTATATAGTGAGAGAATTCATAACTCAACAACAAATTCTAAGATACCGCGAGACCATCCGAATCACCATCTCTGACTTAGTTGTCAAATTCTATCATTTAAAAGTACTAGCTAGACTGAGCTACAGGATTGAACTCAATTTAGATGTCCGCAGGACAACACGATAGAAATAAACCAAGCTTCTAATTGAGACTGTAGAGCATTTCATTTAAACATGGCCTCATCCATACATAAACTTCCTGCAGTAAGTTTTCACAAAGGAGAATTTTTTGAAACAAGAGTATCGATGTAGATTCCCCTAAGGCATTATGTCTCTAGAAATTTCAGATAACCTCACCTTTATACCAAGCAAGGGATCAAACCGGAACATATCTCCTCATCTACATAGGAAAACAGAATAGACATACATCGACACAACATCAACTGATACGTTCGCCTTGCTAATTACAACGATAAACTATTTCAGGACTTAAGTTAGTCTAAATACCTATGCCTGTAGTTATGCCTGATAGTCACCAATAGGCATTATCCAACCTCAGGAACTAAATGTTAGACATCTATGCATGTAAGCGAACATTTCCTATTCTACCATTTTATCCTTGTTAGTGTTTTCACTTTTAAATAAAGTTGATGCGTTTACATGAATCACATACCTTGTGGAAAAATGATTTCTGAAATTCCTATTTTGAACAAGTACGATCCTTTTTGGTCAATCTTTAGCAACACTACTGTACAATGAGAAATATACATAAACATCAAACTTTGGTAAGCAGTCTTAATCACAACATGTTTGAAAACATTTTTCTACTTCATAACTACTGAAATTTTGAATCATCAGGAAAAATAGTACTTAGTAAATCATTTGCTCCATTTTCAAAATTCGTTTATTCAGAAAAAGATTTTGACCAAAACTCACAATCGTGAGACAAATTTCCGGAACTAATTTCCCTACAACATCGCTTATGCATTTAGGATTTGTGACTTGACAATAAAGAAAATTTGGAATATGTGATGAAGGAATTAGGAAGGACATCACAAATTAATCACGAACTTCAGTAGTGGAGACCAAACCCAATAGACAAAGAAAAACATATGTCTTACCATCCGTTGGAACAAAACACAAGAAATCAAATTGTTACCCATGTTCTATCCCTTTCAGATAACGCCAAGTTCGAAGGACCGAACGTTGTGGAATTAGTCACAAAGGTTTATTGTACCCATTTTAGTTATTCCTGTTAAGGAAACCGATTCACCTTGGACTTCAACCAATCATTTCAGGATTTCCTTTAGAAACCCATTTAGATGTAAACCTCACCTATCATCCTCAGACCGATGGTCAAAGCGAGAGAACAATTCAAACATAGGAAAGTATGCTCAGAGCATGAGTGATTGACCCTAGAAATGGTTAGACTAACCAGTTAACATAAATCAAATTCATCTACAGCAATAGTTATCACACCAACAATGAGAAACTGGCAGGAGTTAGATTGGTACATAACACACATCATTTGGATTGGGTATCCTGAATAACAAACCATCCAGATTCAAGTGGGAGAACAAAATAAGTTAAAAGCATTGCCTTGGATTGGCATGATACAAATTGGATAACAAGAGAGGTTGAACCTTTAGCATATTGGACCATCTAAGATTCATTTTAGAATCGACCAACTAGCATACAAACTTGAGTTCTGGCAGAATTCAGCAGTATATATTACCAGTATCACATTTAAAACATTAAGAAGCGCAGACCATCTATTGATGGGCCAAACTCGGAAAAAGCTCAACTCACTAGTCCAGTAGGCATTCATGAAATAACCAGAAATTTTCTACAAGTCAAGAATCAGTTACAAGTTCAATAAGTTGTAAACCATTAAAACTTCAAGTTGGTAGGCAGAGTTATGTTGAAAATTCTGCCTAGGAAAGGCATGATATCATTCAGAAAACTTGGAAAGTTAAACCGATATACACTGGACCAGGTAATATTTCAGACAGAGTAGGCCTAGTGGCCGTCAGACTTGAGCCTTGTTAGAGAACAACAGGATTACACAATCATGCATTATCATCTTTTCAGATTAGTCACCCATAATTCCATTTGGAAAGGAATCCAACTGAAAGTCAAACATAAACATTGTAGAAGAACAAGTAGAAATCATGGACAGTTAGGTTGAACAGTTGAAGCAGAGTCGAATTCCTATCGTTAGAGTTCGCTGGAATTCTCGAATATCATCACCTTTTCACCAATACGTTTTCAGAGACCAACATAAACTGAACTTCGGGACGAAGTTCCTTTTAGAGGGGAAGACTGTCACAACTCACCATTTCAGGTCATTTCCCACACTTTGGAAAAAAACTATTCATTAAATACTATTCATCAAAACACTCTTTATCGTTTTACTATTCATCATTTTTTGTGTCAGTTTGACATTCAGAGAAGCACTCAGAAATTTTACTATTCATTGAACACTATTCATTCCGGAAGAAATTTCATCATTCACGTGCATTATTCATTTCATCGTAAATTTAGTTTACGGGTATTTAAATTCGCGTAACCGTATTGGTTCAGGTGCGAATTCATGCATTATCAGTAAGGACATTTCATACGGACTAGAGATAGTCTGCATATCATTAGTAGGTAATTTACATGTTATACCACTCTTAGGATTTTCAAATTTACATATTTGATACATTTAACGTTTTTCTTATAATTATTTATAATAAACGTTAACACCCGGTTTATAAACACGACGAATATATCGAAATATTCCCACAATGGTCCCGACATACTTTTTTATCCATTTTATCATCATAAAAGTTATAACATTCATTTACCCAGTATTTTGGAAATTTATTTTATTTATAACGTGAGCTTATGAATATTACGACGGTTTTCGTGAAAACTAAACAATAATCACCCGAACACTCAGTAATTGTACTCAACATATTTTTAACATTTTTATGACTTTAATAAGTCCCGGTCAACTTCGTTAATATTTATTTCTAGCAAACCCGGTACCCGATTATAACTAATACTTACACTAAAACCACAACTAATACTACACTAACTTATCCTAAGCAACTCAAAACCGATTTTGCTTCTCTTGTTCACATTGAAAACCGGCCTCATGCCCCCTCCTAGACACCATGTGCTTTCTTTACTACATATTGACTTAAGTGTCTTATTATATCATATATAATCTATACTAAATATCCAAAAACACTTATAACATAAACATACACATTTCTAAGAATCATAAACTCAAGGTTTCCTCTCTTCTCCATCATGAAACTCACGACCCATATATGATCCATAACCAAAATCCATTATTTTTCAAAGTACAAAGCTACAAAGTTGTTCATTTCATCATTCTAATCAAGAATCTTACAACAAAAACACAAGTAACACAAGGTTTCTCATCATCTAATTACCTATTATTTCAAAGTGAGTTATCAAATTTATTTTCATGTTTTCATCTAATTAACACATGTATCTTATGGTTTTCATGCTTAATTTCATGTACAAGTTAGCTATACCACATTATTTTTGTTAACTTTTTGAACATACAAACCCTAGATTTTGATTTAGGTGTTCCTTTGTTAAATTAACATGATTAGTAGTGATTAGGAACCCATGGCACCCTAAGAAGTTTTATGGTAGGATTAGTATAGATTTGTGGTGTTTGCAAGAGATTTGGTTGAAGTAGAAACTAGTTTTGAACATGAAAAATGGTTTTGTAACAAGTATATAAACCTACTGTCCCATTTTTGTAAATCCAGGAAAATCAGTAAACATAAAGTAAACTTTGGCAAAATTTTTAGAAAATACTTTCAAAAACGAATCCATAGGCGAAAGAACGGATTAAAAAGAGTTTATAACGAAGAAGTTATGATTTTTGCAATTTTATTGACGAAAAATATATTTTCTGAAAATACATGCTGTTGGACGTTTTTCGTCGGACAAAAAGAAGCTTTAGACGTAACCCAGAGGAGCCAAGCTATCCAAAATATATTACTACATACTAAGACGTAACCGTGGACATAAAGAACAAGTAAAACGGACTTATAACGACAAAGATATTCACGTTTCAATATCGGCAAAACTAATATTGTTTTGACAGCTTTTGGAAATAATAACGCTAAAACTACGTAGTAACTCTAGATTTCTAGAAATAATACCAAGTACCCAAATTCATAACTAACGAAGTATTAGTGATTACAAGTATATTTTATCACTACAAGACGTTATTTCAAGGATTTCAACCCGAGGATTTCAACACTAACATTGATACGTACGATATATATATATATGTATATATATTGCAACTAGCTTTATTTTTCTAATAGCCATATTTTCCTAAGTCTTGGAAATGTATATTTTTTTATAACAACAAGTATTTTTCCGAAGAGTAGAGTGGTATAGGAAACATGTGCATGGACATTCATAACATCATTTCATGATCTAAAGTAGATCGTTCATCATTCATATTAGGTTGTGGCTAGTGTGCGCGCCTTGTTTTTCAGCTCGTTACATGCTCATGGTACCATCATATCAGGTGAGTTTTCATAGCCCCGTTTTCAATTCAACATTTTGATTTCAAATCCCACGGGGGGAATACATTGCATCAATTATTTTAGTATGAACCCAAGTACCAAAACATATGTACATTGCTTAAGTTGCCTTACCAACATGTTAAAGTCTCCTATTTATTATCATGGACCGTTAATTTGCCGATTAAGCGAGAGTGAGTGGATAGATCTATCGAGGGTGACGCCTCCATCCGTGGTAGTTATTACCAACAGTAAGCGGATGCATTTCATTTTGACATTTTGGGAGTGTTCTGGTAAAACATTCGGGAGGGGCATATACTTTCATCAGTCATAGCTTCGGGGTCACGAGCTTAAGGTATATTGTACTATTTTACGTGACTTTTGTCATGCACTTATACTTGTGGTGGCCATACATCATTACATTTTATAAACCTATGGAATTCACCAACATTCGTGTTGACGTTTTAGCAATGTATTTCAGGTTATTAAGGTAGCTCATGTGACATGCATTTGGACCTTTATGGAGTCGCGGAGTCGACGCGTCTCACCATTATTTCATGCACTTATGTAAACGTTTGATCTAGTAGGACTTGTTTTCATAAACATGCCACACCTTTTGGGGACCTCATATTGTAAACTCTGGATAATTTCAATGATCAAACGAAGTATTTTCCAAACGATACTTTAGGTCGTTCAATGTAACCGTAACTGTGATGCTATGACAGACACCCCCAGGTATTCCATTCCGCTGCAAGTCAGGTAAATTGGGGGTGTGACAATACAAGATTAAGAAACTCATTCTAATAACAATCTTCATGTAAAAGTAAACTTTCCTAAGTTTATTCAAATATTGGACATGTAACTTTTCAGATCAAAACTTATATACATATATTTTATCAAATACTACAATAGTAGGGAGCCTCATGTGAGGAGTTCATTAAGTAAGCCGTCGAGATGAGTTGTGGATTTACAAATTAAAGTGTCCTGGCTCCTCGAACGTTTACTACATGACTTCTGAATTATGTCGGCCCGAACGGTAGTAAACGATATATAAAGTATACATGTTTCATGAACCATTTCTTTTCAAAGACTTACACTATACTTTGTACCACATCATGGACTAAATGCAAGACATATATAGGCAATTCTTCATATTATTTACTCCAATCCTAAGTCGCAACATTCTATTATAGGTTGCTCGTATAAACCTTCACGATTCAACCATTACATTCACTACTTGCTATTTAACTTAAGGTGAGTCATAGCCCCTGCTCTTTTATTTGTTTTATCAATTCTTTGGGGGAGAATACATGCTTGTTTTTACATAAATGCAATACTTATTTTACTTGAACATGCGACTTGTTTACTTAAACACCAATTGCCTTACTCAATGTTTGTGGTTTACTCAAATACCTTATCTGTTTACATGTTACATACTTCATTACCTTCCCGTTGCACTAGTATTCAACAAAGCGTAGTATTATGGCTTCCACTTCATTATCATTATTATTTATATGGCATCATTGTAAAAATTGTTTATATGACGGTATTGCTACATTTATCTTTGAATCTAGATACAAGTATTACTTTTGTTCACATTAACCAGATCATATTTGGCAATGGGTTGTAAACACACAGGTTGCAAGTCTTGTATGGGTGATTGGTGCTAAACCGTCAACTTATATTGACCAAATAATGGTCAACAAAGTCAAAGAGCCTAGACCAATGCTTCCGGGTAATAAAGGGTATCACCAGGTCGTTATGTCCCGACAAGGTGTGGATTGTGCTTTAGCGTACTTGTGATCGGGTGATTATTCACAGAAAAGGGTTGTGACAAGAATTATTTGGAAATTATTAACAAATATAGCTTAGGAAAGCTACGTGATTGATTACAGGAATTGAGATTACAAAGATTTGAGCTAAAACCTAAAAACGTACGTTTTAATTAAAAACGTACACAGACGAACGAAACAAAAAGTACAACTGATGGACGGAAAGGGTTACAAGTGTAAAATTATTATTTTTACAATCCTAATAAATAAAGAAAATTTTAAGAAAAAGAAAAATTATTTTTACACTATTTAATTATTAATTAATTACTAATTATCTATTTATTAACTAATTAACTAATTAGATTTATTTAAAATACTAAAAAGACTTAGAAAATTAAGAAAATTTTTACAAATCTAATTAACCATCACTAGAATCCTAAAAAATTATAAAAAGTTTATTTTATGTATTTTTAAACTAATTTACTAATTATTAATCTAATTACTAATTAATTTCTAATTAAACTAATTATATTAAGAAAAATAGAAAATGAACAGTACAAATTCTAGAAAAATTTATAAATTTTTTTTAACTTAAATAAAAGCTAGAAAAATTATAAAAACTAGGTTGTACTTTATAAAATCTAATTATGCTATTTAATTACTTAATATTAATTAAATCTTAATTAAACTAAAATTAATTATAAAAACCACTAAAAGACAAAATAAAATTCTGGAAAAATTTCTAGAATCACTTTAACCTAAAAGAGAATTTATAAAAATATAAAAATGATATATTGCTTATAAATAAGCTAAAAAGAAAATTAAAATGATAAATCCTATTAAATAGAAGCTATCACTATAATTAAAATTGGTTTTTGGTGTTTTTTTCTTTTTCCAAACTAATTATACACTAAAAACAGAAACTTTTTATGTAAACACTTTTGAAGTAACCAAGAAATAAGCACTTTGAGAGCTTATTGATCCAACAGTTGACTTTTGTTGACTGTGAAGGTAATTAAGCTCAAATGAAAGAAGGTGGGGTCCACAATGATGAAAACTGGTCTCTCTGAGATGTTTGATCAATTTTTAGTGAGTTTCAATCAACTAAGCATAGCAAATAAGCCAAACAACTCAAATAAGCACTTTGCTTATTACAAATCTGAGACAGAATGGGGACAATCTTTGGAAGCAAATTCAGGTGGGGTCCACTGGTCTCAGGGTCAAACTATTGGTCAACTATCACTCCCTGGTAGGAAGGGGGTTGGGAGAACCCAAGTTTGAGGTGTGGGACCCACTGGGTTGCCCACAAAATACCACCAAAGGTGGTGGGTTGAACTAAGTATGCTGAGTGCAGGGGATTGGGTTGCCCTGCAGCTTACTTCAAGGGGCAATTTAGTCCAATTAAAAAAATCACAAAAATATGAAAGTTGAAAAAATCACAAGTTCAGCTAGTAGAGACTACACACAACAAGTTTCAGGTCCCAAATCACAACACAAAAATCATGAAAATTCACTCAACTTTTGCAAAAATCTGAAATTGCAATTTTGACTTTTTAAGGAAAACTTGCAGTTTGACTTTTTTGAGATTATGATTGATCCTAAATGACTTAAGTTGATGTAATAAGCTAATTAGAAGCTATTTTAAGTTATACTAACCACTAATAAACTAGTTTGGGTGATCTAGAATACTCAAAAGACTAACAGTTAGTTAAAATGATCACTTAAGGAGTGATCTTGACTATTTATCAAAGAGCAACCTGTTTTTATAACTTGGATGACCTAAATGGACCTAATGTGCGTTGTAGGAACTAAGTGCAACAACAAGGACAAGCCTTAACACAGAATAAACAGCAATTCCAAACACTCCCTCATATGATGTCTGTTTTTGATTTGCATAGAAAATGGATGATTGATCCCATGAATTTACCAAATTAGCATACATACAGATGTGTTATACATATTTAAACTCACAAATACAAGTTTGATCAACCAAGTACCAAAAAATCCACAAGACTCAATAAATGGTAAGGTTAAGGTAGTGGATACGAATTGTGATCCAAATATTTTCAAAACTATAACTTAGGAAGTAAATTGATTCTAAGAGACTGTTAGGACCACAAATAAGCAATATTAAGCAGAAATCAAGCCACAACTAGCAATGCTACAATAAAAAGCTCAAAAATAGGAGTTTTGCCTTACAAGCAATCCAAAGCAACACCAAGGGGATTCCAGAACTTAAAACCATCACCTAATGCTCCCATGAGCTCTATACCACTCCATTAATCCTGCAGCTCATCCTTTTTCTTCTTGCAATTATTTATTTATATATATTTTTTATATTTTTGATGAAATTGAAATTTTGAATGAAAATGCAATGAGACTAAATGTTTCTGATTTTAAGACTTATATTAATAAAAAGTAACAAATTACAATACTGAAACTGAGAATTACAATGACTTTTAAAGATGGCTAAATTATAACTAAGACCTAACAACCTTGCTCCACTGCTTTCTCTTCCTTTAAATAGCTTCCAATTAGGGTTTTGTGGGACCCTTTGAGCTTTCCCGGCATTGCTTGTGACCCTAGGATCAATAGAAACAATCTCAGCCATTTAAATGTTTTTGGCGCCCAATTGGTGTTTGGCGTTTCTTGATTATTGCCAGTGGTGAGTTTTGGAGGGTAGTGGTTGTTTGGTTATGCAAGGGGGGGGGGAAGGTTGAGTGTGCATAAGGGGTATCAGGTTTAGGGGTGATGATGAGGGGGGTTTTGGTTTGTAGCAAGGTGAGTGGGGGTGAAGGGTCAACGAAGGTCAAGGGTGGAGTAGTATTATTATTAAACGGGGGTGAGTTGTGGTGGGCTATTGGGTGGATTGGGTTAGGGTTTGAAGTGGTGGGCTTTTGGGAGTTATAAGGAGTTGGATTTGGTTTGGTTTTGTTGGGTTTAATTTTAGTTAAGGGTCCGGTTGGTATAACAGTTGCACACAAGGACCATTTTTGAATTTTTAACAAAAACCAAGGGACTGAAATTGTAACTCCCAAAAGTACCAAGAAGGGGTTGCCAAGTTCACTATTCCAAAACTCATTTTTGCAAATTTTTTTTATTTTCAAAATTCCCAGGGACTATTTCTGCGAATTCCCAAACTCCAGGGACCAATCTTGTAAATTTTCCAAACTTTTCACCCAAAGTCCGTTTTTGATAACTTTTGAATTTTTAAGGACTTGGGTTGACTTTTCTTTCAAAATAAATGCATAGGGACTATTTTTAACAAATTTTGAAACTTGGGGGACTGAAACTGCCAATATTGCAAACTTTGATCGTTTTTCATTTGTTTTTGCTCGTTTTGCATTTAAAACACATAAAACACAATCCCTGGGATAATTTAAGTATTTTGATGACTTTTTGATTGTTTTTGTATGTTTTGGCAGTTTAAATACGATAAAAATGATGAGTGTTTGCGCACTCATCAATCCCCCACACTAAACTATTGCTAGTCCCTAGCAATATTTTAGGAAAACTTGATGGATTTTAAACTCTTTACCAAAAGCCATCACTTCTGGAGTAGCCAGGTGTAAGAACTGTGGCACACCTGATAACCGTGTGATTTTGAGCAAACCACCAGCTGTCAACGGATTTGATTTGTCTTTACCAAGAGCCGTTTGCTCCTGGACTAGCCAGCTCTTGATGGAATAGTCAACATCTTGGTGAGCTGATTACCAATTATGGATTTTCCACGGCCTTTACCACAAGCCATAATCTTGTGGGCTAGCCAACTCATTTGTTTTTGGGGAGTTGAGGAACCATATAATTTTGGGCAAATTGCAAGCCATAAACGGATTTGAGATATCTTTACCAAGAGCCGTTTGCTCCTGGATTAGCCAATCCCTTTTGTCGTTTAGACACGGCGGACTGATTACCACAAAAATTTTGAAATAAAGTGATTTTTTTTTTTAAATTTTGGGCCAAAATGGGGGTACTTGAAAGTATTTTGCGATAAAATTCGCTAGAATTTCCCCCCACACTTAGAAATGAATGTTGTTCTCAATATTCAAAGTCCCGGCTATTATGCCGAACCTATGAACGTAAAAAGATAATATTCGAAGCTAACTGTGGAAATATTGTTTTGTAATTTTCACTTTAATTATCTGTACATACAATCACACATTTTTTTTTGAACTTATATACATATATACATTTTCAAATTAGCGGGGGGTTGGCCATTCCCCCACACTAGGGTGGTAGAAAGTAGAAGGAAATCAGAGATACGTGTGAAAACCCGTATTGTGCTATTGTTTTTGTTCATCGAGTCGCTAGCTTGACTCGATCCCCGAATTTAATTGTCCTTGGGGAAAGTTTGGAGGTCCGGGACAACCATGGATGGTATGTCCTCTCCAAAGTAGTGTTTCAAACGATGTCCATTCACTTTGAAATTTGGACCGTCATTTTGAGATAATTCGACGGTGCCATAAGGATATACCTTAGCGATAGTGAATGGTCCAGTCCATCGGGTTTTAACCTTTCCCGAGAAGATCTTGAGTCTAGAGTTGAAAAGAAGGACTCGATCACCAACGTTAAAAACGCGGTTCTTGATTTTGGAGTCATGAATCTTCTTTGTCTTTTCCTTGTAGATCAAAGAGTTCTCGTAAGCTTGATCACGGAGTTCATTTAATTCATTGAGTTGAACTTTCCGATGATCACCCGCAGTTTTGAGGTCAAAATTGACATGCTTGAGAGCCCTATAGGCTTTATGCTCAAGCTCGATCGGAAGATGGCACGCTTTCCCGTACACAAGCTTGTAAGGCGTACACCCGATGGGTGTTTTGTAAGCCGTACGGGAAGCCCAAAGTGCATCATCTAATTTATCCGACCATAATGCACGATTTTCCCCAACGGTTCTTTCCAATATTCTCTTGATGCCTCGATTGGAAACTTCTACTTGTCCACTTGTTTGAGGGTGGTACGCAGTAGAAAGTCGGTGAGTTACACCATACTTTTGCATGACTTTATCAAATTTGTCATTGCAAAAATACGTACCACGATCACTAATTATAGCACGTGGAGTTCCACATCGAACAAAAAGAGCTTTTAAAAACTTCACAACAACTCGGGCATCATTTGTGGGTAAAGATTTCGCTTCAACCCATTTTGACAAATAGTCAACAGCCACGAGTATGTACTTGTTTCCATGAGATGATGGAAATGGCCCCATAAAGTCAATGCCCCATACGTCAAATATTTCACAAACTTGGATTGCATTTTGTGGCATTTCATTCTTTTGTGAAATATTCCCGTGACGTTGACAAGCGTCACAGGATTTGACCAATTCCTGGGCATCCTTATAAATCGTGGGCCAAAAGAAACCGGAGTCAAACACCTTTTTGGCGGTGTAATTTGGATTGTGGTGGCCCCCGTGGGACCCGCATGGCAAGCCTTAAGAATTTTAGTGGCTTCTTGACCATATACACACCGCCGAATGACTTGATCCGCACATATTTTGAAAGGGGTCGTCCCAGAAATAATGTTTCACATCTTTAAAGAATTTATTTTTCTGTTGGGACGACATCCCTTTCACAATGAAGTTACCCGCAAGGTAGTTTGCAAAATGGGCAAACCATGGGGTAACAGAATCTCCACGAAAGGTAACCGCATTGAGTGTCTCGAGAGGGAATGTTTCATTAATTTCTTTCCTCTCGAAGACATCTTGGTGGGGGGTTTTCCAATCGGGAGAAATGATCAGCAGCTAGGTTCTCAGCTCCTTTTTTATCACGAATAATGATAACAAATTCCTGTAGGAGGAGAACCCAACGAAGAAGTCTTGGCTTTGCATCTTGTTTTGCAAAAAGGTTTTTCAAAGCCGAGTGATCCGTATACACTATGATTTTGGTCAGTATCAAGTATGGCCGGAATTTTTCAAAAGCATACACCACAGCTAATAATTCTTTTTCGGTAGTGGTGTAATGGCTTTGAGCCTCGGTCATAGTCTTGCTGGCATAGTGTATAGGCTGAAAATGTTTTGTTTTTCGTTGCCCCAAGACTGCCCCTATAGCATAATCACTAGCATCACACATGAGCTCGAAGGGCAAGTCCTAATCGGGGGCAACAAGAATCGGTGCCTCGGTAAGCTTTTTCTTAAGTGTTTCAAAAGCTTCGATGCACTCTAGGGAGAAGATAAAAGGAGCATCCTTTTCGAGGAGGTGGGTCATAGGCCGGGCGATTTTAGAAAAATCTTGAATAAACCTACGATAGAAACCGGCATGACCCAAAAAGCTCCTAACACCTTTCACAGTAGTGGGATGAGGTAATTTTGCAATGACATCCACTTTGGCTTTGTCAACCTCAATCCCGTTCTTTGAAATTTTATGGCCGAGGACAATGCCCTCTTTGACCATAAAGTGACTCTTCTCCCAATTTAGACATAACTTTGTGTCTTCACAACGTTTTAGCATGTTGTCTAAATGGGAGAGGCATGACTAAAACGAATCCCCAATGACCGAAAAATCGTCCATGAAGACCTCCATAGTTTTCCCGATCATGTCGGAAAATATGGACATCATACATCTTTGAAACGTGCCCGGAGCATTACATAAGCCAAATGGCATACGTTTATACGCGAAAGTTCCATAGGGGCACGTGAACGTGGTCTTTTCCTAATCTTGCGGATCAATGGGAATCTGAAAGTAACCCGAGAAACTATCGAGGAAGCAATAATACTCATTCCCCGCTAATCTCTCGAGCATCTGATCCATAAAGGGCAGAGGAAAATGATCCTTACGGGTGGCGTCATTTAACTTACGATAGTCAATGCAGACGCGCCAACCCGTAACCAAACGAGTTGGAATTAACTCATTCTCCTCATTTGTGACAACAATAATGCCACCATATTTTAGAACACAATGAATTGGGCTGACCCAAGGACTGTCCGAGATAGGGTAAATCAATCCGGCATCAAGAAATTTTAAAACCTCTTGTTTGATAACCTCGTGAATTTTTGGATTCACCCTTCTTTGTTGCTGGACTGCAGGTTTGAAGTCGTCCTCCATTAAAATCTTGTGAGTACAAAATTCAGGGTCAATGCCCTTGATGTCGGAGAGACGCCAAGCAATTGCTTGCTTATGAGACTTCAAAACCTTTATGAGAGCAGCCTTTTCCTCATCACTTAAGTCTTTAGCAATTATGACGGGCAATTTATCATCACCCTCCAGAAATGCATATTCAAGATGAGGCGGCAAGTCCTTAAGTTCAACCTCGGGAAAGTCATCAGTTTTCTCAACATTTTTTACTTCCTCTTTATGAAGTTGTTGTGGTAGAACAGGAAGAGGAGAGGGATCTTCGTTTAATAATTTTTCAAGTACGAGAATATCCCTCTCGAGGTCGATCTCTTGGGTATCAATTCCATCGGAAATCGAGTCACTTTTGAGAAACGCCTCCATTTCTTCTAAGATGAAGTCACTTCCCTCAAACGGAGTGAGGGAAGGAGAAGAATTGGCAATGATGGGGTGAGAAGACTGAGTGAGGTTTTCACTCGAAGAATCATCTATGAAACCTAAAATCTCTTGAGCATACTCCTCAGCAGCAACATCGATGACATCAATTTGATTCACCGATTCACAGTCATAATCGGAGGAGTACCTCGAAGTTTGATTTAGGTTGAAGGTTATGGCTTCCGTTCCAACACGTAATATGATCTCATGCTCAAATACATCGATAAGAGCTCGCCCAGTTCTAAGGAATCCCCGTCCAAGAATGAGAGGGACCCTAGAATCGGCATCAAAGTCAACAATCACAAAATCTGCCGGAAAATGGAACTTCCCCACTTTAACAAATACGTCCTCGGCAATGCCAATGGGACGAGAAATCGAACGATCGGCAAGCTCTAAAGTCATGCATGTGGGGGTAAGTTCGGGAAGAGAGAGTTTCTTCCACACAGAATATGGCATTAGGTTAATGCTAGCACCTAGATCGGCCAAGGCGAAGCATTCAACCATACCCGGGAAAGTACAAGGAATGAGGAAATTCCCGGGGTCTCCAAGCTTTTCAGGAAGCTTTTTCAAAAGAACCGCTGAGCAGTTCTCATTCAGAGGAGTTCTTGCCATCTCAAAGAGTTTCTATTTATTACTCAACAGATTTTTGATTGTCGATGCGAACTTGGGCATCAAGAGAATAGCATCCGCGAAGCTAATGTCAAAGTGTAAATCTTGGAAGATTTGGAAAAACTTATCCATTTGGTGATTAGCTTTTTCGCGGAGCTTTTGTTCACTGAGACGTGATGGATAGGGAATAGAAGTTTTGGATTTAGGGTTGTCCACTGGAGTTTCTGGTGGTTCAAAGACAACTCCAGGCTTATATCTGGTTTCAGGAATAACCTGAGGTTGGACGTGTGGTGTACTTCGTGGGCTAGGAGTTTGCACCTTGTCCTTTGTTACCTCAGGTTCATGATTCACTACCTTTGGAGGAGAGGAAGAAGAGGTAGTAGGAATCGCGGGTTCATCATATGAAGCACCACTTTGTGTTGTGATCTCCTTAGCATCGCCCCTCGGGTTAGCGATCGTGTTGCTCGGTAAAGTAGTACCTGAGCCCGAGGGTCGATCATTTAAAGACTTCTTGATGTCAGAAATCTGGTTGACCAGCAACTTGTTCAACTCGTCTTGGGACTTCATGAATTGTTTCAACAACTCGTCAGATGAAGGCCCGGTTGGAACAATGGCTTGATTCGGATTAGGAATATTTAGAGCTCGATTGTTCGGATTGGGACCTTGATTTTGAAAATTACCCTGATTAGTGTTGTTGTTTCCATGAAAATATCCCTGATTGAAATTACCCTGACCTTGGTTCCGGTTAAAGATTCCTTGATTTTGCTGTTGGAAACCTTGATTTTGGAACCCTTGGTTTTGATTGTGAAAACCATGACCCTGATTGAAGTTACCTTGGTTTTGATAACCTTGGTTCACTCTATTTTGATTTTTGCCATGGTTTTGGACATTTTGGTTTTGATTAAAACCAGGAGGTCCAGGATAATGATGATTAGGACGATAGCTAGGGTCCATAGGAGGGCGATATTGATTTCCTCCTTGATTTTGGGACCCGGCTACAGCATGAGCTTCATATGGAGTACCATCAGTAGCTGTGCAATTGTAGTAGGCATGCGGCCCACCACAAGTCACACAGACTTCCACTTTTTTAACCTCAGCAGGTGGAGGATGTTGTGGAAATGAAACTTTCTTTGTTTGGGCGAGAACCAAAGCTTGGATCGCTTTAGTGAGCTTGTCAATCTTTGCATCCGTGCTAGATTGACTCACAGAAGATGAAGTGGAAGGACCCACATTGATTTGAGAAACAATCGGTTTGCTTCGCATAGAGCGGACCTTAGACTTGTTTTCTATGATTTGCAAAGCTTCTTTTGTGGTTCTACTCAAGAAATTACCTCCCCCAGAGGCATTGAGAGAATCCTGATCAGCTTGGCTCACACCATTGTAGAAAGTATCAAGTTGCATCAACTCAGAGAAACCATGATGTGGACACTTGCGAAGTAATTCTTTGAAACGATCCCACGCTTCACCAAAAGATTCATCATATTTTTGAGTGAACTTGGTGATTTCGTTCTTAAGACTCGTGGTCTTGGAAGGTGGGAAGAATTCATTCACAAATTTTTTGACAAGATCTTCCCATGTCTCAATAGATTGAGGAGGTTGTTTTTCAAGCCAAATCCGGGCTTGTCCCTCCAAGGAGAATGGGAAGAGAAGAAGTTTTATTGCTTCACAAGGGACATTCTTGTACTTGATGGTCGAAGTGATTTTATTGAACCATCGAATATGAGCATGAGGATCGTCCCTCTCAAAACCGTAGAATTGACTTGAGGTTACAAGATTGAGTAACCCGGTTTTGAGCTCAAAACTATCAGCCACGATGGCTGGGACAATAATGGCATCTCCGTAACCCTCGATGGGTGCTTGGAGAAGCTCACACATGGGGCGGTCTTCCGCCATGGTGACAGTGGGTGTGGCAACAGTACGGATCTCAGATCCGACTGTTGGTGCTGAACGTCTACGAGGTCTTCTAGGTTTTCGTACAAGCTCACGTAATGGGCTAGTATACCTAGAAGAACGAGTGCGCATGCACTAAGAACAAAAACCAATCAAAACAAAATCGAGGCAAATCCACAATGAACTTAAACCAATAATCACGAGTGAATGGCTTCTTTAAGAAAGGTACACCACTCACAAGGATACAAAGGCAAGTTTTTATCTTTTGTTTGGGAACTTATTATGTTCACACCCCCAGTTGGTAGGTGTTCTGTCTTGGTTTGCGACGGTTGGTTTTTATGTAATTATTATTATTCACAAGAAAATACGGATGTTTTTGGGTTTTGTGTATGGGTTTGAAAACTTTTGGACAATATTTTTGGTATCGTCTCGTAATCTAAAATCGTTTCTCTTTAAGAATCACCTTAAAAGATAACCGATTCAGAAAACGTTACGATCTGTTTTGTTGTTTTTTAATTTTTTTTGGTGTTTTAACACTTTAGGAAAAGTGTTAATGACTTTTTTAAGTTTTGATTTAAAATTTACAAAAGTGGTGATATTTGTACAATGAATGAGGTGAGATAACACTAATCTCAAATGATGCTATAGAAACGCGCACACCTCCCCGGCAGCGGTGCCAAAAATTGATTGGTGCTAAACCGTCAACTTATATTGACCAGATAATGGTCAACAAAGTCAAAGAGCCTAGACCAATGCTTCCGGATAATAAAGGGTATCACCAGGTCGTTATGTCCCGACGAGGTGTGGATTGTGCTTTAGCGTACTTGTGATCGGGTGATTATTCACAGAAAATGGTTGTGACAAGAATTATTTGGAAATTATTAACAAATATAGCTTAGGAAAGCTACGTGATTGATTACGGGAATTGAGATTACAAATATTTGAGCTAAAACCTAAAAACGTACGTTTTAATTAAAAACGTACACATGCGAACGAAACAAAAAGTACAACTGATGGACGGAAAGGGTTACAAGTGTAAAATTATTATTTTTACAATCCTAATAAATAAAGAAAATTTTAAGAAAAAGAAAAATTATTTTTACACTATTTAATTATTAATTATTAATTAATTACTAATTATCTATTTATTAAATAATTAACTAATTAGACTTATTTAAAATACTAAAAAGACTTAGAAAATTAAGAAAATTTTTACAAATCTAATTAACCATCGCTGGAATCCTAAAAAATTATAAAAAGTTTATTTTTTGTATTTTTAAACTAATTTACTAATTATTAATCTAATTACTAATTAATTTCTAATTAAACTAATTATATTAAGCAAAATAGAAAATGAACAGTACAAATTCTAGAAAAATTTATAAAAATGTTTTAACTTAAATAAAAGGTAGAAAAATTATAAAAACTAGGTTGTACTTTATAATATCTAATTATGCTATTTAATTACTTAATATTAATTAAATCTTAATTAAACTAAAATTAATTATAAAAACCACTAAGACAAAATAAAATTCTAGAAAAATTTCTAGAATTACTTTAACCTAAAAGAGAATTTATAAAAATATAAAAATGATATATTGCTTATAAATAAGCTAAAAAGAAAATTAAAATGATAAATCCTATTAAATAGAAGCTATCACTATAATTAAAATTGGTTTTTGGTTTTTTTTCTTTGTCCAAACTAATTATACACTAAAAACAGAAACTTTTTATGAAAACACTTTTGAAGTAACCAAGAAATAAGCACTTTGAGAGCTTATTGATCCAACAGTTGACTTTTGTTGACTGTGAAGGTAATTAAGCTCAAATGAAAGAAGGTGGGGTCCACAATGATGAAAACTGGTCTCTCTGAGATGTTTGATCAATTTTTAGTGAGTTTCAATCAATTAAGCATAGCAAATAAGCCAAACAACTCAAATAAGCACTTTGCTTATTACGAATTTTAGACAGAATGGGGACAATCTTTGGAAGCAAATTCAGGTGGGGTCCACTGGTCTCAGGGTTAAACTATTGGTCAACTATCACTCCCTGGTAGGAAGGGGGTTGGGAGAACCCAAGTTTGAGGTGTGGGACCCACTGGGTTGCCCACAAAATACCACCAAAGGTGGTGGGTTGAACTGAGTATGCTGAGTGCAGGGGATTGGGTTGCCCTGCAGCTCACTTCAAGGGGCAATTTAGTCCAATTAAAAAAATCACAAAAATATGAAAGTTGAAGAAATCACAAGTTCAGCTAGTAGAGACTACACACAACAAGTTTCAGGTCCCAAATCACAACACAAAAATCATGAAAATTCACTCAACTTTTGCAAAAATCTGAAATTGCAATTTTGACTTTTTAAGGAAAACTTGCAGTTTGACTTTTGTGAGATTATGATTGATCCTAAATGACTTAAGTTGATGTAATAAGCTAATTAGAAACTATTTTAAGTTATACTAACCACTAATAAACTAGTTTGGGTGATCTAGAATACTCAAAAGACTAACAGTTAGTTAAAATGATCACTTAAGGAGTGATCTTGACTATTTATCAAAGAGCAACCTGTTTTTATAACTTGGATGACCTAAATGGACCTAATGTAAGTTGTAGGAACTAAGTGCAACAACAAGGACAAGCCTTAACACAGAATAAATAGCAATTCCAAACACTCCCTCATATGATGTCTGTTTTTGATTTGCATAGAAAATGGATGATTGATCCCATGAATTTACCAAATTAGCATACATAAAGATGTGTTATACATATTTAAACTCACAAATACAAGTTTGATCAGCCAAGTACCAACAAATCCACAAGACTCAATAAATGGTAAGGTTAAGGTAGTGGATATGAATTGTGATCCAAATATTTTCAAAACTATAACTTAGGAAGTAAATTGATTCTAAGAGACTGTTAGGACCACAAATAAGCAATATTAAGCAGAAATCAAGCCACAACTAGCAATGCTACAATAAAAAGCTCAAAAATAGGAGTTTTGCCTTACAAACAGTCCAAAGCAACACCAAGGGGATTCCAGAACTTAAAACCATCACCTAATGCTCCCATGAGCTCTATACCACTCCATTAATCCTGCAGCTCATCCTTTTTCTTCTTGCATTTATTTATTTATATATATTTTTTATATTTTTGATGAAATTGAAATTTTGAATGAAAATGTAATGAGACTAAATGTTTCTGAATTTAAGACTTATATTAATAAAAAGTAACAAATTACAATACTGAAACTGAGAATTACAATGACTTTTAAAGATGGCTAAATTATAACTAAGACCTAACAACCTTGCTCCACTGCTTTCTCTTCCTTTAAATAGCTTCCAATTAGGGTTTTGTGGGACCCTTTGAGCTTTCCTAGCATTGCTTGTGACCCTAGGATCAATAGAAACAATCTCAGCCGTTTAAATGTTTTTGGCGCCCAATTGGTGTTTGGCGTTTCTTGATTATTATTGATGCCAGTGGTGAGTTTTGGAGGGTAGTGGTTGTTTGGTTAAGCAAGGGGGGGGGGGAAGGTTGAGTGTGCAGAAGGGGTATCAGGTTTAGGGGTGATGATGAGGGGGGTTTTGGTTTGTAGCAGGGTGAGTGGGGGTGAAGGGTCAACGAAGGTCAAGGGTGGAGTAGTATTATTATTAAACGGGGGTGAGTTGTGGTGGGCTGTTGGGTGGATTGGGCTAGGGTTTGAAGACGTGGGCTTTTGGGAGTTATAAGGAGTTGGATTTGGTTTGGTTTTGTTGGGTTTAATTTTTGTTAAGGGTCCGGTTGGTATAACAGTTGCACACAAGGACCATTTTTGAATTTTTAACCAAAACCATGGGACTGAAATTGTAACTCCCAAAAGTACCAAGAAGGACCAATGTTGCCAAGTTCACTATTCCAAAACTCATTTTTGCAAATTTTTTTTTTTATTTTCAAAATTCCCAGGGACTATTTCTGCAAATTCCCGAACTCCAGGGACCAATCTTGTAAATTTTCCAAACTTTTCACCCAAAGTCCGTTTTTGATAACTTTTGAATTTTTAAGGACTTGGGTTGACTTTTCTTTCAAAATAAATGCATAGGGACTATTTTTGACAAATTTTGAAACTTGGGGGACTGAAACTGCCAATATTGCAAACTTTAATCGTTTTTCATTTGTTTTTGCTCGTTTTGCATTTAAAACACATAAAACACAATCCCTGGGATAATTTAAGTATTTTGATGACCTTTTGATTGTTTTTGTATGTTTTGGCAGTTTAAATACGATAAAAATGATGAGTGTTTGCGCACTCATCAATGGGCGGGGCTTGGAACTGAGTGGATTTACGATGCCTTTGCTGGGAAATCATCATTCAAATGTTTTACATTACATTTTAGTCACTAAACTCTATGAACTCACCAACCTCGTGTTGACACTTGAGCATGTATTTTCAGGTTCATAATGAACAAGGATGGCACGGAAAGGGCACGGATATTCAAGAGGGCTATAAATTTTATTATCATTCAAAAACTCATTTAATGTAAATTGTAAACATGGAACCATCTGGGACCTTATTTTGTAATCTCTAATATTTATATAATTTGAATGATAAATCTTTTAAAACGACTCAATTAGAGTTCGTTTTCTATTATTGTGATTGTTGTGCCGTCAAGTAACACCCAGTTTGAATTCCGCTGCATCCATGAATTGGGGGTGTTACAGATTGGTACCAGAGCCATGGTTATAGAGAAACGGGTCTAATTGAGACCTAAACTATAACTACAATTACAAGCAAAAATATTTTTATAGCCTTCCACTCTCCGTGTCTTCCATCCTCCAGACGATTATGGACTTATTAAGCATTTTATACTACACAAACATGTTAGCATATGGATATATGTACCCCTAGCATAATTGAGCATTTCCCCGTAAGCATTTTACACTACACGAACATATATAAGTATATTGATATATACACACTAGGCATTTTACACTACACGAACATATATAAGTATATTGATATATATACTCTTGTCACATTTTGAGCACTCCCCATAAACGTTAGAATTGTTTTAACATTGTAATTCTTCTCACAAAATCATGTGCGCACCCACTTCTCCCGATTATGTGCCCACTCTACCTAATAACTTCCAAGTCTTACCACCCTCACCCGAATTCGGATTTGACTTCGTAAATGCCTTCGCTTCTGATGACGAAGAAGAACCTTTCGAAGATTCAACCGACGAAGAAGAGGAGGAACCAATGCCAACTAATTTTGCGTCAAACACTTCTAATTATTTTGAACAAAATTGGGTTGAGGCAGACTCCGAGGAGGATAATGAGTATGAATATGTACTAGCACCATTACCACTGATCGGTCCCAAAGCAGTCAGATATTATTGACCAAGGTCAACAAGTCAAAGACAGCCTTGTTCCAATACTCCGGTGATAGTATAGTGTTTTCCCGGGTCGTTAAAGTCCCAGCGAGATTGAAATGGTGCTATGGAAATCGTTTATGAGTGAGTGGCACTGAGGACAGTAGCCCATATGATATGGAATTGATATTGCTACTGTTGTTTTGATATTTGTACACAGATATAATATTCACAAAAATCAGATATACAAGTATATGCACAAATTCACAATTAAGATTTACGCAATCGGGCTGAAAAAGTGGGATTTGGTAATTAACAAACTACAGGGGGTGCTTTTGAACTTTTTGAAACTTAAAAATTAAAAAGAAATTTTAAATTAAAAATGAAATTATAAAAGTGATTACTTTAATATTTAAATATTATTTAATTAATTAAACTAATTAAAATATAATTTAATATAACTAATAATTATAAATATTACAAATTAACCTAAAAATTTGCAAAAACAATTTCTAAACTTAAATTAGAACTTGAAGAAAGTATAAAAAATAAAAATAAATATTTTTGTCTTTTTATGGATTTTTTTATTAATTAAAAACTATTTAACTTAATTAAACTAATTTTAATTACTATTAATACTAAATTAACTTAGAAAATTATGAGAAAATTTATAAAATTACTTAACCATCACAGGAATCCTAAAAAATTATAAAAACTTCTAAAAATTATATTTAAGACTATTCCACTAATTAATTATCTTTTAATTAACTTAAGTCTAATTTAAATAATTAAAATAGGAAATATGGAAAATGAACAGTAGAAACTAAAAATTTATTTTCTAAAAGTCTATTATACTATATTAGAACTAGGAAAAATATAAAAACCAGGTTATGCTTTATAAAAACTAAATATGCTATTTAAAATTTAATTTTAATTAATAATTAAGAAAACTAAAATTAAATCTAATAAATACTAAATGGAAAAATAAAAATCTGAAAATTTTACTAAAATTACTTTACTATATAAGTTAATTAATAAAAATATAAAAATGACAAGTACTTAATAAAAATCTAAAAATGCAAAATAAAATTTAAATTACATTAAATAGAAACTATCACTTAAAATTAAATTAACTTTTTTTGGATTTTTCTTTTGGAAACTTGATTTATACCTAAAAACAACTACTTTTTGTGAAAACAACTATTTTACAACTTGAAAATAAACTGTGTACACCCCCTTTGCCTTAACAGTTTGACTTTATTTGACTTTTAGGAGAAAACAGCCTTGGTGGGGTCCACAAGGGTGGAAAAAGGTACAAATAAGTTAAAAGTACTCAAATAAGCTAAAAACAACAAGTGATGAACACTGATAAGCTAATAAGATTAAAATAAGCACTTTGATATATTAACTTACACACAGAACTGGGACAGACTTTTGAGACAAATCCAAGTGGGGTCCAATGGGTCCTAGGTCAAACTAGTGGTCAATGGTTGTTCCTGGTAGGAGGGGGTTTGGGAGAACCTAAAACCTAGGTGTAGGGACCACTGTGGTGGCCACAAACCACCACCAAAGGATGGTGTTTGGGTGCAGACCTGCTGATGCAGGGGCAAAGGTTGCCCTGCAGCTTTCTTTGGAGGGCTGTGGGGCCCACCACAAAATTCTTAAAAATAAAACAAATGTGGGATAACAAACATGAGCTGGGGGGTTGCATATAGAAACAAGTTTCACCCTATGAATCAAAGTACAAAATTCAATAAAATTCCTTGAAGTTTTGAGATTTTCTGAAAAAGTGTAATTTGACTTTTCAAGATCTATTGCTACTTTGACTAAAATGAGATTACACAGGCCCTAATTGCTTGAAATTGATGTAATAAGGTAAAAGAAAGAAAAATTATTCTAAACCTACTACTTTTGAGCTACTGTGGGTGGATTTGAGGTCTCACATCCCCAACAGTTAACTGTTGGGGGCTTAGGTTATGGATTTTGACTATTTGCTATTGACACTTGGTTATGAAGGTTTACTTCACTATTTTAGACCTATAATAGCATGTTGAAACAATAATACACAACAAGAACAACTCAGAACCTGGGTGAAAACTCTAAACCAAACACCCATTAATCAGCTAACTGTTTTGATTTTTCAAAGTATACAATGACTCTAACCTAAACTACTTATGCAGACTCATCTATTAGACTAATTTAGCTGAATTTATACCAAAGTTATGCACAATAACCACAGTTAAATGCTAATTAAGCATTGCTACAAGAAATTACCAAAATAGTAAAGAAATGCTTACAACTTTATTTCCACTGAGAGACATAAAACCAGTAACCAAGAACAATTCCTATGGCCTCCCTGAGGCACTAATACCTATTGCAATCCAATTTCAACTCTGATTATTGCTCCTTCTTCAATGAAACTGAATATTTATTTTATTTTCTATTTTTCTTTGATTTTTTAGTGTTTAATGTAAACTAACTGAGAGTCCTCTAAATGGAACCAAGGCTTCAAAAAGCTTAAAAGGGAACTGAATTAAGCATAAACAAACTGAAATAACAACAATTATCAAAGATCAAATGAATTTGTCAATTCCACTTGAATTTGCTAATTGTAAATTTAATGAACAAGACTGAGATTAAAGGTTAAATAAAGTTTGAATTACATTAAAAGAAATGAGTACAACTTAATTAAACTGAAAATTACAACTAAAATTTAAGTTACACCTCCTACGTCTACCTTACACTAAAACTATACTAATACTTTCTCACTTCTGCTCCTCTTTCTCTTTATAGCATCCCAGAGTGTCATGTGGGTCCCACTGGTCAAATCCCAGCAGTAAAATAGTTATTTCGATCACCTTTGCTCTCTCTCCAATCTTGGCGGGAAAATGATTTTTCTTGCAAATTGCACTGTTATAAGCCCTAGGGGGGGGGGATGGAGGTGATAGGTTCTTGGGTTGTGTGAGGGGAGAGGATAAGGGTGGTGGTGCAGGCTCAATTGGAGCAAGAGGGGGAGGGAATACCACCTGGTATTCTGGTTTTGGAGGTAAGGGAAGGAGATGGTGGGTTTGACCGGCTTCTTTGACCATATTTAAATAAAACGGGGTGTTAGTTTGGAGTGGGGAGTGGGCTAGGGGTGTTAGTTTGGGCCAAGTTTATGAGTGGGCTGGGAATTTGGCTTGGTGGATTGGGTATATAATAAAACTAAGGGTCCGTTTGTATTTGTAACTTTAAAGAACACAAGGACCTTATTTGTAATTTATGAAAAAATCATGGACTGAAAATGTATTTATTCCAAAGTTATCTCAAGGGTTAAACATAACAATTCTAAATAGTATAAGGGTTATAAAAGATAATTTCCACTTTTTGAAAACCCGGGGGACTTGTTTTGCAATTTTCCAAATTACGAGGACCAAACATGTAAACTTATCAAAACTTTCACCCAGGGACCCATTTTGATAACTTTTGATTTCCCAAGGTCCAAAAATGATTTTTCTTTCAAAAATATCCCACCAGGGACCAAATCTGCCAAAATTTGAAACTCCAGGGACCAAACTGTAAATTTCCAAAACTTTTCCAATTTTTCACCAAGGGACAAAATATGACAACTTATGATTGTAAAAGGACCTTTGGTGATAATTTTCCATATTTTGAATATCCAGGGACTAGTTTTGTCATTTTATGAAAGTTGAGGGATTGAAACTGCCAATTTTGCAAACTTTGTACGTTTTTCATCTGTTTTTGCTCATTTTGCATCTAAAACATATAAAACACAATTTTGAAATATTTTTAGTATTTTGATGCATTTTTGAGTGTTTCTGTATGTTTTGCAGTTCAGATTTGACCAAAAATGATGAGTGTTTGAGCACTCATCAACCACCACCACTATCACTTCCCTTTGATATCCCTACATGTGATGAATTGGATCACTCATTATGGATCGTATCACGACCACCATTAATCCAACAGGAAAGTCAGCATGGAAACTACAGCCTCTCAAACTTCATCGACTCGTACCTCTATGACACACTAAACCAAGAAGTTGCCGATCAATCAGAGCTGCTCGGACCTTCTAACCTGCAATAGACTAGTGTGATGATACTAGTTGTCTTTTGTACTACTAAACTGAAAGTATCAGTTAGTAGATTTTGAAGAAACTTGTAATAAGTTTCAATATTGTAATCAATCAACGTTTTATGAATAAAACTCTTGCTTTATGCTATCATGTGTTATGATTCAAACCTCCAACGTAATTATTCTATCATTTCCCCATCAAAAATCATGCTTATTTCATAACTTTCTAATCACCAACTATTTTGAACACTACGTCAATGTCCCCCGATTATCTTACTCTCCATCTCCGAAGATAAGTATGAATATTCATTTCGTACTTTTGGAACACCAATATCATCTCATAATACACTACCTTGTAACTCACCGGCTAAGTATGAATGTTGTGTTGGGAATTCTTAAGTAGGATGATTTGTAATTAATTAAATGGATTGGGATGCCTTTTCATTTAAATAAAGAAATTGTAAATCACCGAACCATAAGTTTATATTTCTTTATTTACATTGTTTGGGATGCCTCTCTATGTAAATAAAGAATTATAAACAAGTGGGCTTATTTGTATCCGAAATAACATAAGTATGAAGTCAACCTACAC
The DNA here is from genome assembly GCA_030686995.1 of Artemisia argyi. NCBI lineage: Eukaryota > Viridiplantae > Streptophyta > Magnoliopsida > Asterales > Asteraceae > Artemisia > Artemisia argyi. The sequence continues at coordinate 137,307,803 of CM060708.1, read as the reverse complement.
TACATTGCTCGGGTATGGCATGATACCTACACTACATCGCTCGGGTATGGCATGATACCTACACTACATCGCTCGGGTATGGCATGATACCTACACTACATCGCTCGGGTATGGAATGATACCTACACTACATCGCTCGGGTATGGAATGATACCTACACTACATCGCTCGGGTATGGCATGATACCTACACTACATTGCTCGGGTATGGCATGATACCTACACTACATTGCTCGGGTATGGCATGATACCTACACTACATTGCTCGGGTATGGGGCATGATACCTACACTACATTGCTCGGGTATGGCATGATACCTACACTATATTGCTCGGGTATGGCATGATACCTACATTATATTCGCCACAAGAAACCTGCATTATATTCGCCACAAGAAATCCTATCTTTTCACCGACGTCGCTTCAACCCATGACATAAACTGAACTTCGGGACGAAGTTCCCGTAAGGGGTAGAGACTGTAACAATTCGCAATTTTAGGGTAATTACTATTCCCAAAAATTTTACTATTCACTTTTTACTATTCACTTTCACTATTCACTCCCGAAATTTTTATTTCATATTCTCGTGAGTTAAACTATTTTAATGATAATCCAAGAATTTGACACTCGCATGATCATTTCTGCAAAAATCACGAAACCGTGTCTGAGATTTACTTTTAGGTTTAAACGTCATTCCAGCATCCCGATATGTCCATAAAACACTATAAACAATAGAAATATGAATTTCTCTCATTTTACGACAATTCCAAAAATTTTGGAATTTTACGTTTTCCAGTTCAGCGTTTTACGCGTATTACGCGTTTTAGACCCGTGTTTCCAGTTTTAGCAGGGTTTGAGCATCCCAATGGAACTTACCACTCATTTTATATTTTATTATGGAGTATATTGACAAGTTTAATCATTCTTTCAAGTTTCGTATTTTTACGATACCCGGTTTTGCGTTTCGTGGCCTAACAACTTACGGTTTGCGATTAACGGGACCAAAACTCACTCCGTAAAAGCATGATAATGCAAGAAACTTATCTAGTCATCCAAGATAATCATATGGTCGAAATTTTAAGAGGAGTCACCAAGACACTTGGTGTCTTGGTGATAAATCAAGTATAGGATTCATACATGTGTTCAAACTTCTTTAGGAAGCCTTGCAAAATATCTAGGAACTAACCTCCTCATTATCCTTTATAAACAAACTCATATTTCTCTTCCTCTCATCACCAAAAATCAGTCACTACATATTCCAAAAGTAATCCATTCTTTGATTTTCAAGATCAAGTGCTATATCAATTCAAGAACTCTTGTTAAGTTTTGATCGATCCAAACCTAGTTTCAAGCTACAAGAAACTACTTCAAAACCATTTCTTTTCAAAGACTTACACTATACTTTGTACCACATCATGGACTAAATGTAAGACATATATAGGCAATTCTTCATATTCTTTACTCCAATCCTAAGTCGCAACATTCTATTATAGGTTGCTCGTAGAAACCTTCACGATTCAACCATTACATTCACTACTTGCTATTTAACTTAAGGTGAGTCATAGCCCCTGCTCTTTATTTGTTTTATCAATTCTTTGGGGGAGAATACATGCTTGTTTTTACATAAATGCAATACTTTTTTTACTTGAGCATGCTACTTGTTTACTTAAACACCAATTGCCTTACTCAATGTTTGTGGTTTACTCAAATACCTTATGTGTTTACATGTTACATACTTCATTACCTTCCCGTTGCACTAGTATTCAACAAAGCGTAGTATTATGGCTTCCACTTCATTATCATTATTATTTATATGGCATCATTGTAAAAATTGTTTATATAACGGTATTGCTACATTTATCTTTGAATCTAGATACAAGTATTACTTTTGTTTTTATAAACCAGATCATATTTGGCAGTGGGTTGTAAACACACAGGTTGCAAGTCTTGTATGAGCGGGGCTTGGAACTGAGTGGATTTACGATGCCTTTGCTGGGAAATCATCATTCAAATGTTTTACATTACATTTTTGTCACTAAACTCTATGAACTCACCAACCTTGTGTTGACACTTTAACATGTATTTTCAGGTTCATAATGAATAAGGATGGCACGGAAGGGGCACAGATATTCAAGAGGGCTATAAATTTTATTATCATTCAAAAACTCATTTAATGTAAATTGTAAACATGGAACCATCTGGGACCTCATTTTGTAATCTCTGATATTTATATAATTTGAATGATAAATCTTTTAAAATGACTCAATTAGAATTCGTTTTCTATTATTGTGACTGTTGTGCTGTCAAGTAACACCCAGTTTGAATTCCGCTGCATCCATGAATTGGGGGTGTTACATTCTCCATTTTGGTTCTCCAGTGGTCCTTTTGACTAACGGGCGTTAGTCAAAGCTTGGTACACCCCTCATGCGTCTTTCACATGAGGGCACAATATTCTTTTCTTGGATTTGTAATTTTATAACGCCAATTAAATGCTCTGTCCTCTATTGTCCCATCCATATTTTCGGCACTCCCTACTCCTCTAGCAACTACACTTCTCCCCTCATCCCTAAACTTTTCATAAAAGCTTTATCAAAAAACCCTAATTGCATGTCAGATACACCGAAGATCTGATTTGAGATTAAAAAAATTGCAACATGGATTTTACATTATGGAAAGTAAGATATAACTATTATCTAGCTGATGTGTCGGATCTATACAACTCTTTTGAGAAGAAATATGGTAAGTTTTTGTTATAATCGTTTTAAGATATTTGTTTGTATGAATGTTTAAGTTTTTTGCAGTGAAGGTAACATTGTGTTTACAAATGTTTAAGCTTTTTTTCCAGTTGATGGTCGATTTTAATGAGGTGTTTGTTGAAGAGATAGATATTCTTATGCTCCTGTTAGGTTATGAGGCTGGAAAAATCCATTATTACTACTTTCTTAAGCCTGATATAGTAATTCAGATGATGGTTTTTATAGCTTATGTGAACCTGCAAATTATGAATTATTGAAACACCTTGTTATTGAGCATAAGATGATAGAATTTTATGTTGAAAATGGTAAGACTAGATTGGAGGTTAGTGAAATGTCTCCAAACTCAATTAGGATAGTTTTAAGAATATGGATGAAGATAGTAGGAAAGCAATTAGTGTTAGGATTCTATCATGCTCAAAACAATTGTTCTATGAAGACAGTGTTAATGAGCCTGTGTTAGAGCCTTTTAGTCAAGTAACACAACTATCTTTGGAAGTCAATACTATTGGACAATCTAGTTAGTTGCCAGAAATTGAACCTTTATTTTCGACTCTTGACTTGTCATTTAATAGTCAACCTATTGACCATATGGAAATAGATAAACCAGTAGAGGTATGTGAAAGTGAAGAAGAGTTGAATGATGGAAATGAGAGTGAAGCTAATGTTAATGAGAACATTTAAAATGAAAACATATCCATTGATGAAGATAATACTTTTGAGGAGCCTGATTTTGAGGTTACTTTATTCCAAGTTAGTAAAAGTGGGCAGTTAGGCAATACAGAAACCTCTAGCCAGAGATCTAATGATTTAATTTTGGAAAATGGCTTAGATGGTCATAGATACTAATGAGTTTAAAAGTGATTGTGGTTCTAAAACAGATGTGGATTATGTAAGGAAGAAAAAGTTGAAGGAATACAGGAAAAAAAAGGACAAAGGAGGAAGCCGTTATTAAACATTCTTTTATTATGGTAAAACTTTTGGTTGCAAAAGAAATCGAAGAAAAGGTAAAAGAGCATTAAATAAAAACTACGAGGAAGTTAAATTTAGTAACGAATGACAAAGAAAGAGTTAGGGCTAAATGTGTGGGAATTTTACCAGTTTGTGGTGGCCCGAGTGAAGGTGATGCGCTGGGTACTAGCCCAAAGAAGAAAACACAGGGTCAAATAACTATGAGTATAAAAAGGAAGGAATTTGTAGGAGAAGTCAATTATAGAGCAACTTCTTGCCCTTGGTTGTTGTATGTTGCAAAAGAGAAAGGGACAGAAACTTGGCATGTCAGAACCTATAAAGATGAACACAAATGTTTTCAATCAATAGAAATCAAAGCTTGTGACTACAAGTTTCTCTCAAAGCAAATACTAGATCATGTTTAAGTCAATCCAGAGATCCCACCTAGTTAGGGCTATCCAAGATCAACTTACAAAATAGTTTGAACTGAAATTGTCTTTGGAGATTGCATTTAGGGAAAAAAACATATAGTGAAATTATGGGAGATCATAAGCTATAATAAACCATGTTGAGAGACTATGTAGTTGAGTTGCAGAAAACAAACCTTCTACAATTGTTAGGATAAATGTTCAAACTGCAACATATCCCTCTCTTTAAAAAAGGGTATTCAATAGAGTTTATGTCTATTTTAGTGCATTGACGAAAAATTTTAAAGCTTTTCAAAAATAGTTTTGGATTAGATGGTACTTTTATAAAGGGTCATTTTCCTAGTCAGCTTCTTACAGCTGTGGGAATTGATGCAATAATGGGATATACCCATTAGCTTATGTTGTTGTTGAAGTTGAAAACAAAGAATCATGGAGTTGGTTTATTCAATGTCTATATGATGATTTAGACTTACAACCAAATTCAAACTCCACTTTTATTAGTGATAGACAAAAGGTAACTTAAATTTTATTAGAAATTAATTGTCTAATTGTTGTTGTTCAATTGTTTTCTTGGTATTGAATTTATGTTCCTCTATATAGGATGTCTTTCCAGCTTTAGCGGCAATATTCTCCAATGCATAACACATATACTGGTTGAGACACATTCATGAAATCATGAAACTGTAATGGAATGGTAGAGCCTCCAAAGACCATTTGTGGAGATGTGTAACAACAACAACAACTGTACATCAATTTGAGAGAGATATGCTTGATTTCAAGCTTTTTAGGCCACATACCCATGCTTGGTTAAGTAAGATACCATCAATCCATTAGTCGATGTCACATTTTTCAGGTACTAATCTCTTGTTTAACTTAAATGCTATTTGTTTTTGCATTATGAAATGTATATTTAATATAGAGTATATAATTGTATTTGAAGAGCTCATTCTTATGTTAACTTAATAACATGTGTGAAGTGTTTAATGGGAAGATAGTTGGAGGTAGGCACAAACCTATCATTACAACTTTAGAATACATTAGAGAATAATGTATGAAAAGAATAGTGAATGTTGTTAATGTGATAGAAAAGAGTAATGGGCCACTAGCATCAACTGCAAACCATATGTTAGATTTGGTTAAGAAAAAGGTTGTTAAGTACAATGTTTTATGGTATGGAAGAGATAAGTTTCAGGTTAGTGGACCATGAGGAGATGAGTGTGTTGTCAACATTGTAGCTAGTACTTATAGTTGTAGAAGATGTGAGTTTACAGGTATGTCATGTAAGCATGTTGTAGCTACCAACTAGGGGTGTCAAAATACCTGACCCGACCAGAACCCGACTAAGCCTATTCGGGTCGGGTTACTCAGGTCAAAAATTGAATTCGAATTATTCGAGTCAACTCAAGTAACCCGAATACTAAATAGGGTCGGGTATCGGGTTGAAATTTTTTGGCTAACTCAGGTTCGGGTCGACCCATTTGACCCGAGTAAGGATTTTTTTTTAATTTTTTAATATATTATTTTATAAATTATCCATATAAATTAGAACAAATATGCAAATTTATAACTATTTTACTCGTATTCGGGTTGACCCGAACTAGAGTTGACCCGTACTCGACTAACCCGAGTTCAAATAAGGTCAGGTTCGGGTATATTATTTTTAGCCTTGACCCGAATTTGACCCAAACTTGACTAAGCCGACCCGACTGACACCCCTACTACCAACTGGAATATGGCATTGAATGGACGACAAGTAGGATCTATAGAATCATGGGCTCATCCATGTTACTAGCTTAAGACTTGGAAAAAAACTTACTTACACACTGTCTAGCTCATTAATGGTTTTGAACATTGGGAAAAATCAACTGTGCCCACAACCATACTTCCACCTAAACATCATATACTTAAGGGTAGGCCAACGATGCGTGGTTTTGCAACGTTGCAAAAGATTTTACTTCTCAAGGGATCTTGAGAAGCTTGCAATCCCCACCAGGTAGTGTACCTGACCGATATAGTATAGTGAGTGGCAAGTACCGGGGGATTGATCGTTCTCTAGGGGAAGAGTGTCGTTAGGATTAAAAACTACTTAAACTAGGTCAAGAGGTGATGGATGATTCTTTTTGTATTTTTATAATTTTTTATGAAAGTAATTAAAAATCTCGAGTTTTGAAAGAGTGGGCGGAATTAGTTGCTAGTCAACTAACCCAAAATTACTACAAATGCAAAATAAAATAAAATAACAAGAAAAGTAAATGTGGTGAACTTCTTATAATGGGAAAAATGTATTTACTTAGATTTCACTACTCCCTAGTTATCTCTTACTGATTAATTTATTTGTTATAGTTGTTTGGATGAAGGGTTGTATTCCTTAACACCAGTCATGGGGCTGTGTACGTCATTCCTTAATCTATAAGCTTCTATCTCTTCCTATCCAGGCCTAGTAAACAGTTACTTATGCATTAAATACAAACAATAACATCATAGTACACATCTGATTATGTTTCTTAAGACGTTCAAGCATATTACCATGTAGGAGTATGGCCAGTTTTCTTAAGCCTAATGCGAAAATCGATCAACCAAATCAACTAATAACAAATCAACAACCAATAATCAACAACTAGGTTTCATTAGATCTAAGTAAACACAAAGAGAATTACGCTAGCATGTTAAAAGAAAGACAAGATAAACAATTAATCAAACAACACATAAACATATTGAATGATTAAAAAGAAAACTTATCTTCAATTGAACATGAAGGAAAAGAGGGCTTGGAAACCCTAAAGTTACAGTAAAATTTGTCTAGGGTTTATCTCCCAAAAGTTACACACCTAATGAATGAAAAATCGATAAGTATATATAGATATACAGCTATGACGGCGTCAGGCTTTGGCCTTTGACGCCATCAGATCGCCATGTTTAGGGTTCTCGGATCACCTAGATCCACTTCTGACGTCGTCCCTTTATAGGGGTTCTGACCATCTCTTGTAGAGCCAAAGAGGGGCGGCCTTGATCCTGGAACACCTGACGCCGTCAGGTGTTATCATGATTTTGGTTTCTGGGGCGTCACTCTTAAAATCCACCATCATTCTAGTATAAGGTGACGACGTCATCATGTAAAGCCTGACGGTGTGATTTCCTGACTTTTCTTGTTTTCTTCATACTTGAGCATAAAAACGTCCAAAAAGCTTCAAAATGCTCCATTTTCTAGAATTCATGTCCCAAGTACCTAAAATATAAAAAGGAAGGATTTAAGGTAGTATTTGATCATAACTGAAAGTCAATCTCAGATCTAACTGAAAGTCAATCTCAGATCAAGATCAAGCTACTAGTGCTCAATCAAAGTAAAGTTCAAGCAACTGTTGCTCAATCTCAGGTTTTGAAAAGTGGTGTGCAATAAGGTGTTGGAGTGCAAGCAGTTTTTGGTTTAGGTGAGCCTACTACACCAAATTGGAGTATAAAGAAGATTGCATTTTCAAAAAAGGGTTAAGCTAAAAAATAGCAATGAATTTTTTCAAATGTATCGATTTGGTACATGAACTTTTTTTTGTTCCAATTTGGTACGTGATGATGACGTGTCATGTTAGAAATGGTGACACGTGTCAGAATTTCAAGTATGACACATCATCATCACGTACCAAATTCGAACAAAACATGAAAGTACGTTATATTAAGTGGAACAAAAAAAGTTCGCATACCAAATCGGTATATTTGAAAAAGTTCGTTGGTATCTTTCATCTATTATGTAATTTCTAGACAATGTGTGTACTCTTAAAATAATGTGTGCTGCTTACTTTTAATGTTCTAGGCTATGAAATTGTATGCATTCGTAATTATATCCATTTGTACTATATTTGTGATAAGGATTTATTTTATACATTTTTATAGGGTCATTTAGTCTCAAAAGTCATATGTAATTGAGCAAATATTGCCCTAAATCGTTTCTTTTTGCATTTTAGGTACTTAGGACGAGAATTATGTAAACCAGCATGTTTTGGACCAAAATCGACAAGTAAACGAAGAATGATCAAGTTGCGAATCTGTCAAGATGGAGACCTGACGGCGTCACAACTCACAACCTGACGCCGTCGCTAGTATTTGAAGACCAAAAATCAGAGCAAAGTTTACATGTGACGGGTTAGAAGTATTATAAAGTGACGGCTTCAAGACACACCTGACGGCGTCAGAGATCAAATGGGATATCGTCATGATGGCGATTGTCAAAGACAAAACTCTAATTGGAGGCGAGCTGATGGCATCACAACTTGCATGTGACGCCGTCACAGATGTAGTCATATATATATATATGGCCATTCATGTGAGAAATCTAATTTTTGTGAGAACGCGAGAACTAATTCTAGCCACTCATTTTATACTCCTTAAACTTTGATGTAATGGCTATTATTAGCTAACTATTATTTTTGAAAAATTTCAAAAAAAATTCAAAATAATTTCGAAAAAATTTTTAAAAAATTTCAAAAAAATTTCGAAAATTTTTTTTTCACATGTGACCGAAATTTTTTTTTCACATGTGACGGAAATTTTTTTTTCACATGTGACGAATTTTTTTTTCACATGTGACGAATTTTTTTTTCACACGTGACAAAAAAATTTTCGTGAAAATTTCAAAATTTTTTTTCACATGTGGCGAATTTTTTTTTTTTTTTTTTTTTTTTTCACATGTGACGGAATTTTTTTTCACATGTGACGAAAAAATTTTTACATGCAACCAAATTTTTTTTTCACATGTGACGAAGTTTTTTTTAACACGTGATAAAAAAAATTTCGTGAAAATTTCTAAATATTTTTCACATGTGACGAAAAAAAATTTTAGAAAAAAAAATTTCGTAAAAATTTTTTTTGGAAAAAATAATTCTCGAAAAAAAAATTTCGAAAATTTTTTTTTCGAAAATGTTTTTTTGAAAAATAAAATTCGGAAAAAAATTTTCAAAAAAAAATTTTTCGAAAAAATTTTTTCGAATTTTTTTTTTCGAATTTTATTTGAAAATTTTCGAAATTTTTTTAAAATTTGTCAAAAAATTGATTAACTAATATTAGCCATTAGATTAAAGTTAAAGGAGGATAAAATGAGTGGATAGGATTGCTTCTCGCGTTTTCACAAAATTTAGGCTTCTCATTTGAACGCTTCAATATATATATATATATATATATATATATATATATATATATATATATATATATATATATATATATATATATATATATATATATATATATATATATATATATATATCGTATCTTTTTCATTCATTGTAACATCTTGGAGTATCACTTTAGATAGCGGAATTTCTGTTACTTTGAAAAGGTTTTTATTATACATGTTTCATTGAAGATACGTAATTATTTTCAATCATTCAATATGTCTATGTGTTGTTTGATTGTATGATTTTCTTCTCTTCACTTTAACATGCTAGGCTAGATTAATTAGTGTTTGCTTAGATCTAATTAAATCCAGTTAGAATAAGAAAATCTGTCGTCTCTTGTTTAATTGATTGTCTTGCGTTAGAATAAGAAAATCTGCTTAACTCTTATAAGTATTAGCTTGTCCTTCTTGTAAAACGCAACCCTAGAGTGCAGTCGTTGTTTTTTCTCGTCGTATTTATTACGTGAATTGCAGCTTGTACATCCTAGAAAACTTAATAGACTTTAAGATTTCTAGGGGAAACTTATACGTTCATAGAGTTGGGGCATTCGGCACCTCCCCACAACCAATAAAAAGGAATACAACACTTCAATTAAAACAAGGACATGACAATTCGACTAATAAATAGGAGATAATTAGGGTGTAAGGAAATCTAATTGAACACTTTCTCCTATCATAAGAGTTGCTACTTTTATTTTATTGTTTATTAGTTTAGTAGTTTAGTTTTAGTTAATTAATAGCTAAAACGGCCACTCTCCCAAACCCCGAGATTTAATTTGCTTTTCATAAAAAAACATAAAAATACAAAAAGACTCATCCATCACCTTTAGATCTATCTCGACATACACTTCGGCTTTCACATACACTATTCCCCTTGAGAACGATGAATCTCCCGTGTCTTACTTATACTACACTACAACGATTAGGTACAATGCATAGGAGGATTGTAAAACTTTTTAGGAGGTCTTACAACCGCCACATTAATTAATATAGAATCATATTATGTATGTCTATTTTAAGATGCATTTGTTATTAACAGTTTGTCTACATTCGTACGCATTTGTTGTTGACATTTTTTGTTCATTAACCGAAGTTAGAAATGCTTTTTTTGTTGACATTTCTTGTAGATGAACCAAAGTTACAAATGCATTTGTTGTTGCATATATTTACAAATGCAAACTTAAAAATTTAGAAATGTGAACCAAATTCTACATGAACTATTCTTGAGTTGTTTAGATTTGAATATGAAATAAATATGTGACTTGCTTACTTTTGCATTATCACATTAACCAATGTTGCAAAAACTATTATCAATGGTACAAAAATAAGTAAAAGTCAAACATTCATTTACAAGATAAATAGAAGTACGAGTAGATTAACCATAACCTTACCAAAAATAGTTAAAACCATGATCAATGGACCATGCCCATTGTGAACTAACCATGACCTTACGCTATCATGACCTTACAAACACTACCATGCCCATCAACTAGAACAGACTACAAAAGAAGACCATCAAACCCAAAAGATGAACTGTAATGACCCATTGCATAAACAAAACATAAACACTGATAACAAAGATCCAAGACAAGATAAAGTAGTTTTTTCATTTCCAAACTGAAGCTTTGGTATCAAGGAGATTTGCTTGGCAGGACTGTAGGGCTGCTTCTAGCTCATTTTTTGACCTTAACAGACATGGTATGATGACTGGTGACCTAACACACATAGGGCATGCTTGGCGCGCGAACTTATCAGTGCTTATAATAGCATGAACTTATTTTTTTAGAAAAATAAGCTACCATTAAAAATAAGTCTCGTTTGGCTGACATAGCTTAAAGGAGCATGTAAAAAAATAAGCTACTAAATGGAATGCTAGTTGAAGGAGCATGTCAAAAAAAGCTTGTAGGGAATTACAGATTTGATGATTACAAAACCAACAAGCAAGAATGAAGAAAGAAGAAATAATGAGGGCCTAATATGTAATAGTTAGTTAGCTTTATTAGTAAGCCAACCTTATTAGGGTTTGTAACCTCCCTCTATTATATAAAGAGGGTATACGTCTAGGTTACAATCATCCATTCATAGCTAGTCTCTCTAATGAGAGTCTAAAAATGCATAGAGCGTGTAGTAGTAGTAGTAGTAGTAGTAGTAGTAGTAGTAGTAGTAGTAGTAGTAGTAGTAGTAGTAGTAGTAGTAGTAGTAGTAGTAGTAGTAGTTTATTTTATTTAATAAAGAAAACCTTATTAGTAATGTTGATTGTGTTTTCCGCTGTGCTTATCAATGTTACTAATCCTAGAGAGCTTGATCTTGATTTTACAAGTGGTATCAGAGCCTGGAGAGAGTCTCTGTCAAAGAAGAAACAACTTTTATCTCTTAAAAAAAAACCCTTAAACAATGTCAGACGCAGATGCAGCAGCTGATTCTGGTGTTACTCAAGCAAATACTCAGACACAGCCACTCCAACAAGTGGTCATAACCACTGTGTCAAGCAGCAATGCCAAATTTCCTTACCTCAAGAAGGATGAGTACGAGATCTGGGCAATGAAGATGGAAAACTGGATCATTAATAGTGATTTCAACCTCTGGAATGTGGTTCAGAATGGCAACATCAAAAAGAAAATTAGAAGAGACAATCAAGGCAACATCATAATTCTTCCTCCTACTACTGCTGATGAACATGTTGTTGTCCAAAGAGAGACCAAGGCAAGAACTATCTTGCTTCAGTCTCTCCCAGATGATCGTATGGGAGATTTTCATCATCTGGATGATGCTAAGGAGTGATGAGTCCAAAAAGATGAGTAAGTCCATGCTCAAGCAGGAGTTCCAAGAGTTCAAGATCTCAGAAGAAGAAGGCTTACACAAAGGGTATGACAGGTTTCAGAAGATTTTAAGTCAACTAAATCAGTTGAAAGCAAAGTCTGATATTGAGAATTGTAATACCAAGTTCTTTAGAGCCTTGCCTCATTCCTGGTCACAAGTTTGCATCACTCTTAAAACAAGAGGTGGTCTTGAGTACTTGAGCTTTTATGACCTATACAACAAGCTCAGGACTCTTGAAATTGATAGCAAGGGACACTCAAAACCATTTACATGTATCACTTAAGGGGAAGCGTTTACAAGATGCACAAGACCCCCTATTTGGATGATTACAAAAAGAGGAAGAAGATTTATGATGTGCAGCTTATTATTTGTGATGACATGTTTTAGCATTGTTTCTTCATGCAGATTGTTTTGTAATATCAAATAGGGGAAGATTCTAGGGAATTACAGATTTGATGATTACAAAACCCACAAGCAAGAATGAAGAAAGAAGAAACAATGAGGGCCTAATATGTAATAGTTAGTTAGCTTTATTAGTAAGCTAACCTTATTAGGGTTTGTAACCTCCCTCTATTATATAAAGAGGGTAGGCGTCTAGGTTATAATCATCCATTCATAGCTAGTCTCTCCAATGAGAGTCTAGAAATGCATAGAGCGTGTAGCAGCAGCAGTAGTAGTAGTAGTAGTAGTAGTAGTGTATTTTATTTAATAAAGAAAACCTTATTAGTAATGCTGATTGTGTTTTTCGTTGTGCTTATCAATGTTACTAATCCTAGAAGAGCTTGATCTTGATTTTACAAAGCTCCAGCAACCTGCTCTAGCAACCCGCTCCAGCGATCCGCTCCAGCTCCTACTAATGCAAAACATACCCATAGAAGGGTCAAACCATCCGACAAGAGGAACCCTGACAATGAAAATGACAACTTATTAATTAAAACCAACCACCATTGTTACTCTAGACTATGTTACTAAGACTAAAACATCAAAAAACTGAACTTACTAGTTGTGGGCAAGAGTAGAAATGACGATCGGGGTTGTTGCCTGTCCAAGAAGTACGAATGATAGCATGGCGACCACACCAACAATAAATCATTTTTGAGATTTTGAAGATGAAAACTTTTTAGGAGAAAGTTTAGGGATGAGGAGTGAAGATGAAAAGTGTAAGAGAAGTTTTATATAGGGAGAAGGGACAATTATCTGACAAGGGGTTAGGCGAGTACTTACCACACGAGACGAAAGGACTATTTTACCCTCACGTGAAAGGCACGTGAGGGGTGTAACAAGCTTTGACTAATGTCCGTTAGTCAAAAGGACCACTGGCGAACCAAAATGGAGACATGAGTGATGAGGAACCCCTGCTGCATTTATTTTAAAATTAGGACGAAACATGAGTTTGTTACAACCTTAGGACGAACGTCGTAATTTACACTAAAATCATTATCCGAGAAAGTGTCATACTCCGTATAATTTAGTTAGACCTTTTTATATTATAAAAAATGTTTTTGGATTTTTCTAAAAGAAAGAAAAAACCAAGAAAGAACAGCAATATTCAGTAGTAGAAAACACAGGGTAGTGGAGTTTGTGCAGAGAGCACACACACCAACGACTCATCGATGGGTCTTGTTTTGGTTCATTCCCCCATACCACCCAATCACAATTTTCTACTTATAGTTTATACATAGTACTGGTAGCATTTAACTAATAATAATGTACTCCGTATTACAACATAGAGTCGATCGAAAAACATCTGTGACACCATGAGCTTTATCAAGTTCGAAAAGATCAGTTTCATGCATTTTATACACGTACATGAGGACGCATTTGACATGAGTTTTGTATAAATGTAATGTTAAGAAACTTGCAAAACGAAGTGAATGAATGTCATCATCTTCTTTTTTTATAACAGAATTCTCAATAAAAGCTGGTAACAAGCTAGAAAAGAGAATTACAAAGGCTTAGAACAAGCCTACATTGAAATGACAGCTAATTAGGTTTAACATTTCTACTCCTTTGTTTGATATATGAGTGAGAAAAACTGGTTACCTACTTTCCGAATGCATCTAATTAGCTTCCCTTATAGGTTTTACATCTATTAACTTTGAAATGACTAATACTCAGAATGTAACAAGTGAATTTACCATTTTGCGGCATTGCTATTATAGATACACCCACCCCCGTATGAGCAAAATGCTTTTCTTATGTGTAAGTACTTTTTTCCCCCTTCTTCTCGTTTAACCTATGAAATATAAAATAAAATAAAATAAATGTCACAAGATTGGAGAGACTCAAAATTTATGCTTAGAATTGGATTAAACAGATTTTACCAAAACTGGGAATCCATGATATCCACTGCTAAGGTGGTTGGTTAACGTTAGACAATATAATATGGGACAACCACAAAGTTAGAGACAACGAGACAACCACTCGGACAAGGAAACACATTGGTCCATATAATACCCCGCATCTTTAACACTGCAAACTCATGTGGTCATGGTGATCATGACGCTTCAACGCACACATTACAGTGGTTCACACCGTCGATCTGCACCCACTTCTAATTATCTCTATTCGTTCTTTTATGTCTTCACTAAAAAAGTACGCAAAATCAAATGCCTGACATTTTGGAGTTTGACATGCCTAAAATGATATATATACATGGTCGTTTGATATCATGGGATATAGTAGGTTTAAGTATTACTTCCTCTGTCCCAAATTTATTGTCCAGGTTGAATTTTCAAAGTCAAACAAGTTCAACTTTGATCATAAATATATATTTTTTATTACATAATACTTGATAAAAAATTATACCATTGAAAAGTACACTTAAAATCTAATCCATTTATATATTTTGCATCAAATATTATATAACACCCACAAAAATATTTAAGGTCAAAGTTAAATAAGAAAGACTAAAAAATTTAATAGTGGACAATAAATTTAGGACGGAGGGAGTGGTAGCTAGTTCGAATCATTAACAAGTCTTGTTTATATAATTTATAAAGGAATTTAGTGTATTTATCTAAGAGTGGCAAAAATATAAGACAAAACATTAACTAGTGTTGGATGTAAAATATATAGTGGTCAAAGGGTAAACACTGACGTATTGCTGCTTCATTCATCTTTATATACATCTCCATCCAGACACTGAAATTATTCACTTCAATTCATTACATATCTCTCTCTCTAGTTCTTTCTCTCTCACACACACTGAAAGTGTTAACTTTTTTAGACCAAGTATGTTCTCAAAATTATGTCACCTTGCCTAGCCAATTCTATCACTCGCAAACACGCATCTATATGTGCGTGTTTACGGAGTACATCCAGTGATCTGCAGACAACAGTTACGAGCATAATAAACATCATGTAACATATATGTTACAACTATTTATGTTACAAAATTTTGTGTGCAAATCAAACCCTACTGTGCGCGAAACAACAAAAGATTTGGGTGAGATCCTTAAAGTTTATTTATATATTCACTTTTTTTGGTTAAATTTATCATAGTACATGTTAATTTGCCTTTTATTATTAATTACTTTAAAAAGTGTGACTCTGACTCTCATGATAAAAGCGACCCATCAGCTGCTTAATTAATTTTCCTTTTATCCATTATTACAAACTCACCTGAATCCTTTTCCTTTGTTTCAGATTTATATTTGGATATAGCTAGATTCATACAGTACTACATTAAGTCTCTATCTCTTTCAATTCACTCTCTCTAGAACACACACTTCACTATTAGATATTCAAGATTTCTTGATACTTCACACATAGTTTAATTATCTAAATATCTCTCTCTATAACACACACTTGAGAGTGGCATATTTGAGATTTTTTGTTTTATTTGACTGATGTGTTTATACTAGGTTTCTTGAATGATATGGTCATTTTCAAGATTAGGGTTTGTGGCTATCTCTATCTCCTAATTTCCCCATCTTCTAGGTTTAGGGTTTTGATTCTTGAAAAACAATCTTTTTTTGCCTGTATATATGAGGTGTTACTGATGCCTTGGAACCAGTCTCACTACCCTTGGGTATATATACCTAAGTATGGTATGATTGTCTATATCCTACCTCTTGCATACTCGATCCACTCCGGGATTGAGTGTTGTTGTTGATGATGTATATATGAAATGTTACTGATTTTTGATCTTTATTATTTTTTCTGGATCTGTAGGAAGGAAACTCATATTTTCATGTACGTAGCATATAAGTTGCACAGGCATATAAGTACACAATGAAACACACTTTGATAACGTTTGAGCAATGCCAGGCTAGGATAGTACACAATTAAGAGATATATGTTGCTCAACTTAGTAATAAGTATTTTTCTCCTGCTAGTTTTTGCATTTTATCATAATTAGTGTACTCTATTTACTTAAACTAATGTTATTCTCTTTAGAGTGATTATAACTTAAGATAACTAAGTTAAATCAATCTTTATGTAAAATGATGTATGTTTAAATAGTTTAAATAAGAATATGTAAAGCAGTTTAAACAAGATACACAACAAGGTTTTTCGGCATTTTAAATTCTTATTAGAGGTGAATCAAATAATTTACTATGATTGTTTGCAGTATAACAATCAAATTTGAATGACTAAATAACACTAACCAAAGTATGTGTTTAAGTAAGAATTATGCTAACACACTGAATGAGTTGAGGGACTTAGTTCTTGGATGAGTAAGTGCTCTAGTAAATGTGTATCACATTCATTGTACGAGGTCCAATTACTCATTTACAATATTCTCTTTATATAGGTGATCTCGAAGTGGATACCCGTGAGGGTAATATCTTCGTGTTAAGCATTCTAACTTAGAAAGGTACACCAGTACCTCACTGCGTTAAATGCTTTTATCTTTGGAATGTGTCCAAGACCACTTTAGGGAATAATGTTGACAACTGTTTTATCTTTTTTTACCAATTCTTGCACTTGTTTCACTTTCTTTGATAAGTGTCTTTCACTTATATTCTCAAAAAAGTTCCCGCCTTATCTCTTTTGGAGACTTATATTTTTCTTAACTATCTAAGTTCATAATCTTTAATATGTTGAGGAGATCAAGGGGAGTCAATGAGTTATTGTCATCACTCAGAGGCTTCACTTGCTGAGTTCCGCCTCACGAAGTGATGAGACTTTCTTTAGTCTCTAAAGAAATCTTAACTAAAGAACTCTTAAGATGACTCCTTGAATATATTTAAGGACTTTATTTACACTTAGGATATTTTATTTTCAAATCGTAGTCGAAGATTATTGTGTTATGAAATAGCCCAACAATTAATTAATTACAGCACATGGTTATGCTAAAGCTCAGGAAGAATTCAATGAAACCATAAGTGCAAATTCAATAGATTCTTGATTTTGACGTCTATTTATATACTGAACATAATACCAATTATATGGTGATGATGTTATATAATTCTGCTTTTTGCACTCTTGTATGTACTACTATGGCAGACCAATGGGACATATATATATTTATGTAGCATTTGTATTATACTCGTACCAATTTTCGATTAATATGATACGGAATACTAGCTTGGTTAAACATTTTTCTTGTTGTTCAAACATATATTAAAGAGTGTAACATTATGATTTACTCACTTTGTTTGTTTTATGTAGTTGAAGGATGCCGTTTATGCTAATGGAAATGAGTTTGCTATACGATCGAGGGAGCTCTCTTCAGCCCACTCATGGATGTGATTAAGGAGTTGAATTAGCTGCCGACTCATTCATTTAACCACTCAGTAGAAAAAGGATTCATTTTATGCTACTTTGGTTGAGTGAATGATGCGGGAGATAGTTTTCATCCCTTGCTAATCTATGCTTGGACTGAAGGGAGCTCCCTGGCTAGCTGTATTAGTTACCAATCTGTTCGGTATCACACTTGGATATGCTCATATACATGTATGTTGGTTAATTCAGATTATTGTGGTATACAAGGCAAGAAAAAGGAATGAGCTCTACGAAAGGTATATATTAGTATTCAGTACTATTATTTATGAGTGTTGTACGCAGTACTTGTATACACGCTACTCGTTTCTCTAATTTGCGAACTTGACAAAGCTTAATAGTATGTCCACCATGATCCTGGCCGGCATTCAAATGTTTGCTTGCTGAGCATATCATGACGCGTATATATAAAATAAAATCTAAGAGAAAGGTTATTATATCATCCTGCGTATTATTTTACCGTCACATGTCAATCATCTACCAATAAATGATGATCAATAAGTTCGTAGATGATTGATACATAAAATATTGATTTTTAAGTGGGGGTGGATATGATGATATAACATTTTTCATAATTTTAACCAATCACTATTAATAATGTTTTCAAGTTTTAAAGTCTAGCATGTTGTTTTAGCATGTTGTTTCTGGTTTTATTGTCGAGGATAAAACCTTGATTATAATATAAGGCTTGTAAATCGACTGTTGAACCACATGATTATATCATTCTGGATGCTGTTCTAAACCATTTTATAAATAATTGATTCAGTACCTTAAACAGCCATTTCTGGACCATCCGCTATATAAAAAGCTGTGCTTTAGTATACACTTTAGTGGAAAGATTCTCGAAGAAAGTACAGTTCATGAAAAGAAGTCCAATACTTAATTGGTTGGTTGATAGTTTTTTAATAGTAAATTTCATGTGCGTAAGTGCCCATAGGAGTGTAAGACCACAATTGCCCAGGATACTCTCCGAGATCAATAATATGATGAGATTAGAATGGTTAATTAAAACTTCTTACAACATGTGATCGTTATCTACATAAACAGCATCAAATAATAAATTATATACATGAATTTTTCGAGAAAAGCCTAAGAAGTAATATTTGTTATTAGACGGTTTGGATCAAATGTTGTGCAACAGAGTCCCTAAATTAATCATTTGTTGGTGAACATATTTGAGGCATATATGCAATTTTTGGATGAGCTCGGTACCAATCACGTATCGAACCGGCAGAGATGGAGTCAGGTTTTAGCATAAACCCGATTTAACATCCACGCACAAAACACATTGAGATAGACATACATTTTGTTCGTGATTTTGTTGCTTCCGGTCAAGTTCATGTGCTACATGTTCCTTCTCGATTTCAGTATGCTAACATCTTTACCAATGGTCTTTTAAGTGCATTGTTCCTTGACTTTCCTACCAGTTTGAACATTCGAAGACCTCCCGTTCCAACTGCAGGAAAGTAATAGTCGAAGATTATGCATGACCCAATATATTTAATTAGTGGATGATGAGTGTGTAAATACTCATCATTTTTAGTCAAATCTGAACTGCAAAATGTTTAAAAACACTCAAAAACGCACCAAAATACGAAGAAAATCCCAAAGATCGTGTTTTATATGTTTCAGATGCAGAACAATTGAAAACAAAAGAAAAACGAACAAAATTTGCATAATTGGCAGTTTCAGTCCCCCAACTTTCAAAATTTGACAAAACTAGTCCCAGAGCATTTGTTTTAAAGAAAAGTCAACCCAAACTCTTTAAAAGTCAAAAGACATCACAAATGATCTTTGGGTAAAATGTTTTCAAAATATTACAAGTTAAATCCTTGGAATTTCACAATTGGCAAATTTGGTCCCTGTACTTGCAGAATTATCAAAAACAGCCCTCGGGAATTATGACATGAAGAAAAGTGATCACAATTACCTTGTGGAATTATAAAATGGCAAGTTTCGTCCTTGGTTGAAGTTTGGAGATGTGACAGTTTTAGTCCCGCAAGAATTCCAATGTTACACTTTTTACCCTTGGGTTTGTGTTGCCAAAATACTAAACAAAGGTATGATCCAAACACAAAACCAAACCAAGAACCAACACCTTTAGCCCACTCATTCCCAGGCCCAAAATTACTAGCCCATCCAACACCCCAACCCTTGTCACATATTAATAATAAAAAGATGTGTTGACCCGATCAAACAACAAACAACCAAACCATCTCTTTCACCCCTTCCCTCCCCGTGAACCTACAAACCCAATACCAACCATCACCATCTCCCCCATCACTCTCCATCTTTGTCCTCTCCACCTCTTCCCAATCCCACAATTATCCCCTCATACTCACAAACCCGTACCTAACCCCTCCAGGTCACCAATCCATCACAACCATTTTGGCGCCAAAACTTGAATCAATGGCTAGGAGTACTTCTGAGGCAATTAAATGGTGAAGATTTGATCACAAGGTCCAAGGAAGCAATGTGAAGCCCCAATTTTAGAGGAGGAAGCACAAGAGAAGCATTTTTGTACCTACCACTTCCTAGTATAAATAGGACCCTTGTAAGCCCTAATGAGGCATCCTTTTCCTTGTATCTTTTCTGCTTTAGTATTAATTTAACATCGTATTTTCAAGTTTTCAGTTTAATCAAAGTTTCTTTCAAGTTTATTAGAATTCGTATTTTCAAGCTAATTTCAAGTTCTTTGTTATTTCATTTACATGCAAGTTATATTGTCTCAAAATGTTCTCTAAACATAGTTAAAGTCATTTGGAATCAGAGAAAAGCAAATTCAGAAAAGAAAAAAAAAATGAAAAAAAAAATACAATAAAATCAAAATTAAATAAAAATGGAGGTTCATGATATTGTGGCAGTGGCAGATGGTTATGAAGAATGGTTTAGAGCTCAGGGGAGCATATAGGATATGTCCTTTTGGTTCCTTGGTTCTCAGATTTCAAGCTTGGATGTCAAGTAGGTTTTACACCATATTTTTAGTATAATTTGCAATATTTGAAATTTGTAGCTTAAATTTGTTACTAGTTGATTAATTGGGTTTGTTGTAGCATATTAGAAGTAGATTAGTGGTTATTATAGGTTAATTTAGTGATTTGCTTTGTAAACTCTTAAAATCAGTCAAGATAGGGGTGTTTGGTATAAGCTAATAAACTCAGTTGTTGTTATTAGTATAGCTTAAGTTTGCTTGTCTCATTACTCTTGAGTGGAACTCAGTCCATTTTGACCATCAGATTGGTTATTCGCTTGAAAAAAGTCAAAATCCTTTTCTAAATGCATTAGCAGTTAAGTGTGAAGGAAATTTGGTACCAAATCTTGCAAATCAGCCTAGGAATAGTTAAGGTTGGATAATTTAGACTTACCTAGGCATAACAAACATTCATCAATCAATCAAAGTCAGTCTAAACTCACCAGGGTCAACTTTGTTCAAAATATCTTCAAAGTCAAAATTGCATACCAGGTTTTTGACCAATTTTCAAATCAGTCTCTAGTGTTCATTACTTTTTGGAAATACAAAAACTTTGTTGATTTGTGTTGTCACCTAGCTTGGTCAAAAATCTCAAACAGAAAATTGGATTTTGGAATTCATTTGCTTATTGAGAAGCAGTCTTGAAGTTGACTGTTTTGTCAAAATGTCCCCTGCGTCTCAGGTTTTTAGGATAATTAGATTGCTTGTAGATTGCTCATAGATTAGTGTTAGGTTTAGATCTTTGTAGGATTAGATAGCCCCCTAGGTAGGTTAATTAGGACTGCTTTTAGTTTAGACCAAGTTGCTTATTTAGTGCTTAATATTGAGCCCTTTTTAAGACTCTTTTGGACTGCTGCTACTGTGGCTCTTGTTCTTAAGCAAAACTTGACTGATTATTATTTTTGTTTGATTCTGCCATTAAATTTGTTGTTGTAATAATTTGTTAAGTTCTTGTTTGTGTTTAAGCTTATTTAAGCTTATTGGCTTATTTGGTTAAGGGGTATGGTTTAAAAAGCGCAAAGCTTTCATTTCAAAAAGAAGGAAAAAAAAACTTGATCATCAATCAGTTAGATTTTGAGAAGTTTGTTATAAGTTTAGTTTTGTGAATCTGTTTTCATAAAAAAAAGTGAGTCAGTATTTGTGTTTGTGTTGATAAAAGGAAAGCAGAAAAAGGAAAAATAAAAATTGAACAAAGTTGCAAAAAGTGGGGATTCGAACCCCTGACTTGTAGCACACCCACGACTCAACATAAACACTCCCTTGCCAGTAGC
This sequence comes from Artemisia argyi, assembly GCA_030686995.1. NCBI lineage: Eukaryota > Viridiplantae > Streptophyta > Magnoliopsida > Asterales > Asteraceae > Artemisia > Artemisia argyi. Next base: position 137,285,720 of record CM060708.1, on the reverse strand, counting down.
TCTGGGGCACCAGTTCTAACCTTCTTTGCATAATCAAATCTTTTGTAGTGTTGTTAGATAATAAGCCTAAGTAAGCTGTCTAGCTTATTCCTGGCTTATTCGTTAGCTTTTTCCAACTTTTTTATTTTTCCGTCATTCCTTATCAGTAAATTTAATTTCCCAAAAATTTTCATAATTTTCTAAAATAGTTTAGTATTTTTATAATTTAATTTAGTAAAAATAGATTTTAATCAATATTAATTAAATAAAAAGTAAAAAAAAAATAATTTTCAAAAATTTCTTTTGTCTTCTAGTACATTAGAAAATTATTCGTAAACCCGTAGGACGATTTTTGCTTAACTTTCACGTTTTATTTTACGCGTTGACGTTTATTTTAATAAACGTCACATTTTTAATTTAGCTTACGTTTTAGGATTCTCGATACCTAATTATGTTTCTCGTAGTGTTTTAGGATTTCCCTAGTTTACTAATTGCCTTTTGTTTATCCTTAGGTTAATTTATTTTCACTCTCGTTCGTTAATTTTCAAATTTTGTTAATTTAACATATTACAAAACCAAACAATCCTTCCAACATACAAGATTTTAATCTCGATCTCACTCGAAGCCTTCCATTCACACCTCGTTGGGGTACGACCTGGGAAATCACTTCCCGGTCTCACAATTTAAATATCACTTTCACAAGTTTTGCGGGGTAATCTTTTTCCTAAAAGATTTACTCGTATTACTTCACGTCTATTTGTCTCACGATAAATTATACCTCACGTTTGTTGATATATTGATAAATTGTTTTTGCACTCACCAAAACACAACAAATTAGTGGACTTAGCCCATTTTAGTTATCTTATGCTTCAAGCTATGTATCCTATTTATTTGACTTCATGCAAATTATTCATGATGGAGTTTTATCAAATCTAATAATAAGGAGGCTGAAATTTTTTCCTCAAACTAACAAAATAATATAACTAAAACTTTAAATGATAGGTTCTAAGTCTCGATAAGGTTTAGACGATTAGTCTTGTAGAACCTTCGCAAGAAGTTACGTTTTCATAAAACTTATAAAAAACCAAAAATATTTTTCTTTTGTTTCTATATATGTATTTATCTATAAAAGTTAAGAAAAACACAAAAAGATTTTCCCGGTTCTTTGTTTAATAATAACAACATTAAAATCTTACCACCGCAAACCAAGGCAGAGCACCTACCAATTGGGGGTGTGACCATAATAAGTTCCCAAACTAAAGATCAAAACTTGTCTTTGTATCACTTGCATTTTGGAAAACTTTTTAACGAGAAACACACTCTAAGAGGAGTCGAAACGGTATGTGGCGATCCAACGAACTTCGCCCAGTGAGATATCCATTCTTCTCTCCCGCTCCTTTGTGCGTTTTTCTTTAGAAGTCGACCTTGCATTATTGATTATTGGATTAAGTTCCCTTGTCGTTAAAGTGGTATTGTTTTATTTGATATTTTTTTGTGGTGCATGCGCACGCATTCGTCTACGTCAACAAGTCCTTTGCAATCGCTTAACAACATTCCAAGAAGAAGGGGTAATCGACGACGTACCAATCCAATAGTCGAACCCGAGATTCGTACTATTCCTATCATGGCGGCTAAACCGACTATGAATGAGCTTCTCCAAGCACCCATCGAGGGTTACGGAGATGCTATCGTTATTCCAGCCATCGTGGCTGACAATTTCGAGCTTAAGACGGGGTTGATAAACTTAGTCACCTCGCGTCAATTCTATGGTTTCGAAAGGGACGATCCTCAAGATCACATTCGATGGTTTAACAAAATCACGCCTACCATCAAATGCAAAAATGTCCCTGAGGAAGCTATCAAACTTCTTCTCTTCCCGTTTTCCCTCGATGGGGCTGCCAAGAATTGGCTAGACAAACAACCCCCTCGATCAATTGAAACATGGGAAGATTTGATTAAGAAGTTCGTTAATGAATTCTTTCCTCCCTCTAAAACCACGTTCCTCAAGAATGAGATCATAAAATTCACGCAGAAATTCGATGAATCATTCGGTGAGGCATGGGACCGTTATAAGGACATGCTTCGTAAATGTCCTCATCATGGTTTCTCCGAGTTAATGCAACTCGACACTTTCTATAATGGTGTGAGCCAAGTTGATCAAGACTCTCTCAATGCCTCCGCGGGAGGTAATTTCTTGAATCGAACCACCAAAGATGCTTTGATGATCATCGAGAATAAGTCTAAGGTCCGCATTCCACGAAGCAAATCGGTTGTTTCCCAAGTAAATGTTGGTCCTTCTACCTCATCACCTATGGCTCAATCTAGCACCGATGCTAGGCTTGACAAACTCACGGAAGCTATTCATGCTTTGGTTCTCACCAAAACTAAGAAAGTCTCTTCTCAACCTGCCGAGGTCAAAAAGGTTGAAGTTTGTGTTACTTGTGGTGGTCCACACGCATATTACAATTGTACTGCCACATATGGAAATTCATTTGAAGTTAATGCGTTAGCCGGAAATTCTAATCAAGGAGGTAACCAATACCGCCCTCAAATAGAACCAAATTACCGTGCTAACAATCAAAGTGGTCCACCCGGCTTTTCTCAACCCAATAATCCAAATCGATTCAATGAAAATCAACAACAAAGAAATCCGAATGTTCAAAACCAATTCCAAGCCCCTATGAATCAATTTCCAAATCAAGGGGGAAATTACAATCAAGGTTCTCAAAATCAAGGAAACTTGAATAGAAACCAAGGGTATGGTAATTTCAATCAAGGAAACAATTTTCATGGTAACCAAAACCATGGAAATTTTCAAAATCAAGGTTTCAGTCAAAACAACTGAGCTCAAAATTTTTCTCATCAAAACCAAGTCATTGTTCAAACTCAATCATCAACCGATGAGTTATTGAAACAATTTATGAAAGCTCAAGAAGAAAAAAACAGGTTGTTGATCGGTCAGATTTCTGAACTAAAGAAGTCTTTAAATGATCGACCTTCGGGATCGGGAACGCTACCTAGCAACACTATCGCCAACCCGAAGGGCGATGTAAAGGCGATCACAACCCGTAGTGGTGTTTCTTATGATGGACCCACGATTCCTACTACCTCGTCTTCTTCTCCTCCGAAGGTAGTGGAACATGAACCTGAGGCTACAAAGGACAAAGTGCAAATTACTAGCCCACAAAGTACCGCACACGTCCAACCTCATGTTGTCCCAAAAACCAAATCCAAACCGGGAATTGTTTTTGAACCTCCGGTGAATCCTGTTCAACCCAAAGCTTCAATACCTTATCCTTCGCGTTTAAATGATCAAAGACTCTGTGAGCAAACTAATGATCAAATGAAAAAGTTTCTTGAGATATTTCAAAAGTTACACTTCGACATTAGTTTCGCGGATGCTCTTCTCTATATGCCCAAGTTTGCTTCCACTTTCAAGAGTCTTTTAAGTAACAAAGAGAAATTGTTTGAACTCACTAAAACTCGTTTGAATGAAAATTGTTCGGCGGTGCTTCTAAAGAAACTTCCCAAAAAATTAGGAGACCCCGAAAAATTTCTCATTCCATGTGATTTCCAAAAGCTAGAAGAGTGCTTCATCTTGGCCGATCTTGGCGCTAGCATAAATCTCATGCCTTTATCTATTTGGCAAAAGCTTTCACTTCCCGAGTGATGCGTGGGAATTGCATCAGGCTTTACCTCTCGAGGGATCTCGAGAAGCTTATAACCCCCACCAGGCAGTGTACCTAATCGTTGTAGTATAGTATAGTGACAAGTACCGGGGGATTGATCGTTCAACTTGGGAATAGTGTCGCTAGGATTAGAAAACCTAAAGACTAGGTCTAGAGATGAGGGGTGATTCTTTTTGCATTTTTTTATGTTTTATGAAAGCAAGTAAAAATCTCGGTTTTTAGAGGAGTGGGCGGAATTAATTGCTAATCAACTAACCCAATTACTAAGATGTAATCAAAATAAAATAAAAAAAATGAAAATAAACTAATTTATACTAGTGGTGTGAGCAATATATGGGAGAATTGTGTTTACTTAGATTTCACTACTCCCTAGATATCTTTTACAGGTTAATTACTTGTTACAGTTGCGTGGATGACGGATTGTATTCCTTAATACCATTCATGGGGTGGCATACTTACTTCCCCAATCCTATAAGCTCCTACTTCACTCCTATGTCGAGCCTGCTAAGAAGCTCCTAACATGGGATCACTAGAATTCGCTCATGCATTAAATACAAACATAAAAACCTAGTACACATCGGTTCATGTTTCTTAAGACGTTCAAGCAAGTTACACAATGGAGATCTGTTAGTTTTCTTAAGCCTAACATTGAAATCATTCATCCATTACAACTATAAACAAGTAATCAACCTATAATTAACATCTAGGTTTCATTACATCTAAGCAAACACATTAAAGATCTAGCCTAGCATGTTAAAATCAAGACAAGCATAAGATATATTCAAACAACACATAGACATATTGAATGAATTGAAAGAGGACTTATCTTAATTGAACATGAAAGGTTTCAAGGGGTGAAAACCCTTGAAAATACTATTACAAACGACCTAAGGTTTATTAGGTTCGACCCTAGTATTCTCCACACAAGTTCCTCTCTTAATGAATGAAAAATAGAAAAGTATATATAGATTTTGTGAGGTGACGACGTCAAGAGTAAATGTCTGACGCCGTCATCTCACCGCCAATAAAGTCCTCGGACTGCCTAGATCTGGATTTGACGCCGTCACGTGTAGTCCATCTTCAGGCCTTCACCAAAATAACTCTTGACACCCTTCTCTTGATGCCTTCAGGTTTTCACTGGGTCGTCATGGATTTTACTCCTGACGCCGTCACAATTCCCCTCTTGACGCCGTCAGGTACTGTTCTCAGCATGAAAAATTAAGTCTTTGCCGTTTTCTTCACTTTTATGCTCCAAAAACGTCCAAAATGCATCCTTTTCTAGAATTCACTCCCAAAGTACCTAAAATCACAAAAGGAACGATTTAGGGCAATATTTTATCAAATAAATTCAATTCCGGGCTTAAATGACCCCGTAAAAACGGTTCATTTTTCGCCTCATCATATACCCTTACACTTGAGATTTGCTTGTCCTCAAGCAAATGCGCTTTTATTATACTCAAAATACAAGTTAGGGGTCATTTAACACTGATATAAAAGTAATTACAACAAATAATCGTTCCACTAAAGACCAAAGACAAGCACGGAGGTCATACACTAGCACCTCACAAATAGTGTTTAGATACTCACATCTCTCGGGTGTAATAAAGTATATATCACAATATGGAAATGGTAAACATCTCTTACTACCTGTCATAGCAAAATAGATTACCATAGGCTTGGGAAAGGATCAAACCTGCACCACATGGCGTAAGCACCTAGGATAAACTATCAAAGAGGTCTTTTAAAGGGTTGTAACGTTAGGTGTAGGGATATGGAATACACTGTTTTGTTAGATATAGGCAGTCTTACTGGTGGCGAGTTAATCATCTTGGTTAATTACATGTACAATATGGCGTTGCTAAGCCAAGACTAGACTCGACTTAAGCTAATAAATGAAAAATAACAAAAACATAAAATAAACATAGAATGAAACGGGATGGTAGTCCTTATTTTTTTTTTCTTTTTTTTATGTGTGTGCATACACTCTTACCCTACCATCCAAAATAATACATCATAGGGAATGTACATTCCCCTTACACTTGAATTTTTACATACTTTACAATAAACTAATCTAATAACTCGAATTAAGAAAATCAAAACACTTGGAGTACTTTTAAGATTAATGCACATATAGGGGTAATAATATGATGTTCTTCCCCATTACTCCATAACAATAGTACTTTACCCAATCGTCCCAAAACAATATGTACAAGGATATGACTCGACTTAGCAACCATGTAATCAATTAGATAATTAACTAAGGGTTTAAACAAATAACAATAATGCACTAAAGATGAGTGCATACACGGAAGGCTAAGGCGACTTGGTTGTACATTTAAGTGGGGTGTAACAAATTCTTCCTTTAAGTAAGATGCTTAAAGTTAGAAACGAAAAGATAGGCTCGGAGGGGTGTACTAGGGGTTTCATGTACTAAAAATGAGTACAACGCTAAGGTGTGGGAAAAATTAATTGACTTAACTAGCCAAGTAATATGACTTAAATGGTCAAGTAATTATGATACGGGTTTAACACAAGGGTGATCCTAATGCCTCTTATCCTGTAGTAAATCCTATTACACGAATGTAGTCTCACTAGCGGTCTCGGGATGCATCACTAACGCAAGTTCTAGAATCTAAATGCTACCGGTACACTCATAAGCACTAATAGTAAATGCTTTTCCTATCAAATCTAAAGGCGAACCTCACATATTTGGGTGGAAAATTTTTCTGAATGGTACGGTTTTGTGCTAGTCATACAATCTCCTATCCATGAGATGCTTGCTATGGCTAAAGTTTCACTCCTAAATGTTGCAAAAAATTTTAAATTTGTAAAATTTCCCTAAAAAATGTTTCTCTCAGTTTTATTACACATTCACTATCAAACAAAACAAAAACCAAGTGGAGTAATAGTTTCTAATATACCCTCCCTACACTTAAACCGAACATTGTCCCCAATGTTCTAGATAAAAGATGTAAAAGTAAAAATAAATAAGAATGAAAGAAACTAATACTCCCCTGATTCGTTCACCGTGGATGATGTGACAACATGGTTAAATCTACCTCCAAGAAGATGAACGTTGAAAGCTTCCCTCCAGAAATATAAATCATCTTCTTGTCCTGTAATCAACAAACACAAAAACCAAAGCATCAAACCGAACTAGATGTAATTCCAAACTTAGAAATAGAAACAAGACAAAGCAACAAAAGGATAGGATACTTGTGGAATGAATTACAAATAGGAACTCATAAAACATATCCACAATTATTGACACACAAACAAGATAGAATATATGCTAATCATGAATTGTGAAGTTTTCATGTTCGAATTTAGTTTTTTTTAACAAAATATAAATTACCCTACACTTATCTTTTTGTAAAATACCTTTATATGTAATTAAGACGAGGTTAAAAACAAAATAAAGCATTTTCACAAATTATTCGAAACATGAAAATTAAACAACTATGATTAAGCATATATGACACAAACAAACAAATAAAATAAAAACATCAAACAATTAAAAACATGGGTTGGGTTGCCTCCCAACAAGCGCTTGTTTTTGTTCGAGTCACGAGCCTAACTCTACCCTTATTTAACGAAAATAGGGGAGATTTTCCCTACACTTAGGATTAAGTGCGGGTGGAAGTAGCGATACACACCCTTAGGGTGGAAATATGCCACGTGAGGTGAAGGGGGTGAGTGAATGGCTTCCTTCATCCTAAAACTACCTGGATAATATTGGTTGATGGGTGGGTCGGTTCCTCTTTTGTCTCCTAGATGTATATCTAAGGATGGAAAGTTGTATAAAGGTTGAGGTTCCGGTTCATCAACATTAGGAAATTCCCTAGAACTAGGAGTAAGGTTATCACTACAAGTATTCAAACCTATATCCTCTAGTGGTGCTTGGTCCAAGGGTTCTACCTCAATTGGGGTTCCTATAGTCTCTTATAATTTTTCCGGGTAAGTCACGGGGGGTGTATGTGCCTCAAATGATGGTAGGACTTGTGGGGTACTTTGTGGGCTTGGATTGTCCACCTCATCCTCCATTGTACCTAGATTACCTATATGTTTGTTTTGTACTATGATATTAGGTGCCATCCAACTAGGTATCTCAACATGAGTATATTCATCCCCCAACAAACTTGTTTCATGTTCCTTCAAATTTGTTGTCAATTGATTTGTTATGTTGTTTGTCGGGTTGTCTAATCTATAATAATATTGGGCACAATCTTCTATGGCATCCCATGCTTTTTCAGCATTTAATTCCCTAAAGTCCCCATTGGCAAAATCCTCAATGCACATTTAGTCACATCGGTCGACACGATAGTAAAAGGTTTGGGTTAGGGATGCTAAAGTGAAACTATGATGAGGGACTATTCGGAGTAAATTTTTAAAACGAGTCCATGCATCATATATGGGTTCATCTCGATATTGTTTGAACATCAAGATGTCATTAGGGTAGAATGGATTTCGTGGTCGGTAGTATGGTGGATTCGCATTCTCCATAATGGTGAACGGAAGAGTCAATGGAAAGGTTTCTACGAACAAATACACAAAGAAAAGATAGACTACGGGAAAGCTAATAAAAAGAAAATAAAAACCTCACTAAAAAGGAATCTAATGAGTAGACCTAATTAAAATAAATTCCAACCTAAGCAATAACTATTCCCCGGGCTGCGGCGCCAAAAACTTGATGCGTGGAAATTGCACCAGGCTTTACCTCTCGAGGGATCTCGAGAATCTTACAACCCCCACCAGGCAGTGTACCTGATCGTTGTAGTATAGTATAGTGACAAGTACCGGGGGATTGATCGTTCAACTTGGGAATAGTGTCGCTAGGATTAGAAAACCTAAAGACTAGGTCTAGAGATGAGGGGTGATTCTTTTTGTATTTTTTATGTTTTATGAAAGCAAGTAAAAATCTCGGTTTTGAGAGGAGTGGGTGGAATTAGTTGCTAATCAACTAACCCAATTACTAAGATGTAATAAAAATAAAATAAAAAAATGAAAATAAACTAATTTATACTAGTGGTGTGAGCAATATATGAGAGAATTGTGTTTACTTAGATTTCACTACTCCCTAGATATCTTTTACATGTTAATTACTTGTTACAGTTGCGTGGATGACGGATTGTATTCCTTAATACCATTCATGGGGTGGCGTACTTACTTCCCCAATCCTATAAGCTCCCACTTCACTCCTATGTCGAGCCGGCTAAGAAGCTCCTAACATGGGATCACTAGAATTCGCTCATGCATTAAATACAATCATAAAAACCTAGTACACATCGGTTCATGTTTCTTAAGATGTTCAAGCAAGTTACACAATGGAGATTTGCCAGTTTTCTTAAGCCTAACATAGAAATCATTCATCCATTACAACTATAAACAAGTAATCAACCTATAATTAACATATAGGTTTCATTACATCTAAGCAAACACATGAAAGATCTAGCCTAGCATGTTAAAATCAAGACAAGCATAAGATATATTCAAACAACACATAGACATATTGAATGAATTGAAAGAGGACTTATCTTAATTGAACATGAAAGGTTTCAAGGGGTGAAAACCCTTGAAAATACTGTTATAAACGACCTAGGGTTTATTAGGTTCGACCTTAGTATTCTCCACACAAGTTCCTCTCTTAATGAATGAAAAATAGAAAAGTATATATAGATTTTGTGAGGTGACGGCATCAAGAGTAAATGTCTGACGCCGTCATCTCACCGCCAATAAAGTCCTCGGACTGCCTAGATCTGGGTTTGACGCCGTCACGTGTAGTCCATCTTCAGGCCGTCACCAAAATAACTCTTGATGCCCTTCTCTTGACGCCTTCAGGTTTTCACTGGGTCGTCATGGATTTTACTCCTGACGCCGTCACAATTCCCCTCTTGACGCCGTCAGGTACTGTTCTCAGCATGAAAAATTAAGTTTTTGCCGTTTTCTTCACTTTTATGCTCCAAAAACGTCCAAAATGCTTCCTTTTCCAGAATTCACTCCCAAAGTACCTAAAATCACAAAAGGAACGATTTAGGGCAATATTTGATCAAATAAATTCAATTCCGGGCTTAAATGACCCCCTAAAAACGGTTCATTTTTCGCCTCATCACCGAGCTTACACCAACACGAATGAATCTAGAATTAGCAACCCGAACGGTTATGGTTCCGAAGGGTATTGCTGAAGATGTCTTTGTGAAGGTTGTCAAGTTCCATTTTCCTGCCGACTTCGTAGTCGTTGATTTTGATGTCGATCCTCGTGTTCCCCTTATTTTGGGAAGACCATTCTTAAAAACAGCTTGTGCATTAATTGACGTCTTCGAAGGTGAAATGACTCTAAGAGTTGGCGATGAAAAGTTGGTCATTAACATTGAAAACACTTCAAAAGATCTTCTCGACCTTGAACGAGAAGAAATCAACCGACTTGATGTCATCGATTTTGCATGCGATGACTATTTTGAAGAAGTGTTAAATGTGCAAGGATCAATCAATTCTACCATTGATGTCTCTTCCCCCTCTCTCACTCCATTCTTGGGAGGTGACTTCATTTTGGAAGAAATTGAAGCTTGTTTGTCATGTGATTCTCATGTTGATCATGATTCTATCAATCCCGAGGAAGACATACTTCTACTTGAGAAGTTGCTTAATGATGATCCATCATCTCTTCCTCCAAAAGAACTTCATAACATGGAAGTCAAAGATGTTGAAAAAACTGATGACTTTCCTGAGGTCGAACTCAAGGAACTTCCGCCTCATCTCGAGTACGCATTTTTGGAGGGTGACGATAAGTTTCCCGTCATAATTTCTAAAGACTTGAATGAGGAAAACAAAGCCGCTCTCCTCAAGGTTTTAAAGTCACACAAGTGAGCCATTGCTTGGAGACTTTCCGACATCAAGTGTATTAACCCAGAATTTTGTATGCACAAGATTTTGATGGAGGAAGACTTTAAACCGGCGGTTCAACAACAAAGAAGGGTAAATCCTAAAATTCATGAGGTTATCAAGCATGAGGTCATAAAACTTCTTGATGCCGGTTTGATTTACCCTATCTCGGATAGTCCTTGGGTGAGTCTCGTTCATTGTGTGCCCAAGAAGGGTGGTATTACGGTTGTTAAAAATGATGATAATGAGTTAATTCCTACTCGATTGGTAACGGGTTGGCGCGTTTGCATTGATTATCGAAAATTGAATGACGCCACCCGTAAAGACCACTTCCCTCTACCTTTCATGGATCAAATGCTCGAAAGATTGGTGGAAAACGAATATTAGTGTTTCCTTGATTGTTTTTCGGGTTATTTCCAAATTCCCATCGACCCTCAAGATCAAAAAAAAAAAAAAAAAAAAAAAAAAAACAACTTGCACGTGTCCATATGGAACATTTGCTTATCGACGCATGCCTTTTGGTTTGTGCAATTCTCCGGGCACGTTTCAAAGATGCATAATGGCCATTTTTCACGACATGATCGAGAAAACAATGGAGGTCTTCATGGACGATTTTTCGGTCGTTGGGAATTCATTCGAATCATGTCTCACCAAGAAAGGAAGGAATTGTCCTTGGCCATAAGATTTCTAAGAGCGGGATTGAGGTTGATAAAGCTAAAATCGATGTCATTGCTAAGCTTCCTCCTCCCACTACTGTTAAAGGTGTTCGGAGTTTCCTAGGTCATGCCGGCTTCTATCGTAGATTCATTCAAGATTTCTCGAAGATAGCGAGGCCTATGACCCGACTTCTTGAAGCAACTCCGTTTGTCTTTTCTGATGAGTGCATCGAAGCTTTTCAAACTCTCAAGAAAAAGCTTACCGAGGCACCAATTCTAGTTGCCACCGATTGGGATCTACCTTTCGAACTTATGTGTGATGCAAGTGACTTTGCCATAGGTGCGGTCTTGGGGCAACGAAAAACCAAACACTTTCAGCCGATTCATTATGCAAGCGAAACCTTGACCGAAGCTCAAGCTCACTACACCACAACAGAAAAAGAATTACTAGCTGTGGTGTATGCGTTTGAGAAGTTTCGACCATACTTGATCTTGACTAAATGCATAGTGTACACGGATCACTCGGCTCTCAAATATCTCTTTGTCAAGCAAGACGCAAAGCCAAGATTGCTCCGTTGGGTTCTCCTCCTACAATAATTTGATATCATCATTCGTGATAAAAAGGAGCCGAGAACCTCGCTGCTGACCATCTTTCCCGATTGGAGAATCCTCATCAAGGTGTTCTCGAGAAGAAGGAAATAAATAAAACATTTCCTCTCGAGACACTTAATGTGATTTCCGGTCATGGTGATTCTAGTACCCCGTGGTTTGCCGACTTTACAAACTACCATGCGGGGAATTTCGTTGTTAAAGGGATGTCGTCCCACCAAAAGAGCAAGTTTTTCAAAGATGTGAATCACTACTTTTGGGACAATCCCTATCTATTTAAGATCTGTGCGGATCAGGTTATTCGTAGGTGTGTTCATGGCCAAGAAGCCATGGAAATCCTTAAGGCTTGTCATAATGGACCCACCGGGAGACATCATGGCCCGAACTACACCGCTTGAAAAGTATTTGAATCCGGTTTTTATTGGCCCACCATTTACAAAGACGCCCATGACCTAGTCAAATCTTGTGACTCGTGTCAACGTCAAGGAAAGATAACACAACGGGATGAAATGTTACAAAATGTCATCCAAGTTTGTGAAATCTTTGATGTTTGGGGCATAGACTTTATGGGGCCGTTCCCGTCTTCACGAGGGAACAAGTACACACTCGTGGCCGTTGACTATTTGTCAAAATGGGTCGAAGCTAAAGCTCTCCCAACCAACGATGCCCGAGTAGTTGTAAAGTTTTTGAAATCTCTCTTCGCTAGGTTTGGAACTCCCCGCGCTATCATTAGTGATCACGGTACTCACTTTTGCAATGATCAATTTGCAAAAGTCATGCTCAAGTATGGTGTCACTCACCGACTTGCTACCGCTTATCACCCACAAACAAGTGGGCAAGTGGAGGTTTCAAACCGTGGATTAAAAAGAATTCTTGAAAGGACCGTAGGCGAAAACCGTGCCTCTTGGTCAGACAAATTAGATGACGCTCTATAGGCTTTTCGCACGGCTTATAAAACACCCATCGGATGTACCCCTTATAAGCTCGTGTATGGAAAAGCATGTCATCTACCGATTGAGCTCAAGCACAAAGCTTATTGGGCTTTAAAGAATGCCAACTTCAATCTTAAGTCCGCGGGTGATCATAGGAAAGTTCAACTCAATGAACTAAATGAACTTCGTGATCAAGCTTACGAAAACTCTTTAATCTATAAGGAGAAAACAAAGAAGATCCATGACTCCAAAATCAAGAACCACGTTTTCAACGTTGGTGACCGAGTCCTTCTTTTTAACTCTAGATTAAAGATATTTTCGGGTAAGCTTAAAACCCACTGGACTGGCCCTTTCACCGTTGCCAAAGTTTTTCCTTATGGTACCGTCGAGTTATCTCAAAATGACGGTCCAAATTTCAAAGTAAATGGGCATCGGTTGAAACATTATTTTGGAGGGGACATACCACCCATTGTCCCGGACCTCCAAACTTTTCCCATGGACCAATGAATTCGGGGTCGAGTCAAGCTAGCGACTCGGTAAACAAAAACAGTAGCATCACATGGGTTTTCACCCATCTTTCTTACTTCTTTCTCTTTTCTAAAAACTAGTGTGGGGGAGTACCCATACTAAAAAAAAAAAAAAAAAAAATCCCACTTGCCCAGCTCTAAACTTTTTACATTCCAAAATATCAGCACAAAAGCCGGTACTTTGAATATTGAGGGCAATATACATTTCTAAGTGTGGGGGGGGGGGGGGGGGGGCGGGGGTAAATTCTGGCAAATTTAATCACTTTCGTGCCATAATACCCCCGTTTTGAGCCAAAATTTTTTAGTGGAAGTGCTTTGCACTTACAAAAGGTTATTAGTCCACCACGTCTAACATAAGGACTGGCTAATCCAGGAGCAAACGACTCCTGGTAAAGATATATCAAATCCGTTGACGGCTTGCAATTTGCCCAAAATTGTATGGTATTTCAACTCGCCATATCCTCAAAAGTAAAAGAGTTGGCTAGCCCGCAAGATTATGGCTTGTGGTAAAGGCAGTGGAATACCATAATTGGTAATCAACTCACCAAGATGTTGACTGTTCCATCAAGAGTTGGCTAGTCCAAAAGCAAACGGCTTTTGTTAAGACAAATCAAAACCGTTGAAAGCTTATGGTTTGCTCAAAATCATATGGTTATCGGTGGACCATAGTTCTTACTTGAACCAAAACATTCGGCTACTCCAGAAGTAATGGCTTTTGGTAAAGAGACTTCAAATCCATTAATTTTCACAAAAGATTGCTAGGGACTAGCAATAGTTTAGTGTGGGGGATTGTTGAGTGTGTAAATACTCATCATTTTTAGTCAAATCTGAACTGCAAAACATTTAAAAACACTCAAAAACGCACCAAAATACGAAGAAAATCCCAAAGATCGTATTTTATATGTTTTAGATGCAAAACAATTGAAAACAAAAGAAAAACGAACAAAATTTGTATAACTGGCAGTTTCAGTCCCCCAACTTTCAAAATTTGACAAAACTAATCCCTGAGCATTTGTTTTAAAGAAAAGTCAACCCAAACTCTTTAAAAGTCAAAAGACATCACAAATGATCTTTGGGTAAAATGTTTTCAAAAGATTACAAGCTAAATCCTTGGAATTTCACAATTGGCAAATTTGGTCCCTGTACTTGCAGAATTGTCAAAACCAGCCCTCGGGAATTATGACTTGTAGAAAAGTGATCACAATTACCTTATGGAATTATAAAATGGCAAGTTTGGTCCTTGGTTGAAGTTTAGAGATGTGACAATTTTAGTCCCGCAAGAATTCCAATGTTACACTTTTTACCCTTGGGTTTGTGTTGCCAAAATACTAAACAAAGGTATGATCCAAACACAAAACCAAACCAAGAACCAACACCCTTAGCCCACTCATTCCCAAGCCCAAAATTACTAACCCATCCAACACCCCAACCCTTGTCACGTATTAATAATAAAAAGATGTGTTAACCCGGTCAAACCACAAACAATCAAACCATCTCTTTCACCCCTTCCCTCCCCGTGAACCTGCAAACCCAATACCAACCATCACCATATCCCCCATCACTCTCCATCTTTGTCCTCTCCACCTCTTCCCAATCCCACTATTATCCCCTCATACTCACAAACCCGTACCTAACCCTTCCAGGTCACCAATCCACCACAACCATTTTGGCGCCAAAACTTGAATCAATGGCTAGGAGTACTTCTGAGGCAATTAAATGGTGAGGATTTGATCACAAGGTCCAAGGAAGCAATGTGAAGCCCTAATTTTAGAGGAGGAAGCACAAGAGAAGCATTTTTGTACCTACCACTTCCTAGTTTAAATAGGACCCTTGTAAGCCCTAATGAGGCATCCTTTTCCTTGTATCTTTTCTGCTTTAGTATTAATTTAACATTGTATTTTCAAGTTTTCAGTTTAATCAAAGTTTCTTTCAAGTTTATTAGAATTCGTATTTTCAAGCTAATTTCAAGTTCTTTGTTATTTCATTTACATGCAAGTTATATTGTCTCAAAATGTTCTCTAAACATACTTAAAGTCATTTGGAATCAGAGAAAAGCAAATTCAGAAAAGAAAAAAAAAAAGGAAAAAAAATACAAGAAAATCAAAATTAAATAAAAATGGAGGTTCATGATATTGTGGCAGTGGCAGATGTTTATGAAGACTGGTTTAGAGCTCAGGGGAGGATATAGGATATGTCCTTTTGGTTCCTTGGTTCTCAGATTTCAAGCTTGGATGTCAAGTAGGTTTTACACCATATTTTTAGTATAATTTGCAATATTTGAAATTTGTAGCTTAAATTTGTTACTAGTTGATTAATTGGGTCTGTTGTAGCATATTAGAAGTAGATTAGTGGTTATTATAGGTTAATTTAGTGATTTGCTTTGTAAACTCTTAAAATCAGTCAAGATAGGGGTGTTTGGTATAAGCTAATAAACTCAGTTGTTGTTATTAGTATAGCTTAAGTTTGCTTGTCTCATTACTCTTGAGTGGAACTCAGTCCATTTTGACCAACAAATTGGTTATTTACTTGAAAAAAGTCAAAATCCTTTTCTAAATGCATTAGCTGTTAAGTGTGAAGGAAATTTGGTACCAAATCTTGCAAATCAATCTAGGAATAGTTAAGGTTGGATAATTTAGACTTACCTAGGCATAACAAACATTCATCAATCAATCAAAGTCAGTCTAAACTCACCAGGGTCAACTTTGTTCAAAATCTATTCAAAGTCAAAATTGCATACCAGGTTTTTGACCAATTTTCAAATCAGTCTCTAGTGTTCATTACTTGTTGGAAATACAAAAACTTTGTTGATTTGTGTTGTCACCCAGCTTGTTCACAAATCTCAAAAAGAAAATTGGATTTTGGAATTCATTTACTTATTGAAAAGCAGTCTTGAAGTTGACTATTTTGTCAAAATGTCCCCTGCATCTCAGGTTTTTAGGATAATTAGATTGCTTGTAGATTGCTCATAGATTAGTGTTAGGTTTAGATCTTTGTAGGATTAGATAGCCCCCTAGGTAGGTTATTTAGGACTGCTTTTAGTTTAGACCAAGTTGCTTATTTAGTGCTTAATATTGAGCCCTCTTTAAGACTCTTTTGGACTGCTGCTACTGTGGCTCTTGTTCTTAAGCAAAACTTGACTGATTATTATTTTTGTTTGATTCTGCCATTAAATTTGTTGTTGTAATAATTTGTTAAGTTCTTGTTTGTGTTTAAGCTTATTGGCTTATTTGGTTAAGGGGTATGGTTTAAAAAGCGCAAAGCTTTCATTTCAAAAAGAAGAAAAAAAAAACTTGATCATCAATCAGTTAGATTTTGAGAAGTTTGTTATAAGTTTAGTTTTGTGAATCTGTTTTCATAAAAAAAAGTGAGTCAGTATTTGTGTTTGTGTTGATCAAAGGAAAGCAAAAAATGAAAAATAAAAATTGAACAAAGTTGCAAAAAGTGGAGATTCGAACCCCTGACCACTAGCACACCCACGACTTAACACAAACACTCCCTTGCCAGTAGCTCTGGTGCACCAGTTCCAACCTTCTTTGCATAATCAAATCTTTTGTAGTGTTTTTAGATAATAAGCCTAAGTAAGCTGTCTAGCTTATTCCTGGCTTATTCGTTAGCTTTTTCCAACTTTTTTATTTTTCCCTCATTCCTTATCAGTAAATTTAATTTCCCAAAAATTTTCATAATTTTCTAAAATAGTTTAGTATTTTTTATAATTTAGTTTAGTAAAAATAGATTTTAATCAATATTAATTAAATAAAATGTCAAAAAAAATAATTTTCTTTTTCCTAAAAATTTCTTTTGTCTTCTAGTACATTAGAAAATTATTCGTAAACCCGTAGGACGATTTTTGCTTAACTTTCACGTTTTATTTTACGCGTTGACGTTTATTTTAATAAACATCACGTTTTTAATTTAGCTTACGTTTTAGGATTCTCGATACCTAATTATGTTTCCCGTAGTGTTTTAGGATTTCCCTAGTTTACTAATTGCCTTTTGTTTATCCTTATGTTAATTTATTTTCACTCTCGTTTGTTAATTTTCAAATTTTGTTAATTTAACGTATTACAAAACCAAACAATCCTTCCAACATAAAAGATTTTAATCTCGATCTCACTCGAAGCTTTCCATTCAGACCTCGTTGGGGTACGACCCGGGAAATCACTTCCCGGTCTCACAATTTAAATATCACTTTCACAAGTTTTGCGAGGTAATCTTTTTCCTAAAAGGTTTACTCGTATAACTTCATGTCTATTTGTCTCACGATAAATTAGACCTCACATTTGTTGATATATTGATAAATTGTTTTTGCACTCACCAAAACACAACGAATCAGTGGACTTAGCCCATTTTAGTTATCTTATGCATCAAGCTATGTATCCTATTTATTTGACTTAATGCAAATTATTCATGATGGAGTTTTATCAAATCTAATAATAAGGAGGCCGAAATTTTTTCCTCAAACTAACAAAATAATATAACTAAAACTTTAAATGATAGGTTCTAAGAGCACTTGGTGTGATGAAGAGCCAAAGTTACTCATTCGGGGCCCACGGGGTGCCACATCACTTTAACAAACCTGCACAACTAACCTCCACTAACAACTAACATCAACTTACTCATTTGGGCCCACCCTCACTCACAACTAACATCACCTTAATGTCTCCATCAAACAAAAGTACAACTTTTACCCTCGTCGTGTAGACGACGAGGGTTGGAATGGCGAGAAATAAAAAAGGGGGCGGTGTCACGGCGAGGCACAACAAGGGTGCCAAGGTGGCATGGCGAGCCACAACAAACATCACACCAGGTGCTCTAATGATCACACATTGGGTTACAAACTTAAAATTTTTATAAAAAATAAAATAAAATAAATTAATAAATGAAAAAAATGATAACTAATAAAAAAATATTAGATGAACCTTGTGCATGAAATGGTGTTAAGCTTCTCGTAACTCTTATGCCATCTAAAGGTTGAGAGGTCATTTGTCTATAGTTCATAGGCTTAAAAATAAATAGTAAAGAGATTTGGCGTGTTGGAGGAGGGCGAGCAACCCTGGATCCCCACTGTCTTTGTCACTGCGAATCGGTCTGAATAGGTGGTACCCTTTTTCTGAACATAAAAGTATGTTCCGGTATCAGACAGGATTCCGGTGCCAGGATCCGCTATCGAGAAAAAGGTACATATTCAAGGTTTTCCATTTTTTAAAATCAAAGTAAAAGTAAAGCTACTAAAACAAACCAAAGAATATATATATATATATATATATATATATATATATATATATATATATATATATATATATATATATATATATATATATATATATATATATATATATATGTATGTATACATGTGTATGTATATGTATACATGTGTACGTATATGTATACATGTGTACGTATATGTAGACATGTGTACGTATACGTAGACATGTGTACGTATACGTATACATGTGTACGTATATATATATATATATATATATATATATATATATATATATATATATATATATATATATATATATATATATATATATATAGGTAGGTTTGGGTTAAAATAAAAATGGAATTAAAATAAAAAGTGTAGGAAGGCCCTATAGCCCGCCACCTGTCCAATTAGTCTGCCCCCTTTTTTAATACCTACCTACAAGGGTATTTTCATCATTTACATCCAACACTATAAAAATATTTTTTCTTTTCTTCATTCATTCTAAGTTTCTCATCCCGCCTTCTCTCTCGTTTCTAGCCTCCCGCCTTCTCCATAACTTTTCTCAGTGTTCACCATAACTTTTCCCAGTCTTCACCAACACCTTCCCCACCTTTCGTTGGCACCTTCGCCACCTTACCCGTTGTTAACTGCCGACAACCACCGTTTGATGAGTGTTCATCATCATCATCATCAACATCATCATCATCATCATCGAATAATGAAAATCATCAACGAATTATATATCACTAATGAATAATGATAGTAAGATATATTATTTTTCAAACTTTTTTGTTACTTTACTTTATGTTAATTCGAGTTTGTAATTAGTTAATATGTTTTTTTTGTTGATTGTTAGTATATTTAGTTGATATGAAACATTCATTCAGTAGGTGTTTGAGAAAAAAAAAACTAGGTGAAATATGTGTATATGAAAGCTACACACCAGGTGTTTGATAAAATGTCTACATGATGTTATATAACTGTGATGCACTAGTTTTGTAGTATGATGCACCACACTACAAAAGTATTTTAAAAAAGAAACGTTTTGACTGGTGAATACCATTGTATATATTCACTGTGATGCACCAGGTTTTTGTTATGTGATTGATGAAGCAAAAAGTGTACCGCTTTTGGGGGGTCATTAAAGGCCAAAGTCAAGATTATTTGATCAAATATTGCCCTAAATCGTTCCTTTTGTCATTTTAGGTACTTTTGAGAGGAATTTTAGAAAAGGAAGCATTTTAGACGTTTTGGAGCGAAAAAGTAAAGAAAATGACAAAGTCTCAAAATCATGTTGGAAATTGCACTTGACGGCGTCACATGTTGCTAGTGACAGCGTCATGAGTTGACAAAAGGGTGGATAAATCAATTACATGTGACGCGCCAGAATATTTTGTGAAGGGGTCGTGACGGCGTCACTTATTAAATTGTCAAGGCCATCAAGAGTAACTGCAAAGAGTGACAACCCAGAACCCATAAAGAGTGATGGTGTCAGAAGTGGATCTACACAATACGAGTTTATTTTGACGGCGTCACAAATTGATCTTGACGCCGTCAGGAGACAAAATCTATATATAGTTTTCTAGTTTTCATTCATTGTGTGCAACTTTCAAGGGAGTAAACCCTAGATGAATTTTACAGCTTTTTCAAGGGTTTCAACCCTTTGTTTCTTCCATGCTTAATTGAAGATAAGTCATTGATCAAAGCGTTCAATATGTCTATGTGTTGTTAGATTATATCTTACGCTTGTCTTCTCTTTAACATGCTAGGCTAGGTTTTCCTTGTGTTTGCTTAGATGTAATGAAACTTAGACATTGATTATGGGTTGGTTGTTTGTTTATAATTGTTGTGGATGAATGAATTCGATGTTAGGCTTAAGAAAACTAGCAGACTTCCAATTGGTAACTTGCTTGAACGTCTTAAGAAACATGATCGGAGGTGTACTACGATATTTTGATAGTATTTAATGCGTAGGTAACTACTAATGAGGCCATGTTAGGAGCTAGTAGTCGGCTCGACATAGGAAGAAGTAGAAGCTTATGGAGTTAGGGAAGATCGTACACGGCCCTACGAATGGTATTAAGGAATATAACCCGTCATCCATGCAATTGTAACAAACTAATCAACCTATAAAAGATAGCTAGGGAGTAGTGAAATCTAAGTAAACATAATTTTCTCTCATTATTGTTTACACCACAAATTAGTTTAAGTTTATTTTATTTTATTTTGATTGCATCTTTAGTTATTTGGGTTAGTTGATTAGCAACTAATTTCGCACACTCCTTCCAAAACCGAGATTTTTACTTGCTTTCCATAAAATATAAAAATACAAAAAGAATCATCCCTCACCTCTAGACCTAGTTTTAGTGAGTTTTAACCCTAGCGAACACTATTCTTTGAGTTGAACGATCAATCCTCCGGTACTTGTCACTATACTATACTACAACGAACAAGTACACTGCTTGGTGGGGATCGAAAGCTTCTCAAGATCCCTTGAGAGGTAAAACCTTTTGTGACGGTGCAATTCCACGCATCAAGTTTTTGGCGCCGCAGCCCGGGGAATAGTTATTGTCTAGGTTAAAATTTCTTTTTATTAGGTCTACTTGCTAGATTCCTTTCTGGCAAGATTTTTTTTTTATTTTATTTTTATAGGTTTCTTTAGTCTATCTTTTTCTTCGTTCCTTTGTTCGTAATCTTTGCCATCCACCATCATGGAAGGCGGTAATCTCTTTGATCCCATCAACCCACCACAACAAAACCATCTACAAAACCCACCACAACCAAACCAACCTCCTAGACCCTGAACTTTAGGGGAGTACTCCCGTCCTAGCCACCAAGGCTATCGAAACACCATTGAGCTCACTCAAAGAGCCAATGTGTCTCCCTTGCAATCCGACACCATCCGGTTGGTGCAAAGCGGATGTGTATTCCATGGACTTCGTTCCGAAGATCCTAATCAACATCTCAAGGATTTCCTCAAAATCGTAGATTCCATAGACCTAGATGTTGAAACTCGAGAGACGACCTGATTGCGTCTCTTCCAATTCTCTCTACGTGACCAAGCTATTCAATGGCTTGAGCGTTTACCCGCGGGGTCCTTCATCTCTTGGGATGATCTCACCACTCGTTTCCTTGCTCAATTTTTCCCACAGGGGAGAACTATGAAGATTAGAAATGACATCTTGATGTTCCAACAATGTCAAGGTGAAACTCTCTATGAAGCATGGACTCGTTTCAAGGACTTACTCCAAAAAATCCCTCATCATGGCATAGATCTTTGGCTACAAGTCCAAATCTTTTACGACCATGTCGACTTCCATACCAAACGTGCCATTGATCAAGCCACCGGTGGTTGATTGCGTGACAAAGACGCCAAAGAGTCGTGGGAAATCATTGATGAACTTGCATTCGATGATAATGTGTTATGGGAGGTTGCCCATGCCGTAGACTCTGTCGTCAATGCAATCTCATTATCAGGAGGGACCACTCAACTTTCCGAAGAAAACATCTGCGAACTTGAGAAAAAAGTTGACTATCTCATGGAAAAACTAAAAATTTCTTTAAGTCCTAGACAGGCGTCGGTTAACTCTATCTCAAACGTAAACTGATGAGTGCTCAAACACTCATCATTTTTGGTCAATCTGAACTGCAAAAACATACAAAAACACTCAGAAATGCATCATAATACTGAAAATATTTCATTGTGTTTTATATGTTTCAGATGCAAAATGAGTAAAAACAAATGAAAAACGTACATAGTTTGCAAAATTGGCAGTTTTAGTCCCCCAACTTTCATAAAATGACAAAACTAGTCCCTGGCCATTCAAAATATGGAAAATTATCACTAAAGGTCCTTTTGAAATCATAAGTTGTCATATTTAGTCCTTTGGTGAAAAATCTCAAAAGTTTTGTAAATTTGCAAATTAGTCCCTGGAGTTTCAAATTTTGGCAAGATTGGTCCCTGGTGGGATATTTTTGAAAGAAAAATCACTTTTGGTCCCTGGAAAGTCACAAGTTTCAGATTTGGTCCTTGGTGTGAAGTTTGGAGAAATTACAGTTTGGTAACTTGGCAGATTTGGTCCTTGGGATATTTAAAAATGGAAAAATCAACAAGGGTCTTTGGAATAATGAATATTTGCAAAATTGGTCCTTATGATATCTTTGGAAGTTTGGCAATTCAGGTCCCTACAATTCAGCAATTGCAATATTGGTCCTTGTGTTTTATCTACTAATCAAATGGACCCTTAGTTATTATAAGCTCAAACTTAAAAATAAAAATAACCAAACACCCTCACTAGCCCAAACCAAACCGGCCCACTCCCACTCCCTTTTAATATTACCCAACTTTGACCTCAGTCAAACCCCCAACTGTCCACTGTTCACCCCCCACCTTCTTCCCCCGTGTCCAGGTCCTGTGTTCCCCCCCCCCCCCTCCCACCATTTTTTCACCAACTCCACCTCCAACACTCCAACCTAATTAATACACCCAACCAAACCCTCTCCTTATTTATTATATCAAACCAAACACCATAACCTGCCAAACTCAGTTTTCCCGCCAAAAACATTTTGAAGGGCTGGGATTGATTTGAAGCTATCCAACGGTTCCAATGCAAGTGGGAAAGTCTTTGAGGACCTCCAGGGCTTATAAAAGAAAAGAAAAAAGAGAAGAAAATTATTAGTTAGTGTAGTGTAGTTAATTAGCTTATTTTAATTTCGATGTAATGTAATTCTAACTCTTAATTGTACTTTTTAGTTTAAAAACATTGTAATCACTCTTTTTAATGCAAGTAAAATCTTATTAAACCTTAATTTCAAGCTTTCATGTTCCAAGTTTAGATTTTGCAAATTCTAGTGAATTATTGATTTCACTGAATTTTGAGTAAAAGTTGTGAATTGTTGTTTCATAAGCTAGCTTTAAGTCATTCTTTTAAGCTTAGGTCAGTGTTTAAACTAGTACTACTTCAAAATTTCAAAGAAAAAAATAAGGAAGAAAAATCATTTGAAAAGTAAAAATATGGTTCACTAGTTTCATAAGCTTCAATAAGCTTTAATTTAAGTTTCTACAGGTTTACATAAGCTCTGTATAGCTTATTGTAAGCTTGTTTGTGCTTATTCAGTGCCAATTTCCCACTTTTGGAAAAGTCAATAAGTCAACTGCTTATTGAAATAAGCTTGGGGTGCTATTTCTTTGCAGCTGATGGTAACTAGAACCTCAAATCTTTGCTCTGAGCTCAATGTAGATCTAATTTACCCTGGTGTAAGCAGGAAGCAGTTGTGAGTTGTTACCTTTTCTTTGCTTGATTTTTGAATTTCATTCATAAAAGTACTTAATCTCTTTGAGCTGTTTATTGTGATTGCTTTCTGTTAAATTTAGTTGCATTCAGTCTCATTAGCTTATATACTAGGTTAGAGTCAGTAAGGATTGCCTCAGTCACCATTTTCCTCACTAATACCATAATAGACATAGTTAAGGGGGTGTTTGGCTCAGGGTAATTCCCTGAGTTGGAGGTTGATTTTGCTAGTACCTGTAGTTGAGACATTTCTAACTAGGTTTTTATGGGTTGTTAAAACCATAACCTTGAGTCCTTGCACCCAACAAGTCAAAATCACAAAAAAATCCCCCTCACAGTTAACTGTGAGGGGTTCGGGATCTCAAATCCATCATTGTAGCTACAATATTTGTTTATTAAGTATAATCTAGTTTAAATATATCTTGTTACTATATTTATAATCAGTAAAATGTAATCCAAAGTTCAAAAAAGTCAAAATTGCTAGTTCATAAGAAAAGTCAAATTTGCACTTTCTAAATTTTTTCTAAAAGTTGAAGGATTTTTAGTGAATTTTCTACTTAGATTCATGGGTTGAAACTTGTTCCTAATCATACCCACCCAGCTCATCTTCAAAATCCCATAGTTCCTATAATTTTGTGATTTTTCTACTTGGCTCCACACACCTCCAAAGTAGGCTGAAGGGGAGGGTATTCCCCTGCTGCAGCAGACCCCTCCACCACCACCACCACTTTGGTGGTGGTTTTTAGCCACCTCAGTGGGTCCCACTTGGCTATTTTAGGTTCTTTGAACCCCTCTTCTACCCCTCTCTCAACATTGACCATTAGTTTGACCTTAGGACTTGTGGACCCCACCTGAATCAACCTCCAAACCTTGTCCCATTCCTGATGGACTGTTTAGTTTTTGGATTAGCTTAATCAACTTATTTGGCTTATTCAGGGCTTGTGCTTGTTCCTTAAATCTTATTTTGGTCCAATTCACTGATTTACATCTTATTTCACCCTTGTGGGCCCCACCTAGGTGCTTACATCAGCTTTTCCCTTGACAGTTGACCAAAGTCAACTATCACACCTTTAAGCTTGTACTTTGCTTAATTTTAAGTTCCACAAAAGTTGTTTTTATAAAAGTTTCATGTTTTTAGTTGTAAAATAGTTTTCCAAAAAGAAAATCTAGAAAATCCAAATTAATTTTAAGTGATAGTTTCTATTTAATGTAATTTGAATTTTTAATTTTCATTTTTAGATTTTTGTTAATATTTAGCATTTTTATATTTTTCTTAAATTCCTTTCATATTAAATTAATTTTAGTAATTTTCTCAGATTTTTATTTTGTCATTTAGTAATTATTAGATTTAATATTAGTTTTATTAATAATTAATTAATAATTAAGTTTTAAATAGCATAATTAGTTTTTATTAAGTAAGACCTAGTTTTTATATTTTTCCTAGCTTTTATATGTTATAGAAAATTTTTTATGAATTTTCTTATAATTTTTACTGTTCATTTTCTATTTTTTATAATTTAAAATAGTTTAATTAGGTAACTAATATTTAATTAGTAATTAATTAATAGAAAAATCACAAAAAGACAAAAATACATATTTTTAGTTTTAAAATTTGTTTTTAGTTATTTTATAATTTTAGAAATTAAATTTTCACTTTTCTAGTATTTAATTAATATTATATTGTATTTAAGAACTTTAAATATTAATAATTAGTAATAATTAGTATTAATTAATAATTAATAATTAAATAGTGTAAAAATTATTTTTCTTTTTCTAAAAATTTTCTTGTATCCTTAGGTTTGTAAAAAAGTCATTTTCACCCCCTGGGGGTTTTCAGATTTCACTTTTCACGTTTTATTTTGTACGTTCGCGTAAATTTAAACTGAACGTACACGTTTTTAGGTTTTAAACATTTCTGGTTTTTCTAATTTTCCAGTCTTATTCATATAGCGTATTTAAGCTATTTCTTCGTATATTCCTTAGTTCAAATAATTCACAACCCATTTCCCGTCCAGATTCACCCGATCACAGACCCGTTTAATAACCATTCACACCTCGTCGGGACATAACGACCCGGGGAATCCCTATATTCTGCGGAGTATTGACTCTAGGCTATTTGACCTTGTTGACCATATACTTGGTCAATTTAGGTTGACCGTTTGGGGCCAGTCATAAACCCAACACCGTTGTCTGAATCACCCCTTAGAGAGAATGCCGAAACCTTTCAAAAATATGCTCGGCCTTATTCTCCTCCTCAAAACCTCAGCCCGAAATTCGAAACTCGAATGAGAGAATATATGTCCACTCATTCTGAGCGATTAGCAACATTCGAGGAGGCAGTCTATAGACAAAAGGAGGAGATGCAAGAGAAAATGATGGAGATGATGAGCTTATTAGAGGAATACTTAAACATAAAGAATTCGAAAAAGGTGTTGTTAAGAAAGGAAGACGTCACACCCACTACCAAGTTTGTTAACTCTATCTCCATTATCCACGAAGGCAATGAAGAAATGGAGACCCCCATTGCACAAACCATTGAGGAACCCCCAATATCCCAATTATTAGGATATTATCTAAAGCATTAGATAAATGAGAAAACAATAACCAACTGGATAGAAGGCGACGGACTTAATCGATCTTCCAAAAAGGACTCTGAAGGAGAAGAAGTAGGGGAGGATGATTATGACACTGTGCCTGGGGGACCGATATACGAAAAGTTACTTAAGCAAAAAGTGGCTATGAAGCAGATGGCTTATAGGAACTTTGAAATACCCACTAGCATTTGGAAATTGCAATATTTGGATGCTTTCGCCGATCAAGGATCAGAGGTGAACCTGATGCCTTTGACTATCTATACCCAACTCACCAATGAAATGCTAGCCACCACCCGCGTTAGGCTTTCTTTCGTTAGTCACGCTTATGTGTATCCTTTAGGAATTGGAGTGGATGTGCTAGTCAGTGTCGCAGATTTCATGTATCCTGTCGATTTCATGATTATCGATGATAAAGAAAATGGGTATATGCCAATAATCCTTGGAGCACCATTCCTTACCACAGTAAGAGCTATTATCAAGTATGAAAATGGGGAAATTGAACTTAAGTCAGGAAAAAGAAAGATTCACTTCCCCATGACCCCAAGATATGTGCGAGAAAGCATGATGGAAAGGAGGCTCAAAAATAACGCCGACAAACAGCATAATCATGTCCAAGAAAAAATCCTTGCATGGGAAAAAAGGATTAAAAGCTACAAAGAAACTACGTTTGAGAGATGCAAAGGTAGCGATAAAGTTCCTATCGAGTTCGAGCGCAATCAGCCGATAGAGAATCATACCCCATTCATCGAAGGAGACTTAGTACTCCTAAGGCATTTAGGGATGAAGGAGCCTCCCGATAAATCAAACTCTTGGTGGTATGGACCATTCACGATCAAAAACTTAGGTCACAATGGAGTAGCACTCTTGAACAGCGAAAGGGGTGGGGAGATAACTATAAATATCGAACGGTTGAGAATCACCCGAATGACGCGGATTCTGTTGATAAGGATTACATCATATTGCGAGACGAGGTCACGTAATAGCCCGTGACCTTGAGTCTAGCTACAAGACTCGTAAATAAAGAAAAACGCTTCTTGGGAGGCAACCCATGTTTTATTTGTTTTGTTTGATTGTTTGTTTGTTTGATTTTATTTGTTTCCGTATGCATGCTTTATTTTTATTGTTTGTGGATCATGTTTTATAATAAATTGTGAAAATGCTTTACCTTGTTGTTTTTCTTAACTTCATAAAAAGGTATTTCGCAAAAGATAAGTGTAAGGGAAATCTAAATTTGTTTTAAGAACGTAATTAGACATGAACTACAACAATATTAAATGAACATGTATAGTAGTATTTGTTTGAGTCAAATGCTTGTATCGAGTCATAATGATGTTTTGCAGGAAATTCCAGGATTTAAGGCATGAGTTTTTCCAGAAATTTTCCGGAAACTTAACAAGAGATTTCTGTCAGAACAATCTGACGACGTCAGGATTAACACCTGACGACGTCAGGTGTAAAATTCTGAAAAATTTTGCAAGTTTTGTTTTTCTAACGGAGTCTTAAAGTTTTTGTTAATTCTTTAGTTTTATAAATTCTAGGAAATCTGCAAACATTCATTCCACAAGCATTATATCCTTATATATATATATATATATATATATATATATATATATATATATATATATATATATATATATATATATATATATATATATATATATATATATTGCCGCCGATTTTACGCGAGGTTGCCACGATTGTTTTCTCAGGTTTAACAGGTTATATTGGACAAGAAGATGATTTATTATTTCGGAAGGGAAGCTTTCAACGTTCATTTTCTTGGAGGAGGATTTAACCATGTTATCCATTTATCCACATCGAACGAATCAGGGGAGTATTTGTTTTCATTCTTTTACCTTATTTACTTTTACATCTTTTTATTGAACATTGGGACAATGTTCCGCCTAAGTGTAAGGGGAGGGTAAATGATGATACCTTGGAGAATACAATTACGCTTGAGTTTGTTTGTTCAATAGTAGGTGTGTAATAAAACTAAGAGAAATACTTGTTAGGGTAATTTTAGCGCCAAATTTAAATTTTTTTACAACATTTACTAGTGAAGCTTTAGCCTTAATGAGCGTCTCATGGATAGGAGTTGTATGACTAGTACAAAAAACTGTACCACTCAAAAAACATTTTCCACCCAAATATGTGAGGCTCGCCCCTAGATTTGTTAGGAAAAGCATTCATTATTAGTGCTTATGAGTGTACCAGTAGTACTTAGATTATAGAACTTGCGTTAGTGATGTATCCCGAGACCGCTAGTGAGACTACATTCGTGTAGTAGGATTTACTACATGATAAGAGGCATTAGGATCACCCTTGTGTTAAACCCGTATCATAATTACTTGACCAATAAAGTCATAACTACTTGACAAATAAAGTCAATTAATTTTTCCCCTACCTTTTCGTTGTACTCATTTTTAGTACACGATACCCCTAGTACACCCCTCCGAGCCTATCTTTTTCGTTTCTAACTTTAAGCATTTTACTTAAAGGAAGAATTTGTTAACAAACCACCCCAAATGCACACCCAAATTGCCTTAGCCTTCCTTGTATGCACTCATCTTTTGTGCATTATTGTTACATGTTTAAACCCTTAGTTAATTGTCTAATTGATTACATGGTTGCTAAGTCGAGTCATATATTGTACATATTGTTTTGGGACGATTGGGACTCATGGGTAAAGTACTTGTGCGTTAATCTTAAAAAGTACTCCAAGTGTTTTGATTATCTTGATTCGAGTCATTAGAATAGTTAATTGTAAAGTATGTAAAAGTTCAAGTGTAAGGGGAATGCAAATTCCCTATGATGTATTATTTTGGATGGTAGGGTAAGAGTGTACGCAAAAAAAAAATAAAAAAAAAAACAAAAAAATATACGGACTACCATCCCGTTTCCTTTTATGTTTATTAGTTATGATTAGCTTAAGTCGAGTTGAGTCTTAGCTTAGCAACGCCACATTGTACATGTAATTGGCCAAGATGATTAACTCGCCACCAGTAAATATTGCATTTATCCAACAAAACCGTGTTTATCATATCCCTACACCTCACGTTATAACCCTTTAAAAGACCTCTTTGATAGCTTATCCTAGGTGCTTACGCCAAGTAGTGGAGGTTTGATCCTTTCCCAAGCCTATGGTAATCTATTTGCTATGACAGGTAGTGAGAGATGTTTTCCATTTCCATATTGTGATATATACTTTATTAGACCCGAGAGATGTGAGTATCTAAACACTATTTATGAGGTGCTAGTGTATAATTTCCATGCTTGTTTTTGGTTGAAGTGGAACGATTATTTGTTGTAATTACTTTTATATTACTGTTAAATGACCCCTAACTTGTATTTTGATTAGAATAAAAGCGCATTTGCTTGTGGACAAGCAAATCTCAAGTGTAAGGATATTTGATGAAGTGAAAAATGTATCGCTTTTGGGGGGTCATTTAAGGCCAAAGTCAAGATTATTTGATCAAATATTGCCCTAAATCGTTTCTTTTGTCATTTTAGGTACTTTTGAGAGGAATTTTACAAAAGGAAGCATTTTGGACATTTTTGGAGCGAAAAATTGAAGAAAACGACAAAGTCTCAAAATCATGCTGGAAATTGCACTTGAGAGCGTCACATAGTGCTAGTGACGGCGTCATGAGTTGACAAAAGGGTGGATAAATCAATTACACGTGACGCGCCAGAATGTTTTGTGAAGGGGTCGTGACGGCATCACGTATTAAATTGTCAAGGCCATCAAGAGTAACTGCAAAGAGTGACGGCCCAGAACCCATAAAGAGTGACGGCGTCAGAAGTAGATCTAGGCAATACGAGTTTATTTTGGCGGCAAGTTCACGGCGTCACACATTGCTCTTGACGCCGTCTGGAGACAAAATCTATATATAGTTTTCCAGTTTTCATTCATTGTGTGCAACTTTGAAGGGAGTAAACCCTAGACGAATTTTACAGCTTTTTCAAGGGTTTCAACCCTTTGTTTCTTCCATGCTTAATTGAAGATAAGTCCTTTATCAAATCATTCGATATGTCTATGTGTTGTTTTACTATATCTTATGCTTGTCTTCTCTTTAACATGCTAGGCTAGGTTTTTGTTGGTCCCTTTTACTTGGTTAACTATAACTACAAAGCTAAAGTAACCAAGTTCTATGACATTTTGACAAAGATGTATAAAAGATTAACAATAAAGTAACGTAAATATAAGAGACAATATTTTCCAACGTTTAATTCTTTATTAGAAGTTAATCAAAAAGAATCGTACCCAAGTGTTTGCGGAATAACACTTGGGATTGAAAACGACAAGTATGGTATAGACTCCTCACTAAACTCAATCAACGTTGAGTAACAACTTTTAGGACCCACTGAGCTATCTCAGGGGTTATGTTGTTATTTGGAGGAGTAAAAGTGGTTTGTTAATGCTTTGCATTAATTGCACAAACTTGTCAACTTTTACTCCTCTCTTATGCTACCTATTTATACACAAGTATAGAACAACTAGTTATACATTGGACATAAAGCTTCCTTAAAAATATCTTGAAAGATATTATTCTTTTGGCAAGGAACCTTCATTGAGTTAAGTCTAAAAGGCACTTTCTGATGACAGCTTGGTTTTAGCCATTTGAGGAAAGTTTGACCTTAAAGTGATAAAGCACTTTAGTGAAACAGATCAAACTTTCCCGCCCAGTCCCGCCGAAACTTCAGTCTTCTAGTCATCAGTCTTCAGTACCATGAAGTTGTTGAGGAGTCATGGGGTTCAGTGAGTTATTGTCATCCTCACTGAACCCATCACCTTCTTCTTGGCTTAGATCACACTTCACTGAGTTCCGCCTCACTGAATGGAGAACCTTTCTTCTTAGGCTCGGTCTAAGCATCCTGAAGATGACTCACTGAGTTACTGTTCACTCAGTGACTTGTTTATACTTAGGTTATTTTACGTTCAAATCCTTGTTTGAAGAGGATCGGGGAATTCAGCGACCCAACAATCTCCCCCTATTTGAACATACAAATAGCCTAAGTGTTTCTTAATTCAGTGTGAGTTGGTAGGGGTCTTCATCTCTTACTGAATGTTGCTGTAATTCTAAGTAGGACACATAATTTTAAACAAAACATCAAAGTTTATTCATAGCTATTACATTATCCTACAAATTACAAACAAAATAAAGATAGTTGTTGCAGATCAGATGTTCAGATGATAGCCAAGTGCCTCAAGCTTAGCTTTCTTTGATCTTAGCAAGTGTTTCTCAGGATGCTCCTCAATCATAGCCCTAAGGTCCTGACAGAACCTTTGGTTTTCAGCACTTCTTACAGGAGAAGCTAACATCAGGTACATTAACATTGCCTTGACCCCTGCCTTGTCCATATCGGACCATCTTTGGAAAGCAGGGTTTCCATATTCATCCATAAAGCATAGACCTCTTTCAGGGTGTTCAAACACAACGTTGTCCATGAAGGAGATTCCTTCAGGAATGGACCTGTCACAATCCAATCCTGGGACCTTGATCTCTGGCTCGGATTCAATGTGCTTCCTTTTTCTCTTGGTGGCTTTTGATGGAGCAGTTCCTGTTGTTGGAGCAGGAAGAAGGGGGGAATATTGAGGGCTTCAGGCATTGCGCTCAGTCTGTCATACCTTTCCTTTAGTGACTTGAGAAGGTCGTGTACTACAACATTGTTTCTCTTGGCAATGATGGGACGGAGTTCATCAAGTTCAGTAATCCCAAAGTCAGCAAATTTGAATGGGTTATGAATGTCAATAACACTTTTATCAGCCCCCTGAAGACTGTGACCATTACGGGTTTGGTGTTCCTGTGGATTTTAATGTCAGTGATGGTTTCAGGCTTCAACCTTTCCTTCATCACCCAATGATATCTTTCAACCCTAGTCTTTCTGATTTGAGCATCCCTTTTCAGCTTTGCTTCCCTTTCCCTTTTAAGAGCATTCATCTCTTCTTCCTGAGCCTTTTTAAAGGCTGCACCAGCTTGCGCATGTGCTAGTGCCTTAGAATCTAGACCAATCTTTTCAGCTTGCTTATGAACAACCTGTATCAGTTTAGGCTTGCTCAATCTCTCTTCTTCAGCTACCTTTGCCAATTTCTCAACTCTTTCCATGTGGGCTTGTATTTGGTCGTGGGTGAGTTGATAGACTTTTCCATTGATTATATACGGGACCGTGATTGGTTCATCAGGATTGACTCTGATCATTGTGGAGGCAGGTTGGAGCACAGTTGTAGGTTCAGAGGTGGTGGCAATACATTTTCCTCTGTCCTGAATGAGAGTGGAGGAGGCTGGTTCCTCTTGAGGTGGAACTTCGGTGATTGGTGTGGCTTCAGTGACATGCTCCCCCTCAGTGTGAGAGGGCTGTCCAGCTTCTTGTTCATCAGTAATAGGGGTTTCAGGAACATTCTCCCCCTCAACAATTGCCGGAGCTGCAGTGATGGCAAGTGTTGGAGTTACTGAAGATGAAGTAGAGGTACCCTTGAAGACTTGACACATTTCCGTCATCATTGACTTGATCTCCGCAGTATCCTGATGGATGATAGATACCTTGGAGTCAAGTGCAGCCTGAGAGTTTTCAAGGGCAGTCATTCTGGATCCCATTGTCCATGCCAGAGAAGTGGACTTCAGGGATTGAGCTGTCACTGATGCTTCCAACTGAGTGAAGGAAGACTTGAGAGACTCCACCGTGGAGCTGAGATTCTGAACATTGGAATCCTTTATCAAACCAAGTAACTCAGTAAGAGCCACCGTGTTTAACTGGTACGTCTCAGATGCCTGAAGTAGTTTCTTGTTGAGCTCAGGATCATTCTTGACTGATTCTTGAACCGACTTAACCCCATTAGTCAGTTCTTTAAGGGATTCCAAAAATGAGTTGATGTGAGAAGCCATTTGTGTCAGGGAGTAGGTGACAGTAGAATTTTGCTCCCTGACATCATCGTTGTATTCTTCAACAGCATCTTTGAGGAGGTTATAGTGGACTGCTTGCTCGGTATGCATGTCAAACACCTCTTCAGTGACCCCCTGTACAAAACATTGGTCATTTTCTTGATGAATCTTGTGAAGGCTTTTTTTGTGAGAGGAGTTTGATCGTCTCCTGAGGTTTCTGGCTCGGAATGTGTTTCATCTTCATCATGGTTAGAGGCTTGAGGAGACTGAGTAACAGGTTCAGGGACTGTCTCCTCAACCTCCATATCATCTCTGGCCGTGAAGACTTCCTCGTCACTGTTATATTCATCATCAGAAAATAGGACAGCCTGAGCATCTGCCAGGGAGGTAATCTGCAACAAGTGAAGGTTATTCGGCTCCTCTTCAAAAGAATATTTGCCTTCGTTTTGGCCAGGTCCTGACCCCTCAAATCCGGTAGGTTGGGTTTTACCTACCTGGTCTTTAAGGCTAGTTCCCAAGTTATGCGCACCTCCGGGAGTGGTTATGGGTTCCATATCAGCGGGTGGTTTATATCCCTCTGAATCTTTGTCCCCCGTGACCCCTTCAGAAACTGGTGGGTTTTTCTCAGTGTCATCCTGAGGAGTCTTGAATGTTGTGTCCCTATCAGCGGGTTGTTTTGTTTCCCTCTGAGTCTTTGGGATGAGTTTTTGTGCCCTCGGACAAAAGCGTTGTTTTGCGAATGTCCTCATCAGGTATCTGAGTGGTTATGTCCCCCTTTCCAACAGGCTTGTTCTGGCCTGTTGAAGATTTAGGAATGTGAACTCCCTGATGCTTGGGTTGTGATTGACCCGAGCGTTTATCGGGATGTGATTGTTTGTGGACCCCCTTCTCAGTGGAGTAGTGCTGCCCCACCGAGGATTTAGGATCCCTTACTCCCTGAGACTCTGGTTGTGATTTGCCAGAGCCTTTAGCAGGATGTGAAGGTTTGGTTAGTTCCGGCTCCACTGTCTTGTTTATGACAGTAGAGTCTTTGGGAATGGGTATGCCCGAGGACACTGAGTGTGATGTCTCAGTGCCCTCCGTTGGCTTTTGTTGCAGGCCTAGTGACTGGGTTATTATTCTCATGGTGTCAGCAGTCAAGGGCGGTTGTGGTTGCCTCACGGTAGGCTTAGGATCAGAGGTCTCAGTGTCGAGTGACTTGGGTTGAGCCACCTTCCTGGACCCCTGTCCCTTCTTCCTCTTTACCTTCTTGGTGGGAGAGGGGACTGGTGAAACTTTATTGTCACCCTGGATAGCAGAACGCATATACATTGTCAGGGTGACAGGTGTAACCTCAAGAGGGTCACGAGAGTAATTTGCCTTGTGTAGGACATCAGGCTCAAAACCTGCTATGTCAGGCTTAACATACTCAGACCCAAGCAAGTCTTGTAGGGCACAGAAAACGAATCTAGGATATGACATGTGTTTTTGCCTAGACTTCCCCCTTAACTTTGCTATGAGGTACCTGAAGATGATTTCTCCAAGGTCAATCATTTTACCCTCAATGAGACAGAACACTATCATTGCCTGAGTAGTGTTCAATTGCTCAGTAGGGATTTATTTCCCCAAAGAACATAAATGACAAAAGTCATTAGAATCCTCCAGGGAGCTGGGAACCAAGTCTTTATTATAGGGGCTTTGGATAAGAGGGACCCTGGTGTCACCTCAGGGTGATTTTTGTCATAGGGTTCCAGTTCCAGTAAGACCTCCTTCACCTCTTCCTCCAGGGAGGTGGTCAGAAAGCAGTTCTGAAGGAACTTCACCACATCCCTGTATTCAGGGTACCCTTCAGGGTAGGCAAAGTTCCCCACCACATTGTTCTTGGTAAGGTCTACGCTTTCCATTTGGAAATCCACATTGGGTGCATATTTTATGACCTTAAGAAGCCATTTGGGTTAGATAAAAACCTGGTTTTTTTAAAATTAGGTATCAGTGAGGGAAACACACGCAGTTTTGAAAATGATTTGCAAGAGTTTTGTTATGATTTTAAAAGCGTGTGTGTGTTCCCCTTTTTTGTGGGGGTATTTATAGGGTGAGAATTAGGGTAGTGATGTTGCGGATACCAAAGGTTAATTTATTTAACCGAAACGGCATAATAATTTTGGTTTGATATCCGTATTAAATATCACAATTCCCATTACCCTATTTTCTCTCACATCGTGGATGAACAGTTGTGCGGCTCTGCAAATAATGCACTTTTGCAGAGTAAAAATCATCACAACTTTTGTGTGTGAGGGAGCATTTAATGCTCAGTGGTGTTTGGTGAGAGAGATGTGGGGGCCCAAGGAGTGGATGCCAGTTGTGTAAGTGACATATATTCCTATATTTAATAGGATTCAGTTACCTACCTGGGACATTAACTAACTAAATACTTTGAGCATTTAGTTAGGGTATTCAATGCCATTTTTCATCCTGAGCCCCCTGAATGAATTATCATTCAAAAAAAATTTCAGGAAGGGTGTGATCAGGGACCTAGAGAATTTACATCATGTTGGAACACTTTTGATCAGTTCCCTGATTCTATGTCCAACATGCCCAGTTCAGCTTTCAATCTTGTGAAAGTGGGTTCATCCAAAAGTTTAGTGAAGATATCAGCTAGCTGATACTCAGTAGGGATGAAATGTAGTTCAATTTCTCCATTAGAGATATGGTCCCTGATGAAGTGGTATCTGATGTCAATGTGTTTGGTTCTTTGATGAAGTACTGGATTGTTTGAGATGGCTATGACACTTGTATTATCACAAAAGATAGGTACCATCTTATACTGAATGCCATAGTCACTCAGTTGGCTCTTCATCCATAGTACATTTGCACAATATCCTGCATCAGCCATATATTCAGCTTCAGCTGAGGACATGGCCACTGACTGTTGTTTCTTTGGCCGGATCCTGAAGTACTTTTCATATCCATGTTACATCCTGCATAGTCAGAGTTAGTGTACCCTTTGAGATCAAATCCTGAACATTTTGGGTAATACAAACCAAGGTTTGGAGTACCCTTTTGGTACCTGATGATTCTCTTGACAGCAGCGAGATGTGATTCTTTAAGGTCAGCCTGGTATTTGGCACACAGGCAGACTGAGAATTGGATATCAGGCCTTGAGGCAAGTAAGTACATCAGGGAGCTAATCATTCCTCTATATTGGGTTTGATTCACTGATTTTCCAGTGAGATCAGGGCCAAGGTTGTTTGGAGGAACCATAGGAGTCTTTACTGAAGAGCAGTCAGTGAGCTCATACTTCTTCAGTAGGTTCCTGAGGTATTTTTCTTGGCAAATGGATATTCCTTTTTCAGTTTGTTTAATTTGGAGTCCAAGGAAGTATGTGAGTTCACCCATCATGCTCATTTCAAGCTTTGTGGTCATCAGTTTCTCAAACTATTTGCAAAGTTTGTAACTTGTTGAGCCAAAGATGATGTCATCAACATATACTTGGACAAGAATGACATCATCCTTTGTTCTGTAGATGAACAATGTGTTGTCAGTTCTTCCTCTGACAAACTTGTTTTGGATCAGGAAGGCTGAAAGAGTTTCATACCATGCCCTGGGTGCTTGTTTCAGTCCATAAAGGGCTTTGTTAAGCTTGTAGACATGGTTAGGGTATTCACTACTTTCGAAACCAGGAGGCTGTTGCACATAAACATCTTCTTTGATGTTACCATTCAGGAATGCACTTTTAACATCCATTTGGTAAACTTTAAAGTTCATATAAGTGGCATAAGCAAGGAAGATCCTGATGGCTTCCATTCTAGCAACTGGTGCAAAGGTTTCCTCATAGGCTATACCTTCCTGTTGATTATATCCTTTGGCAACCAGTCTTGCTTTGTTTTTGATGACTGCCATTCTCATCGGTCTTGTTTTTAAAGACCCACTTCATACCAATGATTAAAACACCCTGGGGGCATTCAACAAGGGTCATGACATCATTTCTGTCAAATTGTTCCAATTCATCTCTCATGGCCTGAACCCAACTTTCATAAGTCAGGGCTTCTTTAACATTTTTAGGCTCAATCTCTGAGAGATAGTCAGCATAAAGACATATATTGGCAGTGGCAGCCTTAAGTTTAGCAGCCTTGCTTCTTGTGAGCATGCCTTCAGTGGGTTCACCAATGATGTTCACAAGCTCAATGATTTTGGATCTAGTCCAGCTATCCTGAGGTTAGGGATAAGAATTTGAGCTTGAAGGAGCTTGATTAGGTTCAGACTTAGGAACATGAGGTAACTCATCATTATGTGCTTCAGTGACAACTGTAGGAACAATTTGTTCTGAGGGTTCCTGAACAATTTGTTCAGTGGTGTCAGTCTCATTTGAGACAGGCTGAGTTTCAATGAACTCACTGATAGGTGGTTGGGGAAGGTTGTGAGGGATGATGTAATAGGAGACGTCAGCATCAGCTTGGTATTGGGTTGAGGGATTGTTCTCAGGATGATACTCATCAGGAGGATATCTTGATGAGTCATCAATACCAATTTCTTCTACTGAGGAATTTGAGAACCTGATGGATTCAGTGCTCTCATCAACAGTAATGTGATAAGTTTCCTCAGTTTGTTGTCTCCTTGTGTTGAACACCCTGAAGGCTTTAGAAACCAGGGAATATCCCAGGAAGTATCCATCATCAGCTTTGGCATCAAATTTACCCAAGTGATCCTTGTGATTATGTATAAACACAGGACAACCAAATACATGAGAGTAGATGATGTCAGGAATCCTTCCTTTGAATATTTCATAAGGAGTCTTGTTATGCCTTTTCACAATGATTGACCTATTTTGAGTGTAGCAGGATGTTTTAACTGCCTCAGTCCAAAAATGTTTTGAGAGGACTGAGCCATTCAACATTGTTCTTGTTGCCTCAATGAGTGTTCTATTTCTCCTTTCAGCTACTCCATTTTGTTCAAGAGTATAGGGAGAAGTGAAATTTTGAGAAATTCCTTTCTCATCACAAAAACACTCAAGGTCTTGGTTTTTGAATTCAGTGCCATTGTCAGTCCTGATCTGTTTAACTTTGACATCATTTTGATTTTCAATGTTCCTGACAAATGACATGATGGTTTCAGCTGCCTGACTCTTCTTGGTCAGGAAGTAAACCCAAGTATATCTTGAGTATTCATCTACAATGACCAGAGTATACTTCTCATGGTGAATGGAAATTGGACTGACAGGTCCAAAAAGGTCCATATGAAGAAGATGTAGGCAGCTTTTGATGGAAAAGGTTTGTTTGGTTTTGAATGATGCCCTGTGGTGTTTTCCTTTTTCACAAGCAGAACAAGGCTTGTCTTTGGTATACACCAGGGATGGAAGGCCTAGAACTTTGTTCTGTTTGGCCAGGTTGTTGATGTTTTTGAAGTTGAGATGAGAGAGTCTCCTGTGCCATAGCTAGTTGATTGTCTCACTTGCCTTTAAGAATAGACAAGTCCTATTCTGAGTCAGGGATGACATGTCAAGGACATATACATCATCCCTCCTAGGGGCAATCAACACAACTTCCTTATTGGCATTAAAGATGGTCCCTCTCTTGTCATCAAACTCAACTATGTATTTGGCATCACATAGTTAGGAAACACTTATCAGGTTATACTTGAGACCATTAACATAAGCTATTCTTGTAAAAACTATACCATTGCAGTTTATTGAACCATAACCTTCAGTGGGAGCTGATGAGTTATCACCAAATACTACTTTGGGTCCTGGTTCTTCCACATATTTGTGTAGAAAGCTTTTCACACCAGTCATACTTCTGGAGCATCCACTGTCTAGATGCCAAGTAGGATCCTTGATGTGACCTTAGCTTCCACATGTTTTACATTTTGTGGAGGTTGATGCCTCAGGTGACTGAGAGGTGTTGGTTTGGTTTTTCCTTCTGGACTGAATCACTTTGTCATGTCCCCTGGTTTCATGGGAGGGATCTCCAGAGATGTCACAGCAATCTTTCATCATACAATCATTAGGAAGATGATCATTGAAACCACAATGAGGACATGGTGAGAAAGGCTTGGCCTTCAGTCTTTGTTTGGAAGGTGTGGCATACTGATAGCCTTGGTTTTTATAAAGACCTCTTGCTTTTAAAGAAGCAGTGTGAGAGATGTGATCACACGTTATGTGGTCCTCTTGTTTGCATATCATACAAAACAGGACTCTGTAGCATTTATCAGTGCTGTGATTTGGATAATTGCACAGCTCACATCTTCCTGAGGGTTTGGGTGTGGTCTTTGGTTTGGAAGAACCTGAGGATACTGAGGGCTTTGTAGATTTTGAGTCAGAGTTTTCCTCAGTAGACTCAATTTTCTCACTCAGCTTCCTTACAAGTTCAGCAAGCTGATCAACCTTTGAATCAGTGCTTTCTAGCTTCACTTCAGTAGTTACTGAAGGTTTTTGGTGTTCAGTGGGTGCAGGAGTAGGTCTTTTCAGAATAGTCCTTCCTAACCCTGATTTCTCTTTAGGAGAATGTGGTTGATAGACTAATGGTGCAAGGTCAGAATTGGGTTCCTCTCCCTGAAGTTGTTTCAGTGGAGGGAGTGGTGAATCAGACTTAGACTCAGTGATGGACTCAGTAGGACTAAGTTCATCAGTGACTCCTAGCCGCTCCTTAATAGCCTGACTTTCAGGCTCCAGGATTCTTCCAGTATTAAAATTTGGCATTTTACTGTCAGGATTGTTTCTTTTAATCCAATCACTGGGTTTGGGAGCAAGTTCTTTGCTAGAGAGTATGTTGGTTAATAGAAAAGTTGTAGAATGGCTACTCTCCCCAGAAACTTCAGTGAGTTGATCATCACCCAGACCTGCCTTTTTAGGGCTGGGTGTGAGACTCAGTGTTTCATAAAGTTTGGGGTTTTTCTGAGTCCATTTCCAAATAATTTCCTTTTCTTTCTTAAGTTCTTCCTGAAGAGCTTGATTTTGTTTTACAAGTTCAGAGTTTTTAATTTGAAGTGTAACACTTTCAAGCTTGGCTTGTTTTAAAGCAAGTAATTCATCTCTACAATGATTTAATTCAAAACTCAGTTTGTTAAATTTTGAAAACAAATTAAGTCTTTGCTCTTCAACATACTTAAGATCAACATTAATATAATCTAAGTAAGATTTCCAATCATCATTATCATCCATAGAAAGTAAAAGATTTACCTTCCTCATAGTGATGTTAACCCATTCACCATTTCTTGCATGACTCTTCCCCACAACAAGTTTGTTATCATCTGACAGAGCCATCAAGGCACTGATGTGAACTTCATCATCATCAGAGGACACTTCAACTCATCCCAGTCATATGTTTCAGCAACAAGCCCTTTGTTCTTGGCTTGAGTAGGCTTTGGAGCCTGAGGAGGCTGAGAGACTGTTGAGGATGATTCAAGAAGGGCAAGTTTAGCTTTTGCCTTTGTGTACTTGGATTCAAAGTCAATTTGAGGGACTTTTTCAAATCTTTGACTAGACTGAAGCATTTTTGGTTGAAATTTGTTGGGGCATGAAAAAGAGTTATTTCCTGAAAATTTGAAGGATGGTTCTGAGGTTGTTTTTAAAAAACAATCTTTAGCAAAATGTCCCATTTTACCACATTTGAAACATTCAGTATTATCATTTGCTTTTGAAGGGAATTTGTTTTTCTTAAAAAATCTTTTTGAATTAGCAAGGAGTGCTCTTTCATGAAATTCAATTTGAAGATCATTCAGGTACTCCTCACTAGTTCTTTGGTCAACCTCATCATCAGAACCATCCTAAAAATCCTGCACAACACCTTTAGAATAGAAAGCAGTTGATATGGGTGAAATTGTCAAGGCCTTTTTGGTCTCCTGAGCTTTACCAGGGTATCTCCTGGTGATAAGATTGTCTTCATAGACAAACTTCCCATAGATAGCAGGGAGCTCAAGGTTCTGAATGTGGTTTACATTTCTCAATCCCTGAGAGAAGTTTAACCACTTCTCAGGGAGACTATTAACAAAACCAACATTGATCTCATGTTTTGACAGTATAACACCATCATTGGTCAGCTCATTCAGGAGGGTCTTATACCGAGTATAAGTCTCAGAGAGACTTTCAGAATCCTTGGCCCTGAAGGTATTGAATTCAAGCTACAGGTCCATGATTCTATTCTCTTTGGTATCAGAAGGCCCTTCATAGCTATGAACCAGGTCAGTCCATGTCTGCTGGGCAGTGGGACAGTTGATCACTGATTCCATTATATCATCAGGAAGGCATGATATAATGATGCTTTTCAGGTACTGGTCTTGATTGACCACCCTCCTTTCATCTGGGGTCCACTGAGCTTCAGGTTTAATTAAACCTAGGGCAGTTGTTGGGACATATGGACCATCATTAATCAACTTAATGTAATATGGTTCCATCACAGTTAAGTAGCAAAGCATTCGCTTTTTGCACTTATTAAATTTGCCAACTTCAAGTCGAGGGGCAGTTGCTGAATAACTTCCACCCTTTTTGTCGACAAGTTGGGGAACATCTATGTCGGTCAGAGTGGGATCTAGATTTTAAAAACTTGAGCACTCTTAAGTTTTGAAAACAGGTTTAAGTTTTACAAATCAGAGGCTCTGATACCACTTGTTGGTCCCTTTTACTTGGTTAACTATAACTACAAAGCTAAAGTAACCAAGTTCTATGACATTTTGACAAAGATGTATAAAAGATTAACAATAAAGTAACGTAAATATAAGAGACAATATTTTCCAACGTTTAATTCTTTATTAGAAGTTAATCAAAAAGAATCGTACCCAAGTGTTTGCGGAATAACACTTGGGATTGAAAACGACAAGTATGATATAGACTCCTAACTAAACTCAATCAACATTGAGTAACAACTTTCAGGACCCACTGAGCTATCTCAGGGGTTATGTTGTTATTTGGAGGAGTAAAAGTGGTTTGTTAATGCTTTGCATTAATTGCACAAACTTGTCAACTTTTACACCTCTCTTATGCTACCTATTTATACACAAGTATAGAACAACTAGTTATACATTGGACATAAAGCTTCCTTAACAATATCTTGAAAGATATTATTCTTCTGGCAAGGAACCTTCATTGAGTTAAGTCCAAAAGGCACTTTCTGATGACAGCCTGGTTTTAGCCATTTGAGGAAAGTTTGACCTTAAAGTGATAAAGCACTTTAGTGAAACAGATTAAACTTTCCCGCCCAGTCCCACCAAAACTTCAGTCTTCTAGTCATCAGTCTTCAGTACCATGAAGTTGTTGAGGAGTCATGGGGTTCAGTGAGTTATTGTCATCCTCACTGAACCCATCACCTTCTTCTTGGCTTAGATCACACTTCACTGAGTTCCGCCTCACTGAATGGAGAACCTTTCTTCTTAGGCTCGGTCTAAGCATCCTGAAGATGACTCACTGAGTTACTGTTCACTCAGTGACTTGTTTATACTTAGGTTATTTTATGTTCAAATCCTTGTTTGAAGAAGATTGGGGAATTCAGTGACCCAACAGTTTTCCTTGTGTTTGTTTAGATGTAATGAAACTTAGATATTGATTATGGGTTGGTTGTTTGTTTATAATTGTTGTGGATGAACGAATTCGATGTGAGGCTTAAGAAAACTGGCAGACCTCCAATTGGTAACTTGCTTGAACGTCTTAAGAAACATGATCGGATGTGTACTATGATATTTTGGTTGTATTTAATGCATAGGTAACTACTAATGAGGCCATGTTAGGAGCTAGTAGTCGGCTCGACATAGGAAGAGGTAGAAGCTTATAGAATTAGTGAAGATCGTACACGGCCCTACGAATGGTATTAAGGAATATAACCCGTCATCCATGCAATTGTAACAAACTAATCAACCTGTAAAAGATAGCTAGGGAGTAGTGAAAGCTAAGTAAACACAATTTTCTCTCATTATTGTTTACACCACAAATTAGTTTAAGTTTATTTTATTTTATTTTGATTGCATCTTTAGTTATTTGGGTTAGTTGATTAGCAACTAATTCCGCCCACTCCTTCCAAAACCAAGATTTTTACTTGCTTTCCTTTAAATATAAAAATACGAAAAGAATCATCCCTCACCTCTAGACCTAGTTTTAGTGAGTTTTAACCCTAGCGAACACTATTCTTTGAGTTGAACGATCAATCCCCCGGTACTTGTCACTATACTATACTACAACGAACAAGTACACTGCCTGGTGGGGATTGCAAGCTTCTCAAGATCCCTTGAGTGGTAAAACCTTTGGCGAGGATGCAATTCCACGCATCAGTGATGCACTAGATAAGACTACGATGAAGTAGTACGAAGGTTTTTTGATTTTGAGCTTGTAAATCAGAGCAGTGAATTTATAGGTGTGATGCACTATATATAAGACTATAATGCACTATTAGAAAGGTTATTTATTTCGAGTTTTTAAATCACAACAATGATTTTATGTATAATGCAATAGATTTAAGACTATGATGCAATAGATGCTATAGTTTCTAACACTCTATGCGTTCATCTTACAGATGTTGAAATTGTTCGAGTTAGAGATCATGTTGGATATTATGTTATTGAATCAAGCTCAATTGATATTCCAACTGTTCTAAAAATGAATTAGGCCTATAAACGAACATTGCCAGCATCCGAGAAACTCTAGACAGAAGATCCGCCAAAAAAGTTCGACATTAAGTCATTATATTTTTTTTCTTTTTTCCTTACGATTCGATGTTGAGTTATTCTGTATAGAAACATATTCCTTACAAAACATTGATTAAATTGTAAAAAAAAATGTATAGCATAAAGATCATCAGGCAAGATTATCTTAGTATTATGAAAATCATATAAATCTTTTGTGTTCATTTTGTTTAGTGCATTATAGTTTTATTTCTACTACAACGTTATTAAATGATTGTGCATCATAGTGTTATTCCTAGTGCATCACGATGTTGTTTTATATATCCAGTGTATCATAGTTAAAATTTTACTGCATCACAGTTCAAAATCTAGTGCGTTACAGTCTACTTTCAGTGCATCACAGTGTTTGGGTTACGACATCAAAATTTAGGGCATCATATTATTAATATTTTTGATCCGGTTGTTGAAATTCAAAAATTTCTTTATACTTAAGTGAATATATATGATGTAATGCACCATAATTTTTCACTGTGATGCACTTGATATTAACATTCTGATGCACCAGTTGTATACACTATGATGGACTAGTTGTATACAATGTGATGCACTAATATTTCCAGTGCATCATAGTTAATAATTAGTAAATCACAATTTATAATTTAGTGCATCTATGTTTACTCAGTAATTAACAGTAAAAAAAATTAATTAATATTATAAAAAATGTGATCATTAAGAGGTACAATACTTAGTGTTAAACATCTAGTAATCAAAAGTATTACAACTAAAAATTTGAACATCTAATACAATTTACATCATTGTTTTGAAATGACAATTAAAATTACTCTACAAATGACAATACTTTAAATCTCTCTCATTGATACTTAAATTATTTCCTACATTAGGTTGATCTTCGCTCCATCTTCAGGATTTGGATTCTCGCCAATCTCGGCGCCCTTTACTTTTCAGGATTTGGATTCTTGCCAAACTCGGCGCCCTTTACATAACATTTGCTAAGCAAGTTGTTACAAACATGCTAACATGTGAGTACCAAGATAAATGATTAAACTGA
This sequence comes from Artemisia argyi, assembly GCA_030686995.1. Classification (NCBI taxonomy): domain Eukaryota; kingdom Viridiplantae; phylum Streptophyta; class Magnoliopsida; order Asterales; family Asteraceae; genus Artemisia; species Artemisia argyi. Next base: position 137,240,824 of record CM060708.1, on the reverse strand, counting down.
TGAACTATTTTATAAAAGAACTAATGCACTTAAATTAGACATAACAAATTCACTAATTCAAGTTCTACTTACTAGTTCATATAGAAAATCCATGTATCAACCAAGCATACAAACACGGCTATGCACATAACACAACCTACATGAAGCCTAATGTATCCTTATGTGCCACAAGTGAGGAGCTACTAGATCACAGTGCAAAACCAAGTGCATCGATCATACAACCAAGAAACAAAAACACATTCTGACACATAAGGAAACCTAAAGGTACCCTAATGCAGCCATATACGCGACAACTAAAATCCTACTGCATCACAGTTCAAAACACACTGCATTGTTCATAAAAACAATCAAACAAACACGTTTTGACACATAATGTCACCTATGCCTAACCTAATTCATCCTTAGAAGCTATACACGCGACAATCTGGACCTATTGCATCAGTTTATAATACAACGCATCAAAGTTTCACTAGTTTTATATTTAGTGCATAAAAGATTTAAGAGAATATACACTAAAATGCACTAACACAAACTACATTTTACCTTACTCATGCTCATACGCGGCAACTTAAAACCTACCTCATATCAGTTCAATTTCAAGTGTATCAAACAAACAATCAAGCATACAAAATCATTTTCGCACGTAAGTCAAACTACATGTAACCTAACACATGCTCATACGTGACAACTTAAAACATATTGCTTCTTAGTTCAATTATAAGTGCATTAGATAAACAAGCAAGCATAACAAACACATTTAACACACATAAGGAAAACTACCTTTAACCTTATTCATCCTTACACGCGGAAACTTAAAACCTACTACATCATAGTTCTTGTTCAAGTGCATCACACAAACAACTAAACATACAAACACATTTATGAACATAACACAATCTTTTGCCCTAAGACATCCTTAGAAATGAAAAATGAACACCTACTGCATCATATTACAAAATCAAGTACATCACACAAATAACCAAACACACAACCATAAATAACCTACTGCATCACAATTAAAATAAAAACCTACTACATTATAATATGAAATTCAACTGCATCAACATTTAAAACAACTTCATCCCAATGTAAAACAACTTACGTTTAACCTGTTTCATCCTTACTGCATCTCAGTTCAAATTCCACTGCATCAGACGTACAACCAAGCATACAAACAAATTTACACACATAAAACCACCTACGCTTAGTTAATTTCATCAATACACTTGACAAATGAACAACTATTGCATCTCAGTACAAAATTAGTGCATCTGAATGCAAAGTTAATGCATCACATGTATAAAGTCCCATTGAGACATTTTATCAAACACCTTGTATGCATCCTTATGCACAACAACTCAACACCTATTTTATCACAGTTGGAATTCAAGTGCATCACACAAACAACAAAACTTACAAACACAAATCCTACTTAAAAACAAAAATCCTAACAAATCAACAAAAATGCAACTGTAGCAAATCAAAATTAATAAATCCATGCAGTAACAAAACTAGAGTTCATTTAGAAACTTACAAGGCAGTGAAAGATTTGATAGGTTCGTCTTCACCATTATCGATGTAGTAAGGTATTCGAATTAGTGTTTTTGTGCGATCAATTAGGGTTGTTGATTCAGTAATAAATTGAATTACTGATCGCTGTTGATGCAGTAGGTTTAGCCGATGATGAATTAGTGTTTTTTCTGTGATTAATTCGGGTTGTGTGTGTGTATTTTCAGGGAGAGAAACATTTATTGTGTGTGTTTTAGAGAGAGAATACGATTCGGTGAAAATGAAGGAATAGGTACAGTACTTTAGTTTGTGTAAATTACACTATTTTGGAATTACCCTTGAAATTTGCCTTATTTACCCTTCTGCCACCACCACTTTTGATCTCATCAAATTTGATCCAATAGCCAGGACTCCTTCATACCCTTTTTATTTTAACCCCCTTTTTATTATAACCCCACCCTATATATATATATATACATATATATATATATATATATATATATATATATATATGTATGTATATCTGTATATAGATATCTATGTATATGTAGTGAGACTTTATTGCGTGAACCATCTTATCTGCGAGAATTATGAGAACCACCAAAAATATACATGCACGCCTTCAATAATTGTAGTTTTGCACATATGTTCTAAAAACAACATATATGTTTAAAAAAACATAGTTGTTCTAAAGAATTTGATAAGAAATTGGAAATACAAAAATTTTCTTTGAAGGTGTGCATGTGTAACACCTAAAATCTAAAAGCAAGTGAAAAGACCAAAATGCCCCTACATATTTAATAATTAATTAAAAGCTTATAAAAGTATCCAATTAAATCCCAAACTACTAACAATGCATAAGTTATGATACCGAATATTTTTAACAACTTCATTACACATTTATACAAGTGGTAAAATTACCAAAATACCCTTAGAGTGGCCGATTGAGATAAAAAGTAAATTAAAGTGAATTATTTTGATTTTAAATGGTTTAAATCTTTTAATTATGGAAGATTATCATCACAATTAATTCCCAACCTATAATTCCGAAATTTTGGTCCCTATCCCCCCTCATCACACGGCATTCCACAATTATAGGTCAATCCACACCCATTTTCCTCCAAACCCTAAAACCGATTGGATTAAACACACACAAAAATCATCTAGCCTCCATTAGACTCTCCCATCACTCTCAAGCATTTTTCTGTGATTTATAAACATCCTAAGAAGCCAAGAAAAAATCCCATTCGAATTGTTGAAGCCTTACACGATCGTAGCATTTCTTTTCTTTTGTCGAGCCCTAAAAACAAGGTAATTCGTTTGCACCTCATTCGACCTCTATAAAAATTATTTCTCATTTTTCCTGTGATATTTACATTATATAAGACCCACGAAAATTGGTTTCAAGGTTGGAAGATCATTGGTGAAGTCGTGGTGATTTTTGGATCATTTGGCCTATACGCGTATGCTATAAATCGTACAGCCCTCTTCACACGTTCAAGTCTTGGTTTGGTATTTTTCTCAGGTCCCTTACACCTTATGAACACGAAATAAAATGTTTCATTCGATCCATGCACACTCTATATCATATTCGTGAATTAAACCCTAAAAACATGTTTAAAATGTAAAAGACACCATGCGATCCATAATAATTCTAAATAAAATTTATTTACATATGTTATAATGTAATATGATCTGTAAAAATGTTGGAAGAATTATCTTGGCTTAGATCATGGTATTTCGAATTATTTGGTTTTGTGTAAATCGTAAATAAAAAGGAGAAAGAAATAGGTCGAGAGGCCTAGGGTTTGGTTTAGGGCTGGAAAAAAATGACATTTAATGATGTTAATAATGATCTAATGATTGGAAAGTGAATAAGATGGATTAGGGTTTGTAATTCTTTATTTTATGATTATACGATTTAAGAAAAAGGTTTTGGGTGAATTTTGTGAACTTTAAAACTTAAGGGTTAATTCTGGAACCTTATTGAGCTGTATACTATTCGAAAAAAATATAACCTAAGGGTGCTAAGTGTAAGTTTTGCATTTAAATGGATTAAAATGTATTTAATGATTAATTAGGGTTTGTTTTGAAAATAATTAAAAGAGAGGGACTAAAAATGTAATTTTCAGAAACTTGGAGCTGTTTTGAGTATTTAAAAGTATTCAAGGGATTATGTGCTAATTTGGTAAATTAATGGCTTAATATGTAATTATTAAGAATTAAAAGTTGAAATTGTAAATTAAAGGGTTAAATATGTAACCTTGATAACTTGAAGGACTTAAAGTGTAAATTGTGAATACTTGAAGGTATATTTGTATAACATGATAAAATAAGGGGTCATTATGTAAAATGGATAAGCTAAGGGTTTAATGTGTAACTTTGAATACTAAAAGGTTTAAAGTGTAATTTTGGAAAGTAAAGGGTTAAAATGTAAAGTTATGAAACCCTAAGGACCAAATGTGTAAATATGTTAAAAGATACTTTGATTCCATTAATAATGATTCAACTTTCTAATTATGGAAACTTTCTAAAAGTGGAAACTTACTATTTATGGAAACCTGCTAAAAGTGGAAAGTCACTTTAAATGGAAAGTTACTAAAACTGGAAAGCCGACTAAAATGAGAAATCTGAATTGAATAAGTTATTAACAACAAGCCGACAATTAATTTGTGTAGATTCGCTGAAGAAGGAGTTTTGCTTCCGACCTTTATGTTTTCTGTCATGTTTGCACTTGCGGTTTAAGGTACAGATATTCTGACCTTTCTCAAAAGGTTTCTCATGATCTCTTTCATATTCTGATCCGTTAGTTCCCGAATTGATGCCATTGCTATGATCCCCTTTACTTAAACCTTCTCTGTTGATCCCACTTGATATGACCTCCGTTATGAACCTATGCTATGAAAACCTTCTTAATGATACCATGGAAATGTTTTAAGAAGAACCGATTTGAAAAGATGTTTATAAATGATGCTAAATTTCTTTTTAAAAGAAAGGTTATTTAACTTTCATGAACACTATATTTTGAAAGACCATTTTTATGAAAACTGTTTTAAAAGATTATTTAAATTGGACTTTTAATAGAAACTTTTGAAACGGACTTTTGAACTGAACCATGAATTGATTTTTGAATATGAACCTTGACCTGATAAACTCTGATTGGACCTTGAATACTATTTCTGATATGAATCCCTTTGTTATGAACTGCTATTATGAACCTTTGATATGATTCTGAGATACACCTTTGCTATATGACCTTTTGTATGATATGAGACCTGACTCTTAGTTTGATATCCGAGCCATTTCTGTTTTCCCTACCTGTGGAGGTACCATAGGCGTGTCTGTGATGCACCACTGGCATGACTAGTGTGTGGCCCTAGTGATTTGGCTACACCGTCCCCTTTCTGTTATATGATATGCGCGCTTTATGATATGATTTGTTATGGCCACTATGATTTCTGCGGGGGCGTATGGATGCATCCTAGATCTGTTCTGTTTAGTGGATTTAACTATGATTATGATTATGATATATGTCTGGTGATTGGTACTGTGTGCTATACATGCCTTTCACAATTTCTGGGAGTTCGCTACTCCACCCATTTGAAGAATGAGGACACCCCTCATATTATTTGATTATCTGAGAGGACTCCCCTCTATATTATTATGAAGAATTATGGTATTGACGGCTTATATGATATGATATGTTTCTGGGCTCGTGGTAGATGACTATCCTTTCTTCTTTCTATTCTATTACTCTTTTATCTATTCCTTATTCTATTTCCCCAATGCACTATATTTCGGTTCTGTTTCATTATCATTGCTTTGTATATGTATCTGTTCACTGGGCTTTTTAAGCTCAGCCGCATTTCCTTTTCCTGCGGCAGGTTTTAGTAGGAAGCTGGGTTATGGGAAGAGAGTGTGACTGGACTTAGAAGACTATGCTTTGGACTAGAGACGATTAGATGAAGTTTCACTTTATTAGACATAGTATTTATTTTTTTGTAACCTGGTAGTTTTAGATTTTCATTTGTAACCCTGAATTTCTTTGTATGTATGAATCACATGCTTGTGTTTGTTCTGATATGTCACTGTAATGTTATACTTCTACCCTTATCGGGTTGGGGTGTTACAATTTTGGTATCAGAGACCCAGGCTGCGATTCGTAATACAATTACCCTTGACCTATGAAGTTTGGACCCCTAAGTTTCCCTGTAGGCGCTCATAAGACCACCTTTGAAACTTTACATTAGGATTCCCCATAGGAACCCAAGTTATTACCGGCGAGGAATGGGTAGACTAAGACATTTATGTAAGTATCATTTGCTTCCGTATCACTCTGATCGTGCCTTTGCTCTTAGATAAGCCTTATAAGGACCTTTGTTTCAGAAGTTAGAAGTTTTGCAACTTAAGCTTAGTAACCAAGTAAGTTTGGAATACCTCGGAAAGCTACCTGGATACCTTACACATTTAAGTTTCACCTTCAGATTTTGATCTCCGCCTCCGATTTGTTTGATAAGCTGTTTGACACCTTTTCGACCACATCGTAGGTCATTCAACCACAATGTGTTCGACACATTCTGTAAATTCATTACTTATGCTGGGTATGAATGTATCATCCGATACTACTTAACTCTGTATGATCCATTACTACTCCTATGAGAATTCTGGTAATTATGAACCACAAATATGAGAAGTTTTTGTTTCCTCTCTTTGAATGATGAACCTTGTTCTGCCAACCATTTCCTTTGGAAGGGTATGATGTAAATACTATCTTTGTATGGATTTGTTAACTAAGCATGATGATGCTGATAACTGAGACTCTGTACATCTCACTATTGACAATTATACGATGTTCGTATTACCAATGATACACATCCTACCTGCTACTTATGCTAAGAAGCTAAACGAAATTCCCACACATTGAACTGTTCGTTTATCCATCCCAACATTTTTGTTGAACCATGTACTTGACTCTGATATATGGACTATCTGTATGATTTGACGACTATATTCACTCTATGAAATCCTTTGACTTTGATATGCCTGATTGTACGGTCTTTTGGACTGAATGACTATTCGTGAAGATACCATAGACTACCATATCTGAAATGTGACCTTAAAAATCTGCTTCACTCTATTTCATTATGATGACTCTCTACATCTGCTAAAATTTCTACCACTATGGAAAACCCCAAACCCGAACTCATGTGATTATCAAGTTTTTCCTGAAAACCATTATTATCAACCCTTAGAAAGTTCTGCTATTAGGAAATATTTTGTTATACGAAGATTTTCCGGTATTCTCTGATGAACCTTTTGGTACTCCTTCCTGCTTAGGAAGTAGAGTGGGCATTGAACTGATCTCAGTTGAAGGAACCATGGTGCCATAGAAGTTGAGAGATTGAAGGAGCTGATGGAATATGATTTTTAACCTTGGTGATTCTCTTTAGATGCTCTTGTTTGTTTATGAAGAAGAACGAGAGAAGTATGCGATGACGTATCGACTATCGTGAACTTAAACGTACCACTATCACTAATCATTATCTGTTTCCGCGTATCAATAATTAATTTGGTCTTCCTTTGAAACTCCGCGTCTGATTGCATCATTTTAGATTTGAAGGCTGAAGAAGCAACCACAAAAACTTCTAAGAAGGGGGTTAACTAACCAAGGGTAACCTTTGTGAAGTATTTCAGTTCTTAGAAAGGAAAGAAGGCGATGGGAAAATTTCCTGAGATGATTTCTGAAGCTGCCTTGCACTCGTAATAACATTTATGAGTTTGAATGATGCCAATGGTGTTGGCTAGAATAATCATGTTTTCGCGTGTTTTGGACAAATTGTCATAGTATGACATTGTGTTGTGTCCTAAAACAAAAAAAAGGAACATACAGATTATTGGTGAGATGACCCTTTGTTCTGGAAGAAAATTTTGATTGACGTTCAGAAAGCATAGTAGACAACCCTACCCTATATAATGTAAAGACAGAGCTTTCACAAGAGGGACCAAGATTGAAGACCGTTATCGGAGTTTGAAACCTGGTGGAAGAGTAGTAGAAGATGGTTGCGACAAGCATTATCATGGAAGAAGCATACAAGAAGAAGAGAGGAACTGGGATAGTGCTCAATCATACATCATGCAACACGTGAAGATTTCAGGTTGGGCATCAAGACAACCAGACCAAAGAAGACGAACCATTCAACACACAACCTGGAGTCGACAACAACAGCATGTACCTTAAGACCTGGAGCTATGTTAGAAGACCTGTCAAAGACACGCAGTCTTGTTTCTCTATTCATTTTAGTTGTACTAAGATGAATTGAGAGCAGAAGCAGACCTGCGGATGGAGGAATCCACAGTGATTGCGTCAGAGACTGCCGTTACGATGCCACACTACCAAGAGGAGCTGCTGAAGACCGGAGGAACCAGACTCGAGTTTTAAATTCTTTTAATCATGAGGCAAGATGGACAAGAGTAAACAGACTACCCCAACTTGGAAGAAATTTTGAAATTTGTATTTGAGTGGACGGATTTTGAAGCGGACATTGTGTTTAGACGAGATGATTCTGTAAAGGATTGACGCTATTGATGACGTACCTTAATTTTGAATGACATTCTCGGATTTCCGTTACTCTTCGAGTAATTTCGTTCTCTTAGTTATGTTGTTTGTTCTGATGATCTTTGAGACTGTAGAAGTACTAGGTAGATTAAGATAGGTGGTTTTGACTCACGACTTGAGATAAAGTATGACCAGCATGAGGGCATATGTATATGATGCCAGTATTATGACGTCTGGCCAGCGTGATAATACTTACATCATATAACGTGCACTTATGGTGGGCATATGATATTTTAAGAAGTGCCTTAGAAGCTTTAGAATTCTGGCATCTGATCAAGATCATCTGAGTTTAGTGAGACTTTAGGTTCATTCTACCTATACGTTTGATTATGCTGTCCTTGTTATACGATTCGATACGTTTAGACTCTCGACACGTGTTTTGCTGATCTTTGCAACTTATGATAAGAATCTTAGGTTCCATTATGAAATTTCTGCCGTTGACGATATCTAACGATATGCTTTCTGTCCGTATACGATTCGCATTCGCGAAGTTGTTCATTATGATCTGCTATGAGTAAAATATGTGATTGTGGACTTTGAGGAAATGAGACCTGTTTGGTTATGAGAATACCTTTGGAAGGTTATCTAAAAGCCGAGACTATCTGAGAAGCTGAAGAGTTAAACCGTATATCACCCCATGTTTGCTACAATTCAATGTATTCTCATCTGATTCGCCTAATCAATTCGATGAAAATCCTATGTATTTTTATACCTCTTCCTAGAGAATTCGATTATCATCCGTTATGTTTGATACATTATCCTTTTTGATTCAAATTCAGTATGATATGCCCTTCTGAGAAATCTGAAACTGTTTTGACAATAACTACGAGTCATGAGAAACCAGTTGGACTGAATATCTTTTGGAAGAACCTCCCCGGGCGTGAGAATGTTGTGACGACCTTTTACAGCTTGCTACGACTTCGTCTAACTTTGCGACTTCAAATTTCGAGGACGAAATTTTTCTTTTAGAGGGGAAGAAGTTGTAACACCTAAAATCTAAAAGCAAGTGAAAAGACCAAAATGCCCCTACATATTTAATAATTAATTAAAAGCTTATAAAAGTATCCAATTAAATCCCAAACTACTAACAATGCATAAGTTATGATACCGAATATTTTTAACAACTTCATTACACATTTATACAAGTGGTAAAATTACCAAAATACCCTTAGAGTGGCCGATTGAGATAAAAAGTAAATTAAAGTGAATTATTTTGATTTTAAATGGTTTAAATCTTTTAATTATGGAAGATTATCATCACAATTAATTCCCAACCTATAATTCCGAAATTTTGGTCCCTATCCCCCCTCATCACATGGCATTCCACAATTATAGGTCAATCCACACCCATTTTCCTCCAAACCCTAAAACCGATTGGATTAAACACACACAAAAATCATCTAGCCTCCATTCGACTCTCCCATCACTCTCAAGCATTTTTCTGTGATTTATAAACATCCTAAGAAGCCAAGAAAAAATCCCATTCGAATTGTTGAAGCCTTACACGATCGTAGCATTTCTTTTCTTTTGTCGAGCCCTAAAAACAAGGTAATTCGTTTGCACCTCATTCGACCTCTATAAAAATTATTTCTCATTTTTCCTGTGATATTTACATTATATAAGACCCACTAAAATTGGTTTCAAGGTTGGAAGATCATTGGTGAAGTCGTGGTGATTTTTGGATCATTTGGCCTATACGCGTATGCTATAAATCGTACAGCCCTCTTCACACGTTCAAGTCTTGGTTTGGTATTTTTCTCAGGTCCCTTACACCTTATGAACACGAAATAAAATGTTTCATTCGATCCATGCACACTCTATATCATATTCGTGAATTAAACCCTAAAAACATGTTTAAAATGTAAAAGACACCATGCGATCCATAATAATTCTAAATAAAATTTATTTACATATGTTATAATGTAATATGATCTGTAAAAATGTTGGAAGAATTATCTTGGCTTAGATCATGGTATTTCGAATTATTTGGTTTTGTGTAAATCGTAAATAAAAAGGAGAAAGAAATAGGTTGAGAGGCCTAGGGTTTGGTTTAGGGCTGGAAAAAAATGACATTTAATGATGTTAATAATGATCTAATGATTGGAAAGTGAATAAGATGGATTAGGGTTTGTAATTCTTTATTTTATGATTATACGATTTAAGAAAAAGGTTTTGGGTGAATTTTGTGAACTTTAAAACTTAAGGGTTAATTCTGGAACCTTATTGAGCTGTATACTATTCGACAAAAATATAACCTAAGGGTGCTAAGTGTAAGTTTTGCATTTAAATGGATTAAAATGTATTTAATGATTAATTAGGGTTTGTTTTGAAAATAATTAAAAGAGAGGGACTAAAAATGTAATTTTCAGAAACTTGGAGCTGTTTTGAGTATTTAAAAGTATTCAAGGGATTATGTGCTAATTTGGTAAATTAATGGCTTAATATGTAATTATTAAGAATTAAAAGTTGAAATTGTAAATTAAAGGGTTAAATATGTAACCTTGATAACTTGAAGGACTTAAAGTGTAAATTGTGAATACTTGAAGGTATATTCGTATAACATGATAAAATAAGGGGTCATTATGTAAAATGGATAAGCTAAGGGTTTAATGTGTAACTTTGAATACTAAAAGGTTTAAAGTGTAATTTTGGAAAGTAAAGGGTTAAAATGTAAAGTTATGAAACCCTAAGGACCAAATGTGTAAATATGTTAAAAGATACTTTGATTCCATTAATAATGATTCAACTTTCTAATTATGGAAACTTTCTAAAAGTGGAAACTTACTATTTATGGAAACCTGCTAAAAGTGGAAAGTCACTTTAAATGGAAAGTTACTAAAACTGGAAAGCCGACTAAAATGAGAAATCTGAATTGAATAAGTTATTAACAACAAGCCGACAATTAATTTGTGTAGATTCGCTAAAGAAGGAGTTTTGCTTCCGACCTTTATGTTTTCTGTCATGTTTACACTTGCGGTTTAAGGTACAGATATTCTGACCTTTCCCAAAAGGTTTCTCATGATCTCTTTCATATTCTGATCCGTTAGTTCCCGAATTGATGCCATTGCTATGATCCCCTTTACTTGAACCTTCTCTGTTGATCCCACTTGATATGACCTCCGTTATGAACCTATGCTATGAAAACCTTCTTAATGATACCATGGAAATGTTTTGAGAAGAACCGATTTGAAAAGATGTTTATAAATGATGCTAAATTTCTTTTTAAAAGAAAGGTTATTTAACTTTCATGAACACTATATTTTGAAAGACCATTTTTATGAAAATTGTTTTAAAAGATTATTTAAATTGGA